>JANFOE010000553.1:1200000-1543834 GCA_025667525.1 Glebionis coronaria
TGGTGTTGATATTTAGGACCTTAGTCAATGATATATAATAAAAAGGATTGATATAGATTATGGGATGTAAGATAGTAATCAGTAGATTGTTAAATCATTTGGATATAAGAAACCAAATATTATTCTAGTAGTACTTTTCAAACGAATCATATTTTAACAAAATAAAAAAAAGCCACGTAAACTTTCATTACATCGCGTGGCATCATAAAAGTGTAAAAGTATTTATGAAAACAATTAATATTAATGAATGCTTTTTCTATAGATCGAGCGAAATGGGGTATAATCTTGGACTGTTTATAGATTTGAAACGGATTTTGTTGTCGTTAACTAAGGTACGGATATTCTTATCTCTCAGTTATTTGTTTCTTTCGTTTATTTGATTCAATGTACGGATTTCCCGTCCTTTCAGTAAGGACTTCCTTTCTATTGCATGATTAGGATTCCCCATCTTCAGCCAAATGTTTTCCCCAGTATATGTTTAAACTTATCAGTAATCATGTTAAGAAATAAATAAATTGCCTGAGCATTATATACAAGCATGATTAGTTTATGTACTAGTTACGGAGGTACCGTAACCACGGCACTAGAGGCACCGGTGTCGTGACTCACATGCAGGAGAGTGATATCCTGCATCGTCCCACTCAGCTCAGCTCGGCCATTTTATCAGTATTATTAGTGGGGCGTATGGATGCATCCTAGGCTACAGATTACAGTTTAGCAGGTGAATGTGGTGTGTGCTCTACATCCTTCACATTGGAGCTGATCCCTCCACCCAGCACAGTTATTTAGAGGTCACCCCTCTACAGCATGACGAGGTCACCCCTCTATGTATTCATGCAGCAGTTGTTACAGCACATGACCTATATAAGCTCTTGGCAATTAAAATACAGTAAATGCATGTTTTCAGATTTAACAGATAACAGTTCAGCTTTATTATTTATAAATCAGACTTTACAGATTATACATAGATTTCCGCTGCAACTACTTATCAGTCTTACAGCTCCAGTATTTTATCATCTATTTCATTTCAGTAATTCCTTATCATGCTTTATATCCGTTCACTGAGCGTTATGCTCAGCCGTAGTTCTTTCATGTTCTAACGGCAGGTACACCAGGACGCTCTTAGGATTCTGAGAGCATGTGCATTGAATGGAAGCTATCCAGACTTCTTACTTTATGCACTTCTTACATTATTCTGCTTATTTGGACATTGTTTAGTCCTTTCCTTCGATATTTTATTTTTTCATGTTTTGAGCTTAGGTTGGATTACCGATGTTTGATTCCGGTATTTCTGTTATGCTCAGTTAATGTTTTAAGACATTTACCTTATGCTTTGATGACACGCCATAAATACACGTAACGGTCCACTTATCCAAGTGGGGTGTTACAAGAGCAGTCGTAAGGTTGACTCAGCCCAAGATGAAAAATCTGGGTGAGAAAGGTATAGATTGTATCTTCATTGGGTATGCTGAGCATTCCAAGTGTTACAGGTTTTATGTTATAGAACCTAATGATTATGTGTCGGTGAACTCTATAATAGAGTCAAGAGATGCAATATTTGATGAAGAACGATTTTCATCTATACCTAGACCAAGAGGTATGATTCAGCCATCTTCAAGTGAGATAGCTGAAGATGAGATTGAAGGTGCAGATGATGTACCTGGTCCATCGGTTCCTAGGAAAAGCACTAGAACAAGAAAAGCTAAGTCTTTTGGTTCTGATTTTCAACTTTATTTGGTTGAAGGAATGAGAGATAAGACTGTATCTCTACGTGAATATTGTTTCACTGTTGAGGAGGATCCAAAGACCTTGAGTGAGGCAATGGCGTCTAGGGATGGTGCCTTCTGGAAAGAAGCAATTCAAAGTGAGATTGATTCCATCATGCAGAATGATACTTGGGAATTGGTTGATTTACCTCCGGGATGCAAGGCATTAGGAGGTAAATGGATCCTCAAAAGGAAAATGAAAGTGGATGGAAGCATAGATAAGTTTAAAGCCAGATTGGTAATCCAAGGCTTTAGACAAAAGGAGGGAATTGACTTCTTTGATACATATGCTCCTGTTGCCAGGATATCCACTATTAGATTGTTATTAGCTATTGCTGCTATAAACAATCTTGTTATTCACCAAATGGATGTGAAAATCGCATTCTTGAATGGTGATTTGGATGAAGAAATTTACATGAAACAACCTGAAGGGTTTGTGATGCCTGGACATGAAAACAAGGTATGTAAATTGAAGAAATCATTGTATGGTCTAAAACAAGCACCAAAACAATGGCATCAAAAGTTTGATGATGTGGTGTTGTCTAATGGTTTTTGTTTAAACCAATCTGACAAATGTGTGTATAGCAGGTTTGATGCTTCTGGTAAGGGAGTAATCATTTGCTTATATGTAGATGACATGTTGATCTTTGGCACTGATCAAGATCAAGTTGATAAGACAAAGGAATTTTTGTCATCTAAGTTTGATATGAAAGATCTGGGGGAGGCTGAGGTGATTCTTGGTATTAGAATTAAACGAGGAAACAATGGTATATCGATTTCTCAATCTCATTATATTGAGAAGATACTAGCAAAGTTTAACTTTGCTGATTGTATTCCTGCTCACACTCCATTTGATTCTACTGTGAAACTGATTCCTAAAAAGGGAATTGCAGTGTCTCAGCTAGAATACTCTAGTGCTGTTGGATGTCTTATGTATGCCATGATTAGCACTAGGCCGGATATAGCGTTTGCTGTAGGACAACTTAGTAAGTATACTAGCAATCCTAGTACTTTACATTGGCAAGCTCTTACTCGAGTATTTCAATACTTGAAAGGAACCATGAATTTTGGTTTAACTTATAGCGGTTATCCTTCTGTGATAGAAGGTTACTCAGATGCCAGTTGGATTAACAACATGGAGGATCACTCATCTACGAGTGGCTGGGTAGTACTACTTGGAGGATGTGCTATTTCTTGGGCTTCTAAGAAACAGACTTGTATTACAAGCTCAACTATGGAGTCAGAGTTTGTGGCTTTGGCTGCTGCTGGTAAAGAAGCTGAATGGCTAAGGAATTTGGTTTATGAAATTCCTTTGTGGCCTAAACCGGTATCTACCATTTCTATCAGATGTGATAGTGCTGCTACCTTGGCTAGGGCTTATAGTCATGTGTACAATGGTAAGTCTAGACACTTAGGTGTTAGACATAGTATGATTCGTGACCTTATCATGAATGGTGTGATATCCGTGGAGTTTGTGAAAACTCAGTTGAATTTAGCCGACCATTTAACCAAAGGGTTAGTTAGAGATCTCGTGCGCAAGGCGGCTATTGGGATGGGTTTAAAGTCCACCTAATAAAATCCTTGTATCAAGATACCCAATTCCCACCTAACGTAATGTTAGGTGCTGAATTCAATGTGGAAAGCTTGATATTTTGATTTGGAACGCATAATTACATCATCCCACGGTATGTGTTCAGAACTGCAAGTAAAGGAGGTTGAAATTATATTTCTTAATGATCTTTTGACAAATTGCATGTGCAGGTGCAAGAAGAAAAGATCACCTATATAAGCATGAAGTTTAGCTGCTTCAAGAAGTTTGGGAATTGGCTTTGATATGCTTATTGAAGGATAGGACACAAGCTAGTAAAAATAGTGTCAAGTAGAACATGTAAATGTGTAAACTGTTGTGTATATTATCTTCAGGTATTCTTTATGGATAGAAGAGTCCAATCCTTAGTGACACTCTAATATTCGAATATTTGGAATGCTAATATACTAATGTGAAATTCAATCATGTCGACATTTCATTTATGCATCAGTTTGATTGTGTTATGATTTCTTTAAGTTAATCAAGATTACACTTAAATGGGGGAGGATTGTTGGTGATTTTGTATTACCAATAATGATTTAAGTGTAATGGATTGACTTTGTTGACCAATGTGTAATCGTGATAAACGTTCATCAAGTCGGGGTTGTGCGGAGTGCACACTTGTATGACATTATTACGGTTATCATACGAGGGCGAAGCCCCCGTACGACGGGGGTCCGGGGGCAGCGCCCCTGGGCAGGGTCCAAGGGGCGGCAGCCCCTGGCAGGGTCCAAGGGGCAGCGCCCCTGGCTGGGGTCGAGCTGTGTTAAAAACGCACTAGAAAATAAAATTCCCGGGTGTTTGGACCTTTTTCTACCCATTGTTAAAAGTGTCAGTTTTGGTTACAATAACTGTTTTTTGACAGTTACAACCGAAAGATACAGGTTTTGGTCATATAACCTCTATGGTTTTCTGGTTCTGGATCATAACAACACAAACACATAAACAGTTCGAATCTGAGTTTTATCCGATTGGAGATTTCGATAGAACCATCGAAATACTTTGATCTGAAAGTGTTTCACACGACTCTCAGATTATTTGATCCACCCATATTTCTAACACTTACCTCATTTAATCTTCAAGTCACTTTCTTTGGTTCCCATGCTGAGCCATCTTCGTGATATATACCTTCATAATAACGTAGAGCACAAATAAAAGCAAAGAAACATGTAATTAACTAATTCACAGCCGAATAAGGACACTTTCTTTGATACCAGAAACTTTGCACTTTCAGCATTTACAAGGTTCTTTAGTATCATGAGTGTCCGGTTCATCTCTGAATCGACTTTGTTGTCTGCTCCGTCCTCGATGCACAAAAAGTTTTGTCGGATCCGCTTGAATGAAACATTGGGAATTAACCAATATTCCACGGGAGGTAATAGGTCAAAAGTGGCACTGTATTGTTTTCGAAAATTCGAAGTAGAGCACATTATCAACGATATCATGTGATCATGTGGGTTGTGTCTCCTTTGTCGAAGTGCGCGTGAACATGAAAATGTGTATGCTTTCCTTTTACCACCGGTGGAGGTCGATCAACTCAAGATATTTAACGGTATTTACATTGCCACAAGTTACATTATCCGAATTCTTCCAAAAACCATCACCAACTTTGATTGGTCTCTTCATCGACAATGTCGTAAGCAACCTGTAATATATAGAAATTATTGCTTCTCTAGTTCGAACATGAGACTGGCGATAAAGTCTTTTTTACCCTCCAAAGGTTTTAATTTTATGAGTTGGCTCCTCACGTCGAAGGTTGTACAAAAGAAGCTATACCTGCCTCAAAGGGAATACATCCCTAACACGCACCCTTGGCATCCTTTTCCGATTTGCACTTCACAACCGGTACATTTAGGCATTGTGAGTGTGAAGAAGTGATAATCGTTGTGATAATAGTTGTGTTGTGTCAAAAAGATAAAAGTTTAGATTTTATTGAATTTGCTTATGTTTTTTTCTAAGGATCAAATCAATTCTCTTTCATCCGATGACTAATTGCTATGAAGATCCTTGGTTGTATATCTTATGTACTTGCAAGGATTTTTCCAACTTTTGACAAGTACTCTGTAACCAAAAACATAAAGCAACGTTAGAATCGCCAACTTTTTGACTATTTTTTAAAATTTTATGTTAAATATGGTTAAAACTATTGCAAAGAAAATCTAATTAAAACAAAGAATTCTAACGTGTAGTATGCCAGAAAGCATGCTTTAAATGGGTCAATTCGGTTTATGTTTTCTCCTTGATGCCGCAAACAGGTAAAATTGATAAAGAAAACACAAAACAAGTTAAAAGAAGAATTTGTCACAATCATATCTAACTATTTGTTGGACTAATTTAGTAGAAACCCGTTAGCATTTTTTAGACAAAAGGTGTTTTGCTTCTTACCCATTTTTGCCATTTCTATTATTAATACGAAAAAAAATACCTGAACCATCTTTGCAAGCTTGCAGCACACGTTTTGCCTCCCCCATTGTTCCTTTACTCATAAGCCACCGAGGTGATTTAGGCAAATACAACACCGTAAACAAAATAAACAAGGGACGGAACCGTAAGAACTAAGAACCCCCAACATCAACCTCCAACTTGTTCTCTCCATCAACGACAGTCCAAACACCATACAATACGGCAAAAAAATTCCACCCGAACCAGTGAACAGTCGGAGTGTATTCAACAAACCTATAATTTCAGGAGGAGCAGTTTTTGAAATGTAAATTGGAGTAAAAGTGACGGCTAAACCGACAGCAGATCCATCTATTAATCTTGTGAATAGAAGAATTTAGACATTAGGTGACCAAAGCATTATTAAGCCTCCAATGAAGAATATAGACTCAAATTCAGTCAATTTTCGGAACTGATTCACTACGATTAACATTGTTTTGTGTCCCGATGGAACCAGTGGTGCGTAGACAACTAGTACTAGCATCTTTAAGGACTGCTGGCCCTGCATTATACGTTGATTTCCCAGCTGACCATTATCTCAGATTAGTTTTCCACAAAATCGTTATCTTTGATCATCTGTGCTAAACTCAACACATCTCTTAAACCGAGAGGCTGTAAAACCCGTAAATGTGATCGTATCTCAGGCTTCAGGCCCTTGGTGAAAGTACCTTCTAATACTTTGGTGCAATTAACCTTTCAGTTAAGGCCAATGTCAGAGAATATGTTGTTTGCATTGCCAAAAGAATGAAAATATGTTACAGTTTGGTGCAATTAACCATTTAGTTAAGGCCAATGTCAGAGAATAACAATGTACTTAGGTTGGTTGTTCGATTTATATTTTCAGTAATTATGCCCAATAATGTCCCAACATTTTTATTAGAATTTCCAAATTAACAAAGAGGCCAGCTATTTTTCCTACTCGTAAAGTTACTATGTTAGAACATTATCCGTGAAATTCCTAAAGGGGGTGTTTCGGATCGCCTGATTGCGTCTAACAAACTGCATTTACAAAAGGCAGGTATCGTTATTTTTCTAATGGTTTTCAAACACTTTTCTATTTTTTTTTTTCAATTTATAAACGCAATAGTCAGCTAGTCACGCCTAAATTACAACCCAAACACCCTATAACTTCAATTTCCAAATTGTACCACCACCTTAAATTCGCCGTACATTGCTTCTACCGTATTCAAAAGATCCCATCTTTTTCACACAATCTATACTAATAACCAAAAGTGTATCCAAAATTCATCAAAACTCAGAACAAAAACAGCAAATTTAACTAAAATCACTTAATTGTTTCAAAATACGAGATAAGAAAATGGACGCAGTAATCGAGATTTGTTTGGTAGATTTAGTACTTCATCTTCATTCAATCCACCATTAATTTTCAAAACTGAAATCACACACATTTATTCAAATCCATGATGGGTGTTTGTTAATTTTACTGGAATTAACTCACAGTTGAAGTAAAGGGCTTTCTTTAGATCTTTGGATCGTTTTTCAGGTACTTGTTTAACTAAATAACCAAATGGGTACTCACAATCACCAAAAGTTAAACTGAAAAGAGCAAATTTAACTAAATATTCAAAAGGGTATCCACAAATCATCACAATTCACAATAAAAATTAAGACAATGATTTTTTAAAATGAAACTGAGTTGGCCTCATTGCAATTTCGAGTGCAAACAACCTATTATCAGTCAAAGTGTCACCTTTTGATATTTCACTACTTTTCACTATATGTATTATCAGTCAAGACGGGCTTGCTATCTGTATTGGAGCCGAGGTAGTTTAAAAACAGACTTTCATATTTGACTAACTTTTCTTATTGGTTTATTGCTATTGAATTAATTTTTTTATTTTTGTTATGCATTACAGATTCTTGGTTTCTAGAAGAAGAAAAATGCCGCAGAAAAATCCTATATTGATCAGCTATATTGTATTGCTTCGCTTTCGCCCAACAGAACAAGTGTCCAACGTTAATGAGAAGGCTTTTTAAATCGTGTATCTGAATTTGTGTCATCCGATAAGGAGGTTGTAAAGGAGGTCAAACAGATCGCTGAGTGTCTTAAGGCATCAGATGAATCCCCAGATGGAGTCAGACCAAGGTCATCGTTTATTAGGTAATGCTTTCCTTCATTATTTAGTAATTTGCCAAGTATTTTAACATTATGTGCTGGTTTCTTATGTCACTTTTATTGTAACGGAGAAGCTAAATCTACTACTGGATATTGAGGATGATGAGTGCGCTCTGGAGGTGGAGCCCCGGTCACACCATTGCCATATTCTACCAAGGCAGTGCGAGCAAGAAGAGTGACAAGGCGTGAAAAAGACTCTTCTGAAGAAGACGAAGATGAAGATGAAACTTTACAAAGTACTGTCTACCAACCAGTCTGCGACACTGTAAAATGGTTTCCTCAACCAAACTTCCCAAGATTGATCACGATCTTGAAGAACGAGAGAAGGAGACGAGTCCTTTTAAGTAGTATGTTTTTCTTACTTGTTTTGATCTTTATGTAGTTTGATAAATATGTAAGTTGCTTGTGTACCATGTCACATACTCTCTTTGTGAAGTGGAAACTACAAAGCTTGTAGCTTTTGATAGATATTAAAAAGTGAAATTGTTGGCACACTGTATGTTGGTTCTAGCTATGTTTTGGGCGATTCACAAACTGATTTTTTTTTGTGAAAATCTAAGTTTACTCTGGAAATCAATGTCTTGTTAAGGAAGTTGTCAAATAATAAACCAATAAGCCAAATCATATTACTCCCATTCAACAAAGGTTAAGCTAGTAACAATTGCAATAAAACAGAAAATATCATAAACTAAAACACAAAAGATAAGTTAACACGTCCATATTTAAATCATAACATTGAAAACCTTAAACAGAATCATCCGACATTAAACATATGTTAAAAGCTAACAAAAACCTTAAAAAACTTCACAGTATTTAGGATGCCTTCCGTCCACAGTACACCCAATGCTCCCACAAGTCCCCAAAATCTCCTTGACGGTACCCTGAAACTCCTTTGCCATTGACCTCGAACGCATCACCTTGGCAATCTCAATGACATTGTCCAAAGACAAATTTCCTTCATGCTTAACATACTTCACCTTCTTCCTATCCCTCTCAGGCTCTTTCAAAGCCTTGAGCACCAGAGCTGCAGCCGACGGGACAACTGATACTTTTGCCTGACGGTTCTGCACTGTCAACTTGACGGTCACACGTTGACCCTTCCAATTTTTTTCCGTCTCCTTGGCGATGTCCTCCCCGATCTTCTTTGGGGACAGACCGAGTGGGCCGATCTTGGGAGCAAGGGAAGAAGCTGCTCCGACTTCTCCACCTATAACACGCACGTACACTTCCACAACTTGAGAAGGGTCGATCTTTGGAGCCATGTGTTTTTGGTCGATCTTGGATGTTGAAAGAGCTCACCCCCTCACCTCTTTTTATAGGTGATCGAGGGGTAAAGAATATGTCGGCTAAGAAAACCCGTGGCCCAAAATACAAACATACATATGATATATAAGGTAACTTACCTCATTGACAAATCTTAGCTAGAATTGGAAACTAGACTAACATCAATTTTTTTTAGGGTTTTTGGGTCGCTGCTAGGGTTTTAATGATGATAGAATGTGAGGATTTTGTCATATTTTAATCTTCAAGTCACTTTCTTTGGTTCCCATGCTGAGCCATCTTCGTGATATATACCTTCATAATAACGTAGAGCACAAATAAAAGCAAAGAAACATGTAATTAATAATTATTCACAGCCGAATAAGGACACACTTTCTTTGATACCAGAAACTTTGCACTTTCAGCATTTACAAGGTTCTTTAGTATCATGAGTGTCCGGTTCATCTCTGAATCGACTTTGTTGTCTGCTTCGTCCTCGATACACAAAAAGTTTTGTCGGATCCGCTTGAATGAAACATTGGGAATTAACCAATATTCCACGTGAGGTAATAGGTCAAAAGTGGCACTGTATTGTTTTCGAAAATTCGAAGTAGAGCACATTATCAACGATATCTGATCATGTGGGTTGTGTCTCCTTTGTCTAAGTGCGCGTGAACATGAAAATGTGTATGCTTGCCTTTTACCACCGGTGGAGGTCGATCAACTTAAGATATTTAACGGTGTTTATGAAGGTTTATAAAGCTAATAACAACTACGCAAAACCTTAAATAAGTTCAAAACACACATAATCATAATTAATAACATATTCATAATTAATCGAGTTACGGTTATATACCTTTTAGTTAGAGCAAAACCACAAGAACACCTCCGAATCACCAATTAGGGTTTGGACGAATAATACCAAGATATAATTTATAGTGAAACTATATTACGCTCTTGTACACACGTAATGCAACCGGATAATCGTGAGTCTAGCACTAATAACACTACAAGAAAACTGGAAACTTCGGTTCCCTGGCGATAAAATGTCGCCAAGGATAACCTTTTTTCCCTGGCGACAACGCTGATGTGGCAATAAAGAAGATTTACTTTTTGGTTAAAGTTTGACTAGGGTATCCCTGGCGACATTGTCGCCAGGGATACTCCGTCCAAAATCAGATGCCAAATGAAAGAGCACGAAACTTTCCCTCCAATTTATCCCTGACGACATGTCGCTAGGGAAATTTGTCCAAAATTATCCTTGGCGACATGTTGCCAGGGAAAATTCGTCCATCGTAATTACCATTAATTATTTTTTGATAATAACCTGCCAAATTTATCCCTGGCGACATGTCGCCAGGGAAACTTTGTCAAGCGTAATTAGCTTCAAAGTTAAGCCGAAAATATGTGGCGGGCTTTTACCCGCCAAATCTCAAAAGTTTCCGTGGCGACATGTCTCCGGGGAAACTCCCTGTCATATATATAATTAGTTTTTGCTTGTTATGAAAAATTATTAATTATTCCATATAATTATTATTTTAAATATCGATCCGATGTTATTTTATTTTTGCGACGTTTATATAATAAAAATGAAACATTTATAAAACAAATATTTATTTATTCCAAATAATTATTATTTTAACTATCGATCCGATGTTATTTTATTTTTGCGACGTTTATATAATAAAAATGAGACATTTATAAAACAAATATTTATTTATTCCAAATATTACATAAAAACTTTTGTAATATCACATGAGAGACTTACAGACAAACACTCCTAAACATAATTTTATTCGTCACGGACACTTAAACACGTGCTTAATTAAACATGGATATTACAACGATATTAGACTCGTAAACACGGAAAACAACACATCACAAACTAGTTTAAACTAAGGTTCCCCATGTCATCGTAAAGGTCGTGAAGTAGTGTAGCTGAATCCATTGTGTGCCTATCGGGGTTGCGGTACAACTCTACTGTACTCTCAACTACCTTTATTTTTCCATTCAAGAGCACACAGTTTGCACACATTGAAGAGCTTGGAGAAGAAATTGGAGTCCTTGAAGGTCTCGAAGAATAGATTGGAGGAGAAAAGCTCGTTGAAGGTCTTGAAGAAGAGCTTGGAGGAGAAAAGCTCATTGAACCTCCAAGAGAATTGATTATTAGTTGGACGCGTTCGTCTTTCCATAAAAAAATTTGCATCCATATGAAACTGGAGGTTGAACCCGTGAACGTGGACAAGCATAGTACAGTCTACCAAAGGATTCATTATGCCACGATTCTCGAAGAACTACATCTCCATGTCCATATTTGCACGAAAAAGATTCATGCATCAACATCTTCATAATAACAATGTGTTTGTGATGATAAGTGTGTGTGATCTGCTGGTGGTTGTGATGATAAGGAGTGTGTGTGGTTCTCCTTTTATGCTAAAAAAGTGAGGAAAATTTTTAACATTTTCCCTCCAATGTTTTCCCTCCAATATTTTCCCGCCAATGTTTTCCCGCCAATGTTTTCCCTCCAATATTTAGATGTTCAATTGACCACCCATCCATCAAATCCATCACCTAGACAAGTGTTGCATACTGAAACCTCATGCATGAGTGTATTTGGATGAGTCAGTATGCATTTGTTAAACGTTAGATGTTCAATGGATGAATCGGTATGTGTTGGTTACACGTTAGATGTTCAATGGATGAACATGTCTTGGTTACACGTTAGATGTTCAATGGATGAGTCGGTATGCATTTGTTAAACGTTAGATGTTCAATGGATGAGTCGGTATGTGTTGGTTACACGTTAGATGTTCAATGGATGAGTCGGTATGCATGTGTCAAACGTTAGATGTTCAATGGATGAGTCGGTATGTGTTGGTTACACGTTAGATGTTCAATGGATGAGTCGACATGTCTTGGTTACACGTTAGATGTTCAATGGATGAGTTGGTATGCATTTGTTAAACGTTAGATGTTCAATGGATGAGTCGGTATGTGTTGGTTAAACGTTAGATGTTCAACGGATGAGTCGGTATGTGTTGGTTACACGTTAGATGTTCAATGGATGAGTCGACATGTCTTGGTTACACGTTAGATGTTCAATGGATGAGTCGGTATGCATTTGTTAAACGTTAGATGTTCAATGGATGAGTCGGTATGTGTTGGTTACACGTTAGATGTTCAATGGATGAGTCGGCATGTCTTGATTACACGTTATATGTTCAAGGGATGACTCGACATGTCTTGGTTACACGTTTGATGTTCAATGGATGAGTCGGTATGCATTTGTTAAACGTTAGATGTTCAATGGATGAGTCAGTATATGTTGTTTACACGTTAGATGTTCAATGGATGAGTCGGCATGTCTTGGTTACACGTTAGATGTTCAATGGATGATTCAGCATGTCTTGGTTACACGTTAGATGTTCAATGTATAACGTGATTTAAAAAAATGCGTTTTACAAAAGTGCATTCCGCCTAAAATTAAGGTAAATAAGGCAATAAATGAGATTTTTTAGCAAATACTCCAATCCTATTGGCTAAAAAATGTGACTGGGATATGACTGGATTAAAAACTGTGGTTTCAAGTCATAATTATACCTATATAATATATATATATATATATATATATATATATATATATATATATATATATATATATATATATATATATATATATATATATATATATATATATATATATATATATATATATATATATATATATATATATATATATATATATATATAGAGAGAGAGAGAGAGAGAGAGAGAGAGAGAGAGAGAAAATTTAGATAAAATGGTGTAGGTTCTTAAAGTTGTTAAAATAAGAAGCAATAAGAAAATGGCTAAATGTCACATTATTGATTAGTTTTAGTTCGTTTATGAGTTTTTGGTTTGTGTACGAGTATTCTTGGAACTTTTAGTTCGTGTACGAGTAGTCGGTTCACGATTTTTAATATTACTAGTTTCTCGCGTATCAGTTGTGTCTCATAGTTTAACAATTTATTGTCAACTCTAATGTAATTTGTATCACTTAATTTTCGAATAAAATTATTATTTATGGTAATAATATTTTGTGAAGCAAAACTCTGTATCATATGTATCAGTTGTAAATTTTAACGTATAAAAATTTTAGTGGTTTTATATTAAATTTTTATGTATAATATTTGTTATTTTGTGTCTAATCTTAAATAAATCACATGTTAATTGATAAAATCAATGGTTAAGACGACTTTTTATTTTAACAACTTTAAGGTATTACACTATAATAACCCAACTCTATATATATATATATATATATATATATATATATATATATATATATATATATATATATATATATATATATATATATATATATATATATATATATATATATATATATATATATATATATATATATATATATATATATATATATATATATATATATATATATATATATATATATATATATATATATATATATATATATATATATATACTAGCATCGTAACCTGCCCAACGGGCGGGGTTGCTTCTTTCTTTATCTGAAGGATTTGTGGTTTGTGCGTTTCTTATTTTTTCAGTTAGTAATTATCTTTACTATATTTCAGTTACAAAAATTGATACTTTAAGTAAACTAAAAATTAATTAAGTTGAACAACAAATGTGAGTGAGACTATCCAAAAACAGGTTTCGTTGTATATAGGTTGAATTAGTTTAATACTGGATCATATATAGGTCTTATTATCCTTAAAGCCACGAAAAGTTTCTTGTGCGGGCAAGGCAATACAACCGCTAAAGTGCCAAAAGCCCTTGATGAAATAAATTGTTATGTTGGTACTCGCATTGGTAAATTTGAAAATATAAATATAATCCAATGTGATGTTTGGGTAACGTTGTAGCAGTAGCAGAACACCCTTGGTCCATAAAAAAGATATTTTGTTACCGAGGATACCTTCTTTCACGCCCTCCAAAAGCCTTTTGCCAAGTGCCTAAGAATAACAAAATCTCTTCTTGAAGTAGCCAACTGCGTTTTTTTTCTTTGGTAGCAATGATGAGTATTTCAATATCATACTTCATAGGCCATCGATATTCTTTATAGGCAGTGATCCACATGGTTATCTGCTAAAAATCCACAAAAACTCGTCATTGATACACAACAGGTTGCTTGCAAAAGCAGAACATTCCTTAATCTGTTGAGTAGCTGAAAACATCAAAATTCTATTAATATAATAAAGTCAGAGAAAGTTAAAGAATTAGGGAAATAATGATCCTTATTTGCAGGGCCGGTTTTAAGTTTTATGCTGCCCTAGACGAGATGGCTAAAAGATGCCCTACCAAGGTAGATCCGATCCTTAGTTTTTTGCAGCGTAAGTCGTGAGTTTATTTTATCAACATATGCGAAATGATTGAAACATGTCATGCTAAAAATTACAAACGAAAAAATATTTATCTTTTAAAGGTTTAGCGAACAAAATCTGAAACTTTGAACAATTATACAACATATCTTGTCTATTCTCCATATAAAAAAAACACATTTACTTAAAACTTAAACTTTTTGAAAAATAAGTAATATCGATTAACAAAAATACTCATATTTATAAAAGACAATGTAATGTGTTAACTTATTCAAATACGTAACTATAATTTAAAACAATAATATTTTTTCATTCTCACCTTTCATGATATTATACATCGCCGTCTTTAATTATACGTGAATGATCCATCTATAAAGTACAGTAAGGCATTTAACATCATAATTTAGTTTCTTACTACAACGTGGCATTATATATCCGTGTGACTAAATTTCTAGACATTATGGATAAAGAGAAAACAAATGACGTCAGTTATCGTATCAGTTTGCTTAAGAAAAACAGTGACATTTGTTAGATATCAATTTGGCAAATATATAAATCTCAGCAATTATCATTTATGAATTAAAAACAGGTTCATTTGAAATAAGGAAATAATGATAAGCAACGATATAAAAATAATAATAAACTAAATGTGGTAGTAGACGCAAGTAGACTACGCACGTGACCCACGTAGCCAAAAAAATACTCATATTTGTTATTTTCGTCTTGCTCATATTTGTTTCCGGCAACTGTGTTTGTTGATTTCCGGCCAGTTTAATTCCATTAAAAGCATTTCTCTTCTCATTCACTCTTCTTTCTTATTCTAAAGCTCATCAGTCATCAGGACGTCATTTTTATCAGATAAAACCATTCACAAAAACAAAAATTTGATGCCCTGGACCGTCGCCCACGCTGCCCGTAGCCAGGGCCGGCCAATTGCACTGCATGACAAAAAAAATCATGTTGTTGATACATAATTTCTTAAGAGTAAAGAGATTAGATGAATCCAACAGCTTATAAAATAATTCTCAGATCACATGTGAAATAATATAAGGAATACAACATTTACCATAGTATCATCATCTTCAACGGAATATGATGCATCTAATCTGTGTTATAGCTCCTTATCGCCCTCCTCTTTTGTAGTTGAAACACGTTCCTAAAATAACTTTTTATAAAAAACAGACATTTAATTCTGCATCATAGAAGTTATAATTAACCAGAAAGTCGTATAACCGGAATTGGTTACATTTGAAGTAACTAAACTTTTCTCAAGTGGTATTGGGAGAACACGTGT
This sequence comes from Glebionis coronaria, assembly GCA_025667525.1. Taxonomy (NCBI): domain Eukaryota; kingdom Viridiplantae; phylum Streptophyta; class Magnoliopsida; order Asterales; family Asteraceae; genus Glebionis; species Glebionis coronaria. Next base: position 1,215,830 of record JANFOE010000553.1, read on the forward strand.
ATTCACTCTTTGTGTAGATGATTACATCTAGAGAGACCTTTCAAACAGGTAAAGAGTACTCTTGAGCATACTTGGAACATATTTTCTTCCAGTTTTATCGAAGGCAGTTGATTTTGTTACAGGCTATCCATACATATTTACCTGAGTTAGAAAATGACAAAATCTCATTTCAAAAAGAAGAAAATATCTCATCAGAAAAACTATAGAATGCATTTAATAATATTATATTAGTGTTGTTTACAAAGTACTACGTATATAAAGAATATAACATAGTAACATTTATGCACAAGTATTTTTTTTAGAACGGAAAATGTTAGTGGTTAGTGGGTCGAATCGTGCAATGACATCCAAGGGGAAGAATGTCTTCTTCGAACCCTCGCCTAGCAAAAAAAAAGGAAAAAGAAATTCGACTTTTGATCAGCATTAAAAAACAGAAAAAATGCAATACATCGATGCACACACCTAATTTTGGTAGGTCTGGCCTTGCGTTTGTTCACAAGGGGATTGTTGACGTCATCAGCTGGATAGAACTTTGGCTGCTTCTCAGTGGGAGCAACATCAACAACTTTCTTCTCATGCTAAAATAAAACACCACCTTTCTTGGCCTTAATGGCAGCCCTCTTGTGGGGACATCTTTGAACGTGAGTACTTACCCACCCATATGCCGGGTAAATTTCCAGCGATGATAATATATATTTACAGTGTTGATAACCAACGCCATTAACTGGCTCACACGTCCTACATCAAGGATAACAGTCTCAGATAAATTATCAGGAGAGTGTTTGCCTGCTTTGAAAAGATCAACTGCTAACTGTCTCGGATATATTATCAGGAGAGTGTTTGCCTGCTTTGAAAAGATGCAAATTCAATAACTTAATCAAGAGAGTAGCGACATGATACAACGCTAACTCATTGACATGCTCAATAGAGTTTGCACTCGCTTTGAGAATTGCTTGAACTATTGTTGGGTTTAGAGATTGGAGATTGCTTCTTTAGGAAATTTCAAATGCATTTCCAGTTTACAATCTACAAGCAGACAACATAATTAATACCCATAATATTATAGACAGATAGAAACTGACTGCAGTTGTTAGTGTTGTTTCAACATGCAAATGGAAGTCAAAGATTGGTAGGCGGCTACCTTCCTACAAGTTGGCATTGGATCATTTTGTCCATCTTTTCTCGTCTCCTAATAAACCAAAAGGCTACACCTATAACCATGATAAGGAATAAGATATTAATTAGATGAAATTGTTAACCTGTCCTGAGACATTCCTAACATTTTTCTTTGGAGATTTATTGAATAACTGGAACTCCTCAAGATCTCCATTCTTAATGCTCGCCTCTAACTGCCAGTGGTATAAGTATAAACAACCAAATTAAGATGAAGTTGATCATAATGAGTTGTAGTTATGGTCAATATAAAGATGAATAGCTTTTACCTGAACATGAAGAATGCACACGAGAATCCTAGCAATAGGTAACCAGCTTTCCTCAGGTGACAAAGATAATTTCTATCTATAAACAACTTTCCTCAGGTGACAAGAGATAATTTTGATCTGTAAACACAACTAAAAATTGAAAACGGATTTGGGCCAAAATAGGTAATGTTTTGCGAGTCGGGTAAAGAAGAAATATACATATATTAACACTTGTTTGTTAGAGATAAAACAGAACCTGAATCGACAACACTTGTATCTATGATAAACTGTTATGGTGATATCTTTTAATCACATGGAAATAAATAACTATCCATTAGTAACACTTGTTTGAAAATACATAGATTTTGGCCATTCACAGTTTTTCCTGGTACATGGTGCATGAACTGTTCTAAGGAAATCAGTAAGGGGATCGTGTTGTGGCTGGAGACAGAGGACACTGAAGCTCTTATCGAAAAGGCTGTCAAAGCTGGTGCTGTAGCTGTAGCTGAAGGTGAATTGACTGAGGGTGAAGGTGAAGGCTCGAGTGATGCTAAGCGCGTGGGAAAGGTCAAGGAACCCTATGTCATAATATGGGGCTTCTACACCCTACTGCTATGAAGACTGCTGACGCGAAAGCTTAAGATCTGTTGGATGAATATGCATTTACTTTTTGTATATATAAGCTTAACCAAACACCCCCTTTAAAAAATAGTTTTGTACTGGATGTGATTTATTGTACATAAATTCGCTTTGTGATTTGTGTCAGATGTGTATGTACGTGTGTGTGTGTGGGGGGGGGGGGGGGAAGAATAATTATGATGAGATAGATGCAGCCAGGTCCAAACATTCTGTTAGCGAGCAAAAAATAAGGAGCAAGATTAAGGAAATATATCTCTTTTTTACTTCTTTATTTTATGTGCTATGTCGATATTTGAATACTTGCTAATGAGTATCTGATTATTGTGTTTTAAGCAATAGCATATATTGTAATAAGTACCATCAAAAAGTTTAAAGGAACTAACCTGACCCGTTTTGTTGACATAAACAGAAACTATTTTCCATTGAAGATCGCCTGCAATAAAATAAAAACTTTCTGAGAATTTGCAACTCTGAATATATTGATTTTAATTTGTTGTGATTGATATATCAAAACAAACCTTTACATGTGCGTTTAAGGGGCACACAACCTCTTTCAAGTAGTTCTCGGCTGCATAAGCCAAGAGAATTCTCTTCCGCGACAAACTTGTCACTAAAACTACCATTTGAATTGCTGCCAGTTCCAGTGCTATAGGTTCCTTTATCAGTGCGCGGTACAGCCGGGATATTGCGTTTATCCTTCAATGCCCATGCTTTTAATGTCGTTGTACCATGAAGAGCTATAGTAAATGTAATTTGAATAAATAACTATTCTAAGAGACAATTCCATCACAAACTCACCCAGAAAATGCAGAATACAATAGTTTTAAATGGTTTGTTATACTTTGTTTTCCAATTAATGATTGATTGCATTTTAAATACACAAGAATTAGAAAATGACTCCAAAACACAGTAACAATAACAACTCAGCTTACCAGTAGCGGTCCTACAACTAAAGGAGCATTCTCTCATTTGAGTTATAAGACAATATCAAAAGCAGTAAGATACACAATGCTACATAATCTTATATCATGTGATCATATGCTACGTAATGCTCTTTGTTTACCGGTCGATAGACTACATCATTGGTTTTTGTTTCTGGAGATTTTGTGCCGTTTGTAATGGTGAAAATGTGGTGTTGAATTTAAGATTGAGAGGTGGGAGAGGAGGCATGGTGATTTGACATCATTTTGTGAGATGTGAATGTCGAAGGCGTAAAAGGCCGAATATGTCATGGCTGCAACGTCAGTTGAATATCATATATATCTATGTGAGTCCTATGTCTTATGTGTCATTTCTGCTATTTGCTTGCTTTCTCTGAACTGAATTTCCATATCTAAACATCCGTAATTAATCTACCAAAAAATACGTGTACAGACGTGTCTATGTGTGGTAAGGGTGATCAGTTCATATTGTTTTTAGTATAGAACAGTAACATCACATGTGAGATGTTGGATTTGGATTTCTGCGACTTCGACCATATAATGGTTCTCGGCCAGTCTCTTTTGGACTGTAAAATAAGGACTTCATGGTTTATTATCTAAAAGAAGCCCAAACAAACATACCTTCAAAGACACCAGGGACGACTAATCCGCTATAGAGCCACTGTCGAAACGTCACCACTGCACCTCCTCGCCCAATTCCCGGCAGCAGCTCCGTACCCACGAGGTGGAGTTGTAGACATCAGTACTGCCATAGTTGCCACAGCTATAAGGTTGATTTAAAAACACTCCCTAACTAACTGTGCCATATAAAAGAACATAATATATATCTAAAATTTTATCTTGCAGGATATGATCCCTTTCACGAATGACTTGAATTCGACGCAGCCCGATGACAGTCGTCGGGGAAGGACGACCGATGTTGCATTTCTAACATGTTTAGTGCCTGAATTGGGGAAAGGTAAAGAAATGTCATTGCAACACCAGTTGACTTGCCAGCAATCTGGTCCCTCCTCAACTACTACCGCAGAACTGCAGTTTCAAAAGCAATTCTACGGTCATTTTATGGGATCATAAGTTACCACCTTCATGAAGGTAATAAGTGTTTATTTAAGAATTTACTATTTAAAAAAGGAATTTGGTTTGTTTTAAGGGGTGGTTGGATTAATGTTTTGCTCGATAATCATATGATGGAACAAAAACAGATGAGTTAAAAAATCAAACTTCCGAATAGCGAAACATAAATACTTTATATTTTGTGTGTAAAGCAATTTATATAACATTTTAGCATGAAGACAATAGTGGTCGTCGTTCCAAAGGAAGTTATAATAATTGGTACATCTGATGTCTCTCTATTTCTCTTATCTCATGGTCAACCCAAAAAGTACTAAAAGTTACTTGTGCTGACCCATTACTTACCCTCCTGACCTTCCGAATTTGCCAAATCTATTAGGCTGGATCTGATATGAAGCTCTACCACCTGGATCAACTAATTTTAAAACTGAAACTTTGAAACACACTATATAAACTGATAAATAATTCATTGAAGCTGGACATTATATACTTACTCATGGAAAGCAGGAGTGGCCCCAGAGTTCGCCCGTTGCCTGAATAGCATCATATAATGGTTCACAAACGTATATTTATAATGATAAAAGAGACAATGTTAACGTAAGAATAAAAATTATAATAGTTAGTCTCTTCTTGATCACGGAATGGAAATAAAAAAAATACTATTAGGGTTTTAAGATGATTTTATGAAGATGAGATTAACATGGGAATATAAAAATATTTATTTACAAACCGGATATTCACTAAAACTAACTAAGTAGATTTATCTATTTATTTATAGTTATTATCTACAGTAATAAATAATGATACTTATCATATTAATTACAAAACCTGATACTAAATATAGTGGTTTAATATCATAAAACAGAAATAATAGAATAGCCCAATTGGAAAATACTAATACGCACAACCAAAAGGTCACGAGTTCGAATCTTACAACCCTCTTTTCAAACAACAATTTTTTTACAACAAAAAAACCGAAAGAAAAAAAAATATAAACAATAAATCCGACCCGGCTCGGCCCAGACCTACAAAACGCAGTTTTCAAAATTGCGTTTCCAAAACGCGATTTTAAAACAAAATGCGATTTCAAATCCGAATTTCGTGGAATTTGGAGATTTTCAAGGAAATTTGGAGATTTTCTAGGAAATTCTGAAAATACTATTGGCTAAAAGATGTGACTAGGATATGACTGGATTAAAAAGTGTGGTTTCAAATCATAATTATACCTATATATAATATATATATATATATATATATATATATATATATATATATATATATATATATATATATATATATATATATATATATATATATATATATATATATATATATATATATATATATATATATATATATATATATATATATATATATATATATATATATATATATATACACTAGTGGCAAAACCCGTCCGATATATATATATATATATATATATATACACTAGTGGCAAAACCCGTCCGATGGACGGGTATGACTTCTAATTATCGTTTTTCTTTATTTGTAAATATTTGTTTGTAATGTTCTATTGACACGTATGACTTCTGGTTGTTTTTTTTTGTAAGTACTCTTCTTTATTTTGCTTTTAGTTTACTTTTATTTTAATACACTATCAGTCGTGAATTTTTTAGAAACGAATTTTGTTTTATCTACAGATGTTGTTAGAATATCGTTTACCAAAACTTAACTAAAGATAAATTGATTATAAACATATGAAATTATTTACAAACCGCATGAACAATAAAAAAAATGAAAATTAATCCGATATAAGAAAGTAAAAGTTTTTAAAATATCCGCAAAAGATAAAGTGTATGTTGTAATTAAGTTCAAAATTGAAAAACGTCTTTGTACACAACATTTATAAATAGCTCTCTGCATGTATTCCACCTACATAAAGAGAACACCTAAAAATACATAAAAAAGTGAAGAAACTATATACCTATAAATACATAAAAAAAGTGAAGAAATTAACTCATTGGATGCATTTTTACTTATTGTTTGTGAATGCATCAATAAAAATAGTGCAAAACGACTAACCATCAATAATGTGCTAAGACAACTTAGCATAGAACTGGAGCTTCAAGTAAACTTTTATATTGTTGCAAAAGTGACTCCCTTGATATGAGAGGGTTATCAAGTCGGGTTATCGGTTTTTGTCGAGTCGGGTTATATCGGATTTTCAATTTTTAAAACTCATCCGCAACCTAACCCGATAAGAAATCGAGTTATCGGGTTTGGATGATATCAGATCGAGTTCGAGTTATCGAGTGATATTAAATGAGGTTCTTGTTCTCTTTTTAAAGCTAAATTATCTTCGTCATAGTGCAAATGCTATATTTTAACTTTTTAAGTCTTTCAATGCTTTTCATGGATTACACTTTACACTATTTGCTCTTATCTGATCAATGAGCCTCGTTTTCCTAATACTTCTTTTCTTATCATTATTTCGTTTACTTTTTATATTTCGCATCTCTTTGAAATTAATATTATAAGATACTCCCACGTTAACACCATATCACATGGTTATAATTAGTCGGAAAATGTAGTAACGCATGTGTATGCCCTTCTAATGAGTAAATCAATTTCTCATTTGTTTGAGCAATATGTAAGTTGTGGTCTAAGTAAATAAATATTTTTGAAATAAAATACTCCTTTCATTCAAAAATTATTGTTCCCTTAAAAAACAATTAGTTTCGCTTTCTTACTTCTGGACAGATGACAGTTTCTCCTTAGTTAATTAATCAAATTTTTCTTTAAATTATGTAATAATAATTTTGAACAAATAATATATTAAATTTGATTAAACTTATCTATCCGTTTTTAATAGTTGATAATTAAAATAAGACAACCGAAGAAAAAAAGCGTGGATAAAAAAATACAACGAAAAGAGTAGTAAACTGAGGTTTTCCAAAAACTATTATTGTAAACGTTTATTGATCTCAAATATTTGCTTATAAATATAAAAGAGTACGATAAGAGTGTTTAGCGCTCAACCAAGCCATCCAATCTCGTTTCTACACATTTTATAAAAGGACTCGTTATGACCCATTCTCCAAACCACCTTAGTGCACCACTAACTATTTACATATAAAATGAAAGGATGTCGAATATATATACCTATTCTAAAAAGGACTCATTGTAACATGTAGACTATTTCTACTGCCTAATAAATTAATGAGCTCACCAATGGGGGGACTGAAAAGAAGTCAAATCTTTAAGAAATCGACTTGCAATGTTCCAAGCATCCTTATAGTACAAATATCTAGCCACTAAAGGGGTATCCTTTATCATTGTCGTTAAATGTTTCAACGTAGTCATGAACTGCGTGAAAACTAAAAAGTTGCCTTTAAACAATTGAAACAATACCATAAAACCTTCGTATGATCAAAGCTCACCTGTGGTGTATCTGATTAGTGCAACGGATCCAAAGTAAAAAAAATGACAAGAAAGGAAAGAAACATAGAAGCAATAGAAAGAGTTGAATTTTGAAGGTCGGATATTGAGTATTTGTGTAATATCAGTTAAGCGTCTACTAAGCATTCATTCGATGACAATAATCTAGATATTATTGGTTCGACAAAAAAATAAAAAATACATAGATGTTTTCCTAAAGAACATTATGTTATAATGTAGAAAGTTCGAACCTTCACGTATCCTAAGTTATCTTCTTTAGATATCACTAAACCAATAATGCTAAAACATATAAAGCTAAAAGCTTACGAAAGTAAAATAAGAAAATAGACGTCTATATAGTAATGAAAGTATTATGAATGATGACTCCATGTAATTGTAAGCAAAAACCACTCTCCCAAAAGGTCCCGTGCCCCATTGCTTGTAATGACACATCTACATTGATTTTGATGGTACTGAGTTAGCATCAAGGGTAAGCAAAGAGATAAAATTTATACCTGCATGGCTGCATACATAAGTCAGCTTCAAATCATATTCTTGGTAAGTGTATTACTTTCCATTCAACTTATTCTCAACTACTTTGTACTAATTCTCACATGTTCTCAGATTTAGGGTGTCACTCATATGCGCTCAAGTTAATAATCATCACTCAAACACTCTAAACTAATCATGCTAATCAAAACACTGTAAATGTATTATTGGAACACAATATAATGCATTATCAGAACACAATAAGCCCGTAACACTCTTAAAATGGATACCGAAACACTTCCTAAGCTAAGCAAGAAAATCTGAAAATTATATAGTGCATTGACATTTAACTGAAAATGGTTCATGAGAGATTTTCCTAAAATAAAGTAAAATAAGCATACTAACCTCTTAACATTTTTTGATCAGATGTTGAGGTTGCTGACATAATCTCCATTAAACTTTCAGTAAGATCCCAGGCTTTAGATTATTTTTTCGACAGTTTTTGAATCAGGTTAATAGCATCACCATATCAGTACTTTGATAAATATATGATGCAAAGCTAAATTTAATTACTTTATAACAAACTATAATATGGGATCTTCAAGAAGCTGCATGGCTTAATTTTGTTTTGCGGGTTTTCTTACAATTTAGTCAAAAATCATCAACCAATGTCTAGACCACCTGCACAAAACAAAAATATGAATTGAAACATACTGAGACATTATCAAGTAGATATAAGACTATGCCCCATGATTCATTCTCAAACAATTAAATATAAACCCGAACATTATAGACTCTAATAATCTTAATTTGAAAACATGGTGACACTGATATTCAACTAACACAAGATAGAGAAGAATATCCACACTAATTTCATCATACAGTTTGTACAAATTAAGAAAACACATCGCTTTATTCCAAGATTCTGATTTTTGTAATTATATTTTTTGTGTGGCTATAATTAACCCGCTGCTAATCCATATAAAAAATAGACATAATAAATTTTCTAAGTTGATTGATGTCGCTGACCCTTTTTACCTATTACCCAACCGGCTTGAGCTACCCATCTTGCCACCCCTAAATGATGATATAGAAGAGTGCCTTATTACCAATCACTCCATTTTCCCATTTAGCAAAAAAGGAAATTTGATAGGTAAGGTAAACCATCGATGTTATACAAACTATATGTGTTCTTTTATATAAATTTACGATGCAAGAAAAGTAGCTAACCTATCATCGTTGCTTCTTGTGTCCTGTAATTGTCATTTATATCATGTTGGAACCTTTTCTATAGGCAAGATGTTCATATCTTCCACATGAGTGCATTTTTCCCCTGAAATATAATAATATGTAACATCATGTTAGAAAATATCAAATGTTAGAAAATATCACATGAGGTCACTCTTGAAGCCTTGCTATCTTCAGCATTTGGATTCCCTGACAATAAAATAGTCAAAAGAAAGTTTAAAGATAATAGAGCTAAAGCCTATTTCATTTTATGGAATAAGAATATGAATTACAACCTATGACTAACGGAGATATCCTGAAACTAACAACACATTCAGCGAAGAAATGAGTGTTCATAGTCATGTTCCAAATTGCATAATTATTGGGGCTTTGCATAATTATTAGACTACCTAAAAACACACGAGTTTTTTAATTCCAATTTTATAAGGGCAAGTATCCATTTATAGTTATTTTTACTATAATAGGTAGCATCACAGGCAAGACGTCCAGGTAAGTATACAAATAGGTTAGATCAAAATGGGAATTATTAAGCAGGAAAGTAATAATAGATATAACCACAAATGCATTCTCAACTTATCTGGGCAACATTTAGGAAAGAGCTTCGGCTAATGTTACATGAATCAATTGTATTTCCTAAATTTTGTAAATTTACTCAATCTAAAATATATCAAACTTTGTAGCTTTACCAGACAAAGGGCGGATGAGTTTCAGCAGGAAGGGGCAAGAGAATATGGCAGTATCCGGTTCATTGTCAGTTTGAAAGAGAAATTCTTACACGCAATTTTAGCAACTACCATCACGCGGCACAGAGAACTTAAGAGATTCCCACACAGTTTTAGTTTACTCATTTTGACCCATAAAAAATGTCTACCAGAGAAGACTCCAACAAAAACATCAGCCTTCTCGATAAGCTCCTCAATCATGATATCTATTATAGATGAATCTTTGTATTGACCAAGAAGTGATGAAGACGGGTACATGTTTGTTACCATTCCAACCCTACAGCCCGTTTCCTTCCCAATAGGTAGTTGATCATCAGTAAAATCTTGAGATCAACTTCAAGGTGTTGTACACGTCTAATAGGTTCAACACTGTCATGTCTTGGAGGGTAAAAAAGAGGCAATAAACCGATAAACACACATGGGCCTTCAGGGATCTCCTTAGTTTCCTCTGGTACCTCCTCTATATAATCCAACATAATCATTAGTGTCAAATGTTTTACAAAAAATAGAAACTTGTAACAACAAAATTATCAACTGTAAAGAAAAATGATTCAATAGGTGTGATCATAGCAAATAGAAACATACGACACCAAGATAAAATCAAAGTGTATACCTTGAATGAAGCTTTTTCAGAAGCATAAAAAGGTCATCCTTCAGGGCTCTCCTTAGTTTTCTCTGGTACCACCTCTATATAATCCAACATAATCATTAGTGTCAAACGTTTTACAAAAAATAGAAACTTGTAACAACAAAATTAACAACTATAAAAAAAATGATTCAATAGGTGTGATCATAGCAAATAGAAACATCCGACACCAAGATAAAATCAATGTGTAAACCTTGAATGAAGCTTTTTCAGAAGCATAAAAGGTCATGTGATTGTTGCTCCAGCTTCTGGTTCAAGTTGAGGGACTGCATCGTTTGTTTGTGTGAACCGGTTGGGCATAAACCTTCATATTTGTAGCCAAACTTCAGTTTCACCATAGAAAAAACTAAAATATTTTGTAAGAGTCAAATTTGTTACTCAAACCTTAGGATTATGTCAACAATCGAGTAGTTATGTTCAAAAGATTCCAACCTACACAATTAGTTCATAAAAATGAAGAGCATTATGGAAGGTGGTGACATTCTTTTTTTTAACTTTACAGTGACCATATAAGACATTAAAAATAGACACGATAATAATAGAATTACATCATTGATAAGAATGTTCAAAGGGTGAGACTTGTGGCCAGTTGACTACAATATTATAGATTTGTTTGCTTAAGAATTCTTGACCAGAATCATTATCTTAGAGACCATAAATATCATTAGGTAACCTTGGGGTACAATGACCGAACCTAAATCACTCACTTGTTACTCTATTTAGCTTGTTATCCATTCAGTTTACCAATCAATATGCAAAGCTCTTGGTAAAACCTTAATTATCACTAAATCTCAAATTAAAATGTCACAACCAACTTCATTATGGGTCACCGAAGAAAGAGCTATGGAAGGCATGATCGTTGGAAACTTGCAGCGAACAAACTTGCTAACTACATGCTATGGGTACCTTTCACCTTCCACAAAGTTATCTATCGCACCAACAGTTCTGTTTTCCTAGGTCACGTTATGAAAAAAATTCGAAACTTCAGTTCGCCAAGTCATTCATATGCATTTAGTTTTACTCCAAAGGGGAAGTATCAATCACACAGCAACAACAGTAAGTAAAATTTTTTTTTATTACCGAGTAGAAAGTTTATAGCTAACCCATCTGCTCGAACCCTAGATATCAACAAAAATCATTGCACAAGTAGAATCAAATGCTTCTTCTCATTAACCGGTCCAGTGTCTTGCTGTTATATAATTTAAGCAACAACATTTAAATATAGTTAGCATAAAGACACCAACATCATTGTAATGTTCACATGTAGTTAAACTGTATATTGATGAAGCCCTTAATATTTTTATTCAACTATATACTGAAAGATAGTATAACCTATTGCAGAAGAGAATACCTGAGCAAGAAATACAAACCTGGTAAATGCAAGACCCAAAGTCTCACAGGTAAAATCAATCACCTGATAAAAACAACATAAGAAAAAACCCTGAAGATAAAGAGGCACAAGATACCTGTTCAATTAATATGTAACGAAAGTAATTATATATTGAATACCATAAATTTGTCTGTACATAAAGTTCCAGAGCATCAACTTGGTCCTTAAACATACGTTATATTCATCTAGCTACTGGATCCAATACGAATCATTATAGTCTGAACAAAATTAGTTCCAAAAGAATACAACAAAGATTAATTATTAATATCAGAATTAATAAAAAAGAAAATCAATTGACCCCACAACAATTAACTGAAACAATTATTAATATCAGAATTAATAATTCAATTCGTAATTTCGTGATAACATCCATCGGTATTGCTTTGTTCCCGAAGGCTAGAGAAAAAAGGGTTAGCGATGAAACTATGAAAATCGATCGGGGTTGAGAAGGGTTGTTTTCATGGAACTGTGTTTTTTCGTTAATAACTATAGTTGATAATCGATCGGAGTTGGGTTGGGTTGTTTTCATGGGTGATAAGCATGATTATTTTAGGCAACTGATAACGTTCGAGAATTTGTAAGCGCGTAAGCCCCTGTGCCACGTGGATTAGAGCATGATTAGTGACGTGGCAAATCCCTCCTCTTATATATAATGTAAAGATATATATATATATATATATATATATATATATATATATATATATATATATATATATATATATATATATATATATATATATATATATATATATATATATATATATATATATATATATATATATATATATATATATATATATATATATATATATATATATATATATATATATATATATATAGGGTGAGGTTATTTTCAGAACCAAATAAATGTACAGAACTGCGAGAACCACCTTTTTACTCTTAAAATGCACATGTATATATATCGGGTTAGTTTATTAGGTAGAAATACATAAATTTTCATTGTCGTAGGTCACTAAGAACATGTATGCAAATGTATTTGTTTTGTATGTATGATAACTATCTTTTTGTTGGATAATAAGAAAACACATGTGCACTTTTCATATCGCTCATCATACTCGGATATATAACCAACAAAACAACTATTAAATGTTAATTAAACATAACAATGAAAATATATATGCATTGTTAAGAGTATTAAGATGGTTCTCGCAGTTCTGTACATTTATTTGGTTATGAAAATAACCTTTCACTATATATATATATATATATATATATATATATATATATATATATATATATATATATATATATATATATATATATATATATATATATATATATATATATATATATATATATATATATATATATATATATATATATATATATATATATATATATATATATATATATATATATATATATATATATATATATATATATATATATATATATATATATATATATATATATATATGATGTAATTTGATTACATGATTGTTTGATGATTATTTTAAATATTTATACGAGGTATTTATACGATGTAGATTGTCACAAGGAACCCTAGCAAATCAATCGAAGCTATTCCCGTAGGAATTCTAGCTATTCTAGATCTAAACCAAGTTGCGGATATTTATGATCCCAACAAAATGGTTAATATTCGTAGAAATGTTGATATTAGTTGATTTTGATGTTGAAGAAGAATTGGCGAGATTAAATCTGATATCGATGTCATGATGATCTTTCCTTATAGAGTGGAGTTTGACAAAACGTTACCACCTGGAAAGGTGTCATCTGATTCGTTGTCACCCAATTCTTAAATTGAAATCGAAAGGTCGAATGTAGCACTTGAGGCTGTCATTAGAACCATTACCCAAAAGCCTCATGCCGCTAGTACCTTTTCGATAAGTTTAATTGAATGTGTGAGTCATTTCATACTAGTGACTCATTTGATAACTATTGTTGCAAGAGCTATAGGATTGGAAATTAAGTGTTGTTTATATCGAACTTTTATTTCCCTATTAAGGTCTAAGAATAAGGTTGAGAGTATTGGAGAATGAGGTAGGATAACTAATAAGTGTGAAAACACTTATCCTTTTACCAATTATTTCTAATATTTACAAGACCAAAACGTGTATTTTATGTCGTAAAGGTCGGAATTATGCGTGGTTTGTGTTTTTATTGTGTTTCAGGATAAAAATATGAAAAAGGAAGAAAACATGGGCTATCACGGGCTTTTATCGAAGAAAAAGACAAAAGACGAAGTCAAAAGATCGAGAGTGCAAAAAGAACGGAACCCAAGGCCTATTCTGAAGATTTATCGAAGAAAAAGTCTAAAGACGGAAGTTTAATGAAGTCGAAGAACTCAAGTCTAATAGAAGAAGAAAATTATAAGACAAGTTCAATTTATGTCAACAAATCCCGAGACGACGTCGAGAAAGACAAAGAATTTAAATCGAGTCGAGACGAGAAGAAAGAAAGAAGGAAGCAACGCATGCACTCCCCACCTCCTATATATACCCTCCTAATGACACATTAGGAGGGAGTTAGTTAATTGTTAGCTAGTTTATTTTTCTTTCTTTAGTTTTATTTTTAGAGAGAGAAAGTGTTTAACTTTCTCTCACTAGAACTTCATCTTTTCTTTCTTTTCATGTTTAAGCTTTGACTTGATCTTGTATTTTGGAATCATTAATCTATAAGTTCAAGTTAAGTTTTCATTTTCAATCTCTTCCTACCTTTCTTGATTTTTACTTATATTTGATCCGAAATCATCTTTGATTTTGTTTAATCTTGATGTTTATGAGATCAAAAAGTTCATCTTTTGGTTTCTATCTAAGTTTTATACGGATTAAGCTTTGATCTTATCATGCTTATTGGCTTATCTTGTGTTTAGCTTATTTACCTTTTAGTTTTCTTAAAAAGTTTCGTCCTTTTAAAGTTTGTTTTATAAAGTTTGCACATTTCGTATCTCAAAATTTTTTAAATTTATGCTTGTTTTCATTTGGTTAAGATTTGGATAAGTGCTTATTCGTCTTGATTATTTGTGCTTTTTTTTTTGCTTATTCTGCTTTTGAATCCCATCGTAACTGCATTGATGTTTTACCCAGTATGATCGAGTAAGTGTGATCGCATAAACCCCTAGGGTTTGTACTTGCGATCCATTACTGCGATCCATAGTACGATCGTTAACTACGATCACACTCAATAATCCACTCCACGATCACTTGTTGCGATCGTGGGTACGATCATAGAGTGCGATCTGTGGCTGTGATTGCCTTGGGTGTGATCACTTGTTTCCATTTCATTGAGTGCGATTACTTGGCCACGATCTAGGCTACGATCGACTGTTACGATCGTAGGCTACGATCACTTGGTGCGATCACCAAGTACGATCCAAGAGTACGATCGCTTGACTGCGATCCAGGGTATGATCGTTGGTTGCAATCGTGACTGCGATCTGACTCTTTCTTTGATTTTATTTCCTGTTTTTTTATTATTATTGTTTATTTTCTTTTTTCAAATTTTACTTTTCCCGTATTTTTACTTAGCATTATTTTAAACTAGTTTTGTCTTAGTTTATTTTTACAAAGTTTTATGTTTTAAATTCATTTTAAGTTTTTAGTCATTTATTTTTAACTCATAATTTTAGTTTAATTTTTAAAGCTTTTTACTCAACGACATTTTCATTTTGCTATTAGTTTAAAATAGATAATCACACCTTGCTCTTTTCCACCAAGAATGACCGAGTCGCACTAATAACTAGTAATCAATTTGAAAAGACTGGAACAACGTACTTTCATACGAGGCAATCCCTTGTATTAAATGGCACCGTTGTCGGCTCTTTTCGTTAAGATTAACGGTTTTTAGTGAGAGACGCGTTGGATTTTGTGATCCGTTCATTTTTTAACGTTATTTTTCTTGCTTCAATTTTCAAAAATCCTAAAAAATATAAAATTTTCAAAAATCCTAAAAAATATAAAATTTTCAAAAATAAAAAAAAAACAGAAAAACATATAAAAACCAAAAATATTTCTTGGCTATCTTTCTTTTCTTTTTGTAGGTGTGTATGCGTACTCGTGCTATTAAGAAGAAAGCAATTCAAGCCGAAGTCGTAACTCCACCTATCAATGACTCTTTTCCCCTTGAGGCCTTAATGTCTATCAATTCCAATCTTGATGACACCCGGTGGTTTGCGGACATTGCAAACTACTTAGCGGGTGGAATTCTCAAGGAAGTGTTAACGTCCCAACAAAGGAAAAAGTTCTTTAAAGACATTGAACACTATTTTTGGGACGACCCTTACCTTTTCAAACAATGTGCGGATCTTTTCATTCATCGATGTGTTGATGGGCCGGCAGCTTTACTAATCCTTGAAGCTTGCCATAAAGGACCCACCGGTGGTCATTTTGGTCCCAATTACACCGCGAAGAAAGTTTTTGACTCTGGATTCTATTGACCCTCCATTTATCATGACGCTCATGAAATGGTTAAACATTGTGATGCTTGCCAACGCTAAGGAAAGATCACACATAAAGATGAGATGCCTCAAAATTTCATACAAGAATGTGAAATCTTTGATGTATAGGGCATCGACTTTATGGGGCCATTTCCATCATCAAAAGGGAGAAAGTACATCCTCGTAGCCGTTGACTACGTATCTAAATGGGTTGAAGAAAAGGATTTACCTACTAACAATGCGAGGGTGGTTGTGAACTTTTTGAAGTAGCTTTTTTCTCGATTCGGTGTTCCTCGTGCTATCATCAGTGACTGCGGGACTCATTTTTGCAATGATCAATTTGCACGAGTCATGGCTAAGTATGGTGTCAATCACCGTCTTTACACCGCTTATCATCCTCAAACAAATGGTCAAGCCGAGATATCTAACCGTGGATTGAAGCGAATTCTTGAGTGTACTATGGGAGAGCATCGTGCCTCGTGGGCCGATAAGTTAGACGATGCTACACCGATAGGTTGCACTCCATATCGTTTTGTGTACGGGAAGGCATGCCACCTCCCTATTGAGTTGGAACATAAGGCGTACTGGGCCTTGAAATGGGCCAATTTTGACATCAACAAAGCCGATGATCTTCGGAAGATTCAACTCAACGAGCTAAGTGAACTGAGAAATGAAGCTTATGAGAACTCACTGATTTACAAGGAGAAGACCAAGATCATTCATGACTCAAGAATTAAGAACCGAGAGTTTCACGTTGGTGATCAAGTTCTACTCTTTAACTCTCGGTTGAAGATCTTCTCGGTCAAGCTTAAGAGCCGTTGGTTTGGTCCATTCACCGTCGCCAAAGTCTTCCCCTATGGAAACATTGAGCTTTCTCAGCCAAATGGGCAAAATTTTAAAGTGAATGGCCAACGTGTGAAGCTGTACTTTGATGAGGACATCTCTCATGAGAGGATTCCATCCCTCACCACGTTTCCCTTGAATTATTTCTTGGTCGAGTCAGGCTCGTGACTCAGTTAACAAAAACAAGCGCTTCTCGGGAGGCAACCCGTTGATCTATCCTTTACCGTTTTCATAATAAGTGTAGGGGGAGCCCCGTATGTGTTTGTTTTCTTGTTTCTTATAATGTGAAGGGATTAAAGCTTCAAAGAGCACTTTTGATGACATTTGATGAACCGTGATCCCGTGTTCCCATCTTCCCGGTTCTATCCTAAACTGTCATGATTTAATATTTCATATCTTATACGTTCACATTGAAATCGCTATAGTTGTCCTTTCCTTAGCAAGATTTAAACAAAGTGCACAATGTCCTAAGTGTAGGGGAGTTTACTCCCACATTCTTAAACATTGAGGACAATGTTTATATCAAGTGTAGGGGGGACTTATATCGAAGTAAGGGGTCTTTTCCATGAATTTGCCCTCATTTTAACCGGAAAATTTGATTTTTTGACATTTTTCAAAATTTTTAATCTATTTTGGCCTAGTTGTATAATAGTATTTTCCTTTGCTATCGTTATTTACTTTCTTTGATGGAATAAAATTGTTTTTAATAAAGTGGTTTTAATTTTCAAATTCATGAATCTTTTGACTCAACCCATGTTTACTTATCTAAGTTTACTCTAGCTAGTATCCTTAACGTGTTTAAGTCAAGTTTTGCTAGGCTTTTATATAGGGAACTTTAAAACGCGAAAGTCTTAACTCTCACGGGTTAAGAACAAGAACTTTTCGCAAGTTCCTATAATTGATCCTAGAAAGTCGTTTACCAAGGGAACTTTAAAATGCTAATTCTAAACTTGAAAGAGTCTAATAATTTGCAAGATCCTATAGATGACTTGAAAACCCAAAACTTTGATTTAGTTGGCTAAGCATCCACGAGTCTCATTCCTTGAGATTTTAAATTGTGGAGAACGAGAGATGATAGAGTCAATTATAAGTTTGGTATTCTTTCATGAATTTATGTGAGTTGATTATAAGCTTTTTCTCCCATCGCTTGCTAATAAATTTATTTGCAATAAATAAGGTTGTACGATTTGAAAAGTTACTTAGCTTCTAGCACAAGATCGTTTAAAAGTTGCTCGGTATTAATTAGAGTTCATAGCCAAGGCATAACTTATTGAAGTGGGATGCGAAGATTGGCGAGTCCGAAAAGGTCCTAACAAGGCATGAGGGCTACATTTTGTTGCTAAAGATCCCAAGTGATGTGAAGGATCATTTATCAAAAATCAATATGAAGGATCGAGACACACGACGAAAAGCAAATACTCCCCTAAAGATCATGGAGAAGTCTATCCAAAAAGGCCCTAACAAGGTATAAGAATAAATATATCCAAGTCCTAAAAGGAGGCGGATCGTTGTATATCAAAGTCCAAAATAAAGATTGGAGAAAAATGAAGAAGTCGTGGTCCAAATATGAAGAATCTCTCAAAAAATTCAACTGAAGAAATTCCTATTATGAAGAGAAGACCATAATTTCAAGAACGTCTCTCAAGATTTGAAGTATGAAGTCGCTTTCAAATATCGGTCCGATAAAGGTCTCAAATTGTGAAGCGAGTTATGCCAAGATATGAACTTTAAAAGGTCCCGAGAAGCAGTTTTAAAAGATTTTGTCCTTTAGCTAACTATTGATTAAATCGTCCCACTTTATTTTCAGCCTAAATAACTATCGAAATAAGTCAAACAATGCATCCTCGTGATTATTCAAGACAATATTAAATTATAATAGATACACCTAGGAATAAGTGAGTCTAAGTGAATAATTGGGCCACATGAATTCGTGTTAGTTTGCTAACTTATAATAACAATGATCTCGTTTTTAAGCTTGGTATGGGGAACGTGAAACTTGAGGATGATGAACATTCATGACAACCAAAACCCCAATGTAAGTCTTTGATTTATTTACTTGTTTTGTATATGTTTCTATCTTTTTAATAAGGGCCAAGGTGGGTTATTTATGATGAAAAATGTAAACCATGCTTTTAAATTAATGCATTGCATGAGGGCATTGCAATGGTCAAGTGTAGGGGATTTAATAAGTGTGAAAACACTTATCCTTTTACCACTTATTTCCAATATTAAAAAGACCAAAACGTGTATTCTATGTCGTAAAAGTCGGAATTATGCGTGGTTTGTGTTTTTATTGTGTTTTAGGATAAAAATATGAAAAAGGAAGAAAACATGGGCTATCACGGGCTTTTATCGAAGAAAAAGACAAAAGACGAAGTCGAAAGATCGAGAGCGTAAAAAGAACGGAAGTCCAAGGCCTATTCTGAAGATTTTTATCGAAGAAAAAGTCTAAAGACGGAAGTTTAATAAGTCGAAGAACTCAAGTCTAATAGAAGAAGAAAATTATAAGACAAGTTCAATTTATGTCGACAAATCCCGAGACGACGTCGAGAAAGACAAAGAATTTAAATCGAGTCGAGACGAGAAGAAAGAAAGAAGGAAGCAACACATGCACTCCCCACCTCCTATATATACCCTCCTAATGACACATTAGGAGGGAGTTAGTTAATTGTTAGCTAGTTTATTTTTCTTTCTTTAGTTTTATTTTTAGAGAGAGAAAGTGTTTAACTTTCTCTCACTAGAACTTCATCTTTTCTTTCTTTTCATGTATAAGCTTTGATTTGATCTTGTATTTTGGAATCATTAATCTATAAGTTCAAGTTAACTTTTCATTTTCAATCTCTTTCTACCTTTCTTGATTTTTACTTATATTTGATCTGAAATCATTTTTGATTTTGTTTAATCATGATGTTTATGAGATCAAAAAGTTCATCTTTTGGTTTCTATCTAAGTTTTATACGGATTAAGCTTTGAGCTTATCATGCTTATTGGCTTATCTTATGTTTAGCTTATTTACATTTTAGTTTTCTTAAAAAGTTTCATCTTTTTAAAGTTTGTTTTATAAAGTTTGCATATTTAGTATCTCAGAAGTTTTTAAATTTATGCTTGTTTTCATTTGGTTAAGATTTGGATAAGTGCTAATTCGTCTTGCTTATTTGTGCTTATTTATTTTTTCTTATTCTGCTTTTGAATCCCATCGTAACTGCTTTGATGTTTTACCCAGTACGATCGAGTAAGTTTGATCGCATAAACCCCTAGGGTTTCTACTTGCGATCCATTACTGCGATCCATAGTAGGATCGTTCACTACGATCACACTCAATAATCCACAACACGGTCACTTGTTGCGATCATGGGTAGGATCATAGAGAGCGATCTGTGTCTGCGATTGCCTTGGGTGCGATCACTTGTTTCCATTTCATTGAATGCGATTACTTGGCCACGATCTAGGCTACGATCGACTGTTACGATCGTAGGCTACGATCACTTGGTGCGATCACCAAGTACGATCCAAGAGTACGATTGCTTGACTACCATCCAGGGTACGATCGTTGGTTGCGATCGTGACTGCGATCTGACCCTTTCTTTGATTTTATTTCCTATTTTTTTTATTATTATTGTTTATTTTCTATTTTCAAATTTTACTTTTTCCGCATTTTTACTTAGCATTATTTTAAACTAGTTTTGTCTTAGTTTATTTTTACAAAGTTTTAAGTTTTAAATTTAATTTAATTTTTTGTCATTTATTTTTAACTCATAACTTTAGTTTAATTTTTAAAGCTTTTTACTCAACGAAATTTTCATTTTGCTATTAGTTTAAAATAGATAAACACCTCCATTTTATTTTCCACCAAGAACGACTGAGTCGTACTAATAACTAGTAATCAATTCGAAAAGATCGGATTCAACGAAATTTCATATGAGGCAATCCCTTGTATTAATATCGCATTGAGTATAAGTTGATTAAAACTTGAATGAAGTAAAATTTAACTCGTATTGAATAAGAAATTGTTAAGAGGAAGTCGTTAAGTTCTGTGATTGAATTATAAGGTTTTAATTGATTGTTGGTTCGTGTTAAGGGTTGTTCCTAGGCCATTGTCCAATAATGAGGATGCCTAGTGTCCAGGAAATATATTGAAGAAATCTTCTTCTAAATTGGGACCGATGGATCTTCCGGGACAGGTGGAACACCTAATGACTCTTGTAGATTAGTAGTCATTGTGGTATGTTTTAAAAATCCCAAACTTAACTGAGACATCAGTTGGTAGGACGAGTTCTTGGAATTGTATGACATAGTGACACGTAATGTGTTACGGTATAATTTTGACTTATCTGTGATTAATGAAAAGACTATCTTTGATTGCTAAATCCTACATGTATCGATGTTATCTATCTTTTATTGCTTCATCCTAATGTTCGCATTAGTGATGCAACCTTTGAGCAAGTACTCATTTTGGATAGAGTTGCGTTGTAGATTCTTCTCTTTGTATTCCTGAGTGCCATCGAGGTCATGAACCTCCTGATTAATTGGCTAAGCTCATTTCCTATGATCTTGTAGTTAGTTCTTGGTGAATAACTTTTCATCACTCTTTTGCGGATCACTCATTGTTTTTATGAGATAAAACAACATCCCTTGAGAAAAATTGAATTTTCATCACTATTAGGATTATTCAAAGTGAGATTTATAAGTAATCGTTATCGAAATGAAGCTGTTTATCAAACACCTTGGAAAACTTAATTGCTTCCATAATAAAGAACACTCTGTAAATTCATTTTGAATTAAGTATGAGTATATATATTTTATATATGATGACAAAGTTTTGACGAACTGAGTATTGCATCGTTAATCCTGAAATTATATATAGTTGCGCGCCTACATACAATTTAGAAGGGACCATGCAAGGCTGATTAGTAGTCACCATAAAATTGGTTAATAAACACTACATTTACTTTGAAGTTATGAAAGATTAAAATTTTATGAGATCTGCAAGAAGTGCAAAAATAGGGACATATTGTTAAATACATCTACATATGTGCCCGTGGCATTTATTTTTCTGAGTCGAATTTACTCATCTATGGATATTGTCTTCATTGACAATTGATATCCCCTTCTTGTCCATTTCTGTAAATGATAAGATTCTTCGGAAAAATATCTGATTACCGAATGTTGATACCCGACTGGATGTATTGACATTCCTATCATTTCTTTTGATTAGATTTCATTTGAATGACCTGGGTAACGATCCGAGGAGCTTTCGAATGCATACTCAAATCATGAAAACATGGGATATACTCATATTCGTTAATGTTTTCGTCTATATCTGATTTGAAATTCTCTCGCGTAGATTATGCGTTGACATTACTCTTTTGATGTTAGTTATATCTCCCAATATCCTTGAATTTGTGAAGGATTACGAGTTATTATTAGTCTTTTGAGAAATTTACATCTTATCAACGGTGACGAAACTGGAAAGTTGATAATGCCAGTAGAATGGACTGATTGATTATGACATGACGACACTGTCTTAATTGATGGGAACTCGAGTAGAATTCCCCTAAAAGATAAGATGTAGATTATCAAAAGTGATCTAAGTAATTCATGACGGATGACCATATCCTGCAGTTAGACTTCAAATTATACCATGAATGGTTATAAACTGATCATAGATATTGTAATCTAGAAAGAACTTAAAGTAAATTTAATAAAAGATGTTTCTATTATCTAAAACTTTAGGAGGTATTTGTTGGTGAATTACCTAGATTTTCGCCATTAAGGCAAGTTGAATATGGTATTGATTATATTTCCGGTGCTGCACCTGTAGCATGTGCACTGTACGTCAGCACCATCTGAATCGAAAGTGTTACTGTAAAACTGAGAGTGTTATCTGTAACACCCCCACAATTTCTATGCGCAGCGGAACTACAACAATGGGTGCTACACCGTATTCATTGCACACAAGATATATCAAACGACGCTAAAAAGACGTCAACTTAAAACTTGAATTTAAAATTGTTAGATGATACATGTCCACGGTTTTTCCAACCCCAATTTGGTACAACAGAGTTTAGCGTTTTCGGTCCCCATGAATCTCAACCCAGAAATTTCAGTTTTACAACAACATAACATTAAACATAAAAATTGTTTAAGTTGAAAAAGGAGGAAAAACAAGCGGACTCCAAGCCATACACACAACATCCATCCCATGCATGCTCCATTCTACACTTCAGCGGTTACCTGAAACACATGCCAAAAATTTGGTCAACGAAAACGTTGAGTGGAATTCATAGGTTTTACAATCAATTTGAACGTATATAAAATAAAAACCATTCGTGATCATTTATAGACTTGTCGATCAAACAATCTATAATCAGGATACTGACAATTGTGTTTAAGCTCATGACACTAATCCGTTAACTCAATCACCCGCGTAATAAATACCGGCGTGATTCAGATGAAACCAGTGCCCCTTCTAAAGGCATCAGTTGCAATTATACCTTATTTCTCATACAAAATAATCTACCGCAGAACTTACTTAATGTACAGCTTCTCGGCTAGCATTGGGTCGTTAACCCCGTAGTACTACAAATTGCATAAGCGGCTATTTCCCCCTACTCGAGGGCAGGACAATAGTTAATAGTTCATGATTTTAGGGACTTTTGCAACTTTGGTACTCAACACAATTTCTAAGGCAACTTTCGGGTCTAACAATCATTCATGATATACGTTCCTTTTAAAAACTAGCATGCATTTCCCTCGCGGGTAAAACAATTTGAAATAAACATAAGCGAGGCTATAAATTCACACCTTAGATATTAAGTAGTCGGTAGTTCGAGGGATGATCACTGACGATGTTACGGATGCCCGGGTAATTCAATACCTATCACAAATAACGCGTAATGAGTATTCTCATTTTAAATACCTCAAGGTACTGTATAAAATACATATATACTAGTCACTTAGGACAATTATAACTCACGCCAAAAACAAAACAACAAGCATTACTCATTTTATACCATTCGTTCTCATTATTTACGCTATCCACTTTTACTCGTTCTCGCCGGTACTTGCCGAAAGTACGGGCTGTTTTACCATATTTAACCATACTTATAAAATTCAACAAAATTCTCAAAAATCCTATAAGACCTGTAGATGACATGTTTTTAAGCCCAATAAAAGTTTTTACTTTTACGACCCGTCACTCGACGCTTTTCCAAAACTACATTTTACGGGCTGAAATTGCACTTCGACCAACTTTGACTTCTTTGACCTATATGAAATGTACCTTTGACTTCTTTGACTCCTAAGTCAACTTATAGACTCATTTACACAGGTTTGGGACCAAATTTTGACCCTTGACCATTTACCAATTCATACTTGTGGTCCTCGGGATTTGACTAAAACTTTACATAAATTCGGATTATGAAAGTCCTCGTCTCCCGGTACTCGATCTTTAAAACGTCATAACTTTTAGCTCGTTTTGAGTCACGGGCTCTACCTTATACCAAATTAAAGACAAAAAGACCCTCTACAACTACATTTTGTTTTCAAGACCTGTAGACAAAATAATTTTTGTGAAATGACCCCAAAGTTTCTGCCTAAATTTGGCTACTCCAAAAACATGCTTACACTCGATTTCAAACCTTCTAACCACCACTAGGCAACATCCTAAGCCTCCCTAAACATATCCAAACACAAGATTTCAGTCCTACCCCTATTGATCAACCAATCTCAAAATCAAAAATCAAAGAAACCAAACATGCAATCACCTAAACCTATGTAAAACATCATTAAACACATAACCAAACACAAGAAAATGTTCAAAATTCATCAACCACCATGGCTCCCCAAACACCCCTTGTGCCGTGGGGTTTGGGTGACCCAATCACCACAACCAAATTGATTTTGGTGGGTTTTCTTGGTGATTATGCATCCATTACCCATGAATTTAACATGCATTACAACATTTAGCCTCAAAAACGAATTTGGATCATCATGAAAATTTTTGGAAAATTTACTTGAATGCATGTGGGATTTAAGTACATAGAAATGTAGGGAATGTAAGGATTAGATGTGGTCTAACCTTAATTTTAATGAAAATCAAGTGAAAAAAATTTTTGATGGTGTTCTTGGTGGTTTGGGGGTTAGCCGTCGGCTATGGGAGCAAGAGAGGGAGAGAGTTGATTGTTTTTGGTGAAATGAAACTATGTGTTTGTGTTTGTGTCATTTTGGGGCTTTTTGGTGTATTGGGAGGGACCAAATGGTAAATAAAGGTTTCTTTTGGCCTTAAGTTAAAAACGTCCTCAAAACTTTGCGGTTTCGACTCATTAGTCAATTTTGAAAATTTTACGGGAGTCGGAAATCTTCCCGAACACTCCAAAATATTTTTGGGATACTTTAAATGTACTCGGAAGGCTATAAACCTCACCCGACTCAACTTAACACGAACCGTAAATAAAATTCTCGAAAAATTACATTATCGATAAATCGTCAATAATTATATAAAATTGGGCATTCCTCGGGATCGTAATCGTCATCGTCCTTCTTGAATCGTCAATCGTAAAAATTATAACCTCGAACATCGGCTTTAACCAAAATACTTATAAATATGGAAATTAAAATTTATTAAAAATTTCAAAAATTAGCGTAATTTAGGGTAACGTTAATGACCTCGGTTCTAGGGTGTCACATCCACCCCTCCTTAAAGAGAGCGACGTCCCGGCGCTCGCCTCTTCTTGTACTCACATTTCGTTCTACTGGAACAGATGAGGATACCTTTCCTTGAAAAAGTCCTCACGTTCCCAGGTGTATTCCGGTCCACGCTTAGAATTCCATCGGACCTTCACAATAGGAATCCTACTACGCTTCAGCCGCTTGACCTCTCGGTCCATAATCTCCACAGGTTCTTCCACAAAATGCATTTTGTCGTCTAGTCGAATCTCGTCCAAAGGAATCACCAATTCCTTGTCCGCCAAACTCTTCTTCAGGTTCGATACGTGAAACGTGTCGTGAATAGCACTAAGCTCGCTCGGCAATTCTAACTTGTATGCTACTGGTCCAATTCGTTCGACGATCTTAAACGGTCCAATATACCTCGGACTCAACTTACCTTTCTTCCCAAAACGAATTACACCCTTCCACGGCGATACCTTGAGCATAACCATATCTCCAACTTCAAACTCCAACGGTTTCCTTCGGTTATCGGCATAACTCTTCTGTCGGCTTCTCGCAGCAAGTAGTCGGTTCTTGATTTGCACGATCTTCTCTGTCGTTTCTAAAACCATTTCGGGTCCAGTCAATTGACTTTCCCCCACTTCACTCCAACACACAGGCGATCTACACTTCCTTTCATACAATGCTTCGAACGGTGCTGCCTTGATACTCGCATGATAACTATTATTATTCGAAAATTCCACTAGAGGCAAGTGGCGTTCCCAACTTCCTCCAAAATCAATCACGCATGCTCGGAGCATGTCCTCCATCGTTTGAATAGTTCGTTCACTCTGGCCGTCAGTTTCCGGGTGATAAGCCGTGCTTAAACTCAATTCTGTGCCCATCGCACGTTGAAGCGATTTCCAAAATTCTGACGTAAATCTACTGTCGTGATCCGAAATGATCGATAACGGCACTCCATGTCTACAGACGATCTCCTTCACGTACACGCTGGCGAGTTTTTCCATGCTATCCGTCTTCTTCATAGGTAAGAAATGAGCAGATTTCGTTAGCCTATCCACAATTACCCATATCATATCACATCCACTAGGAGTTCTAGGTAAACCCGTCACGAAATCCATAGCGATTTTCTCCCATTTCCATTCTGGGATCTCTGGTTGTACCAACAATCCAGATGGTTTCTTATGTTCTGCCTGAACCTTCGCGCAAGTCAAACACTTACTAACGTAACGAGCAATATCCGCCTTCATATTCGGCCACCAATAAACTTTCTTCAGGTCGTGATACATTTTGTCCGATCCAGGATGTATCGAATACTTCGACTTATGCGACTCATTCATAACCAATTCTCGAACTCCAGGCTTTCCTTCCTCAGATGAACACAGTGGTAACCAAATCCGATTCTCAAAATATCTCAGTCCGTCTGACCTAATCACGAAAAGAGGTTTCAACATTCGTCCCAAGTTCTCGGCTTCAACATTCCCTTTCATTAGTCCTCTCTCCTGAGCCTTCAGTATAGTTTCGGTTAAGTCAACGCTCTCACTCATCACTAAAGCTCTAACCCTCAAAGGTTTCTCCCGTTCCTTCCTACTCAGTGCATCCTCTACAACATTCGCCTTGCCAGGGTGGTAGCGAATTTCGCAGTCATAATCGCTCAGTAGTTCAACCCATCGTCTCTGTCGCATATTCAACTCCTTTTGATCTAAAATGTGCTGCAAACTCTTGTGGTCAGTGAATACAACACACTTCGTCCCATACAGATAGTGTCTCCACAACTTCAACGCAAAAACTACAGCTCCTAATTCCAAATCGTGCGTCGTGTAGTTCTCCTCATTCTTCCTTAGTTGCCTCGACGCGTAAGCTATCACCTTTTCACGTTGCATCAACACCGCTCCATAACCCTTACGAGACGCATCACAATACACTACGAAGTCTTCGGTTCCTTCAGGCAATGACAATATCGGTGCGGAACATAACTTATCCTTAAGCGTTTTGAAAGCAAGTTCTTCCTCATTTCCCCATTCATACACCCTATTCTTTTCGGTAAGCCTTGTCAACGGTTTTGCAATCAACGAAAATCCTTCGATAAACCTTCGATAATACCCAGCTAAACCAAGGAATTGTCGAACTTCAGTCGGCGTCGTCAGTGCTGACCATTCCCTGATCGCTTCTACCTTGGCAGGATCCACACGAACTCCCTTACTATCAATCACGTGACCTAGAAACTGCACTGATTCCAACCAAAACTCACACTTAGAGAATTTTGCATACAGCTTCTCCTTCCTTAACAACTCCAAAATCTTTCTTAGGTGCTTCTCGTGCTCCTCCTTACTCTTAGAGTAAATAAGTATATCATCGATGAAAACAATAACAAACTTATCTAGATACGGCTTGCACACGCGATTCATGAGATCCATGAATACAGCAGGCGCGTTTGTCAACCCAAACGGCATCACTCGAAATTCAAAGTGTCCATACCGCGTACGAAAGGCAGTTACAGGGATATCCTCCTCTCTTACACGCAGTTGATGATACCCTGATCTTAAATCGATCTTTGAGTATACACTGGAACCTTGCAATTGATCGAACAAATCGTCAATCCTCGGCAATGGGTACCGATCCTTAACCGTCAGCTTATTGAGTTCCCTATAGTCAATACACATCCGAAACGAACCATCTTTCTTCTTTACGAACAACACTGGCGCTCCCCAAGGTGATGAGCTCGGCCTAATAAATCCTTTGTCCATCAATTCCTTCAATTGATCCGCTAACTCCTTTAACTCAGATGGTGCTAAGCGATAAGGTGCACGTGCAACCGGCGCAGCTCCTGGCACTAATTCAATTCGAAACTCGACCTCACGGGTAGGCGGTAAACCTGGCAACTCGTCTGGAAAAACATCCGGATACTCGTAAATAACTGGTACCTCTTCAATCCTTGCCTCTAAATCACCATCACTCGAAACTTGTGCCAAAAACACATCGCATCCGCTCTCTACGTACTTCATCATTTTCAAACAGGAAATCACTTTCAAACGAGAAGTGCATTCGTCGCCCTTCACCGTCAACACTTTATTCCTCAACGGAATCTGAACCAATCTCTCGCCACAGACGATCATAGCACTGTGCGCCATTAGCCAATCCATTCCCACAATCACGTCAAACGATCCTAGCTCTATAGGCATCAAGTCGATTTTAAAAGCGTAATTTACTAACTTCAAGGTACACCCTTTCAGTATAGAATTCGTACTAACAATTTTTCCATCGGCTAATTCAACGTTATAACTAGTCGCTAACAACACCGGTTTTCTATCAATATGACGACTAAATTTAACATCTACAAAACTCTTGTCGGAGCCAGAATCAAACAAAATACTAGCATAACAAGCGTCTAGCAAAAACGTACCGGTAACCACATTTGGACCCTGTGGTTTATCAGCCGTTCCCACTTGATACACAGCAGCCGCATTATTACCTCCCCGCTTGTTTCCTGCCTTCGGGCAATTCACTTGCACATGCCCTCTTTCTCCACAACCATAACATCCTCTCGTCCTGATAGCATTAGCCCCAGTGGCTACTCCTCCCGTTCGGCAACCAGACGTCCTATGACCTGCCTTTCCACACTTGCCGCATGCAGGCGGGCAATTTCCAACATGATACAAATTGCACCTACCACAATGGGGATTCACTTTTACACCTCTAGGGTTCGTCACTGCCCTCATCCCTTCATTCCTTCTTTGGTTAAACTGCTGATTTCGGTTCGGCCCATGGTTGTTTCGATTTCCACCTCGGTTCTGGCCTTGGGATTGGTTGCTTTGTGCCGCTTCCCATTTCCTCTTGTTGCCTTCAGCAATGGAGTTCTGCTTGTCCTGGAGCTTGACGTCCATCAATGCGTGTGCCATCTGAACCGCTTCATCAAACGATCCAGGTTTCGACGAAGTTGTTTCACCTTTAATATTGCTGGATAAACCCTTAATATACTGTTTCATTTTCTTGGCATCATTGGCAAAAACATCCGGACACAAAAGGCTTAATTCGTTAAACCTCCTAGTGTAGGCAACTACATCGTTGTTCTTCAAGGTTAAGTGCCTCAACTCATCCTCCAATTGCCCCAATTCCTCTTCTGGGCAAAACTTCTTAGTCAACAAAGCTTTTGTCGCATTCCACGTCCTTGCATTCGCTACAGCCAATCCAACCGTAGCTACCTGGGTATTCCACCAACTTAACGCATCATCAAGAAACGTAGCAACTGCAAACTTCACTTTATCCGCTTCTGCACAACGACTGATTTCGAACGTACTTTCAACCTTTTCCAACCATCGTCTAAGTTCTAAAGCTCCACCCGTTCCACAGAACTGCGTGGGACCGCACTTCATAAAACTAGAATAGGTACACACTCTCGGGGCTTGCTGTCTCCCCGCGTTCCTTCCCTGGTCCTGATTTCTCCCGGCTCGGTCCGCTTCCAACGCATTTGCTATAGCTTCCTGAATCATGGTGTTAACACGATCGGCGGTCAACTTTGGAGGCATGGTGTTATCGAATATCTCTTTCTGCAAGACAGGGAAAATAGAAAAAAAACAATGTAAGTATACATATCAAGTTTCCCAGACATAATATACATACAACGACACATCACTACGGAGTTACTAATATTCATCAATTCACATCACAAAAGATCAAATTTAAGACATATCACAGATCATGAAAGGTAACATAGATTGTATTGATAATTAACCAAAATCGTGACAAGTATTGCCACTACAATCGTTCACCACAAAACTTCAAGTACTTGAGTTTCTCGTCATAATACCATCATACAAAGGTCTAAAACAGTTCTATTACAATGATCAAAGAAAATACAAAATAAGTAACTAGGCATGTGGTGATCCACACGGCCTCTTGGATGGCGGCTCGTCGTCGTCTTCCTCGGTTTCCTCATCACTATCGTCCTCATCCACATCATCCATTTTTCTCTTTCCTTTATCATCCGGCCCACATTCCATTTCCTTTTTCGTCCCTGATGTGGATCCACACTCAATCGCTACCTGACTTCCCACCGTAATACAAGTACCTCTAGTAGGCGGCTGAATCATGAAGTCATTTGCCTCCATCTCCAAATCGTCCACGAATCTCCAATCCGGGGGCAATGATGCTCTAACCCGATGCTCCCAACTCTGCATCCTCGACAACCTCACTTGATCCTCCCTAACACGGTCAAGACTAGCACTTAAATTTTCAACCATTGATCTTAAACTGTTGATGTCACTTTTGTTCACATTCCCATCATACTCAATTCTTGCAGTCCTTTCCAACAGTCTTTGGTGTTCCTTTTCATTCTTATCAAACCTCTTAATTACCCGGGTCTCAACTACAAACCGCTCATACATCAATCTCTCCATCCTCCCCAAACGACCTGCGGGATCCCAGTAGTGTCTCGGTCTCGGAAAGTAGACCCTTGCAATATTCTCATGAATCGATGGCGACTTGGATGATTTGCTGGACTCTCCACTGCTCCCATTACTTACTCGAACAAATCCTGGCACTGTTCTCAAATAATCCTTACAATTGTCCATCGGGCGATTAAAGGGTTGCTGCTCATAACGACCGGTCGATGGTACCTCATAACCCTTCGGCGAATTCGGGGATTGAAACAAATCAGGTTCGGTCTGGCCTACAGCATTCTCGGGAATGCCATCATCCATTAGCTCCTCGGGCTCTTCTTCGGAATCCTCACTCTCGTCACTACTGATGCTAAAATTGTCCACCTCGCTTTCGTCATTGTCGTTTTCCGGCCCTATTTCGTCTTCTGGAGCGATCCATCCATTATCATTGTCCGGCGGGTTCGGAGGAAACGGTCCCCCTTCGTGACCTACGACGTAATCGTTTCCATTATCATTAGGCGGTACCTCGGCCATTCCTGCAATAACAGCGAATTTCGGAGGGTACATAAGTAATTATACAATAGTTATAAATACATGCATGCAAATGCAATGCAAAGGTGGTACATATGCCCGAAATGTAATAGTATGATGCTCATGCATGATTAATACAAAAATTACGATGTCGGATATTCCACGTAAAATTCAACGTCTACATATAGTAATTCCATACTTACGTAATAATTACCCACATATATACTTCACTCAAAAGTATACGTCAAATGCCATAAATACAACAATAAATCTTACCGGAGCCATGCAGGATAGTTGTGTGTGCTTGGACCATTTCTTACGACACCAAAAGTTATAGCTTAGGATTTTCAAAAACGACCTAGTTCTCTATAACTCGTGGCTCTGATTACCAATCTGTAACACCCCCACAATTGCTATGCGCAACGGAACTACAACAATGGGTGCTACACAGTATTCATTGCACACAAGATATATCAAACGACGCTAAAAAGACGTCAACTTAAAACTTGAATTTAAAATTGTTAGATGATACATGTCCACGGTTTTTCCAACCCCAATTTGGTACAACAGAGTTTAGCGTTTTCGGTCCCCATGAATCTCAACCCAGAAATTTCAGTTTTACAACAACATAACATTAAACATAAAAATTGTTTAAGTTGAAAAAGGAGGAAAAACAAGCGGACTCCAAGCCATACACACAACATCCATCCCATGCATGCTCCATTCTACACTTCAGCGGTTACCTGAAACACATGCCAAAAATTTGGTCAACGAAAACGTTGAGTGGAATTCATAGGTTTTACAATCAATTTGAACGTATATAAAATAAAAACCATTCGTGATCATTTATAGATTTGTCGATCAAACAATCTATAATCAGGATACTGACAATTGTGTTTAAGCTCATGACACTAATCCGTTAACTCAATCACCCGCGTAATAAATACCGGCGTGATTCAGATGAAACCAGTGCCCCTTCTAAAGGCATCAGTTGCAATTATACCTTATTTCTCATACAAAATAATCTACCGCAGAACTTACTTAATGTACAGCTTCTCGGCTAGCATTGGGTCGTTAACCCCGTAGTACTACAAATTGCATAAGCGGCTATTTCCCCCTACTCGAGGGCAGGACAATAGTTAATAGTTCATGATTTTAGGGACTTTTGCAACTTTGGTACTCAACACAATTTCTAAGGCAACTTTCGGGTCTAACAATCATTCATGATATACGTTCCTTTTAAAAACTAGCATGCATTTCCCTCGCGGGTAAAACAATTTGAAATAAAAATAAGCGAGGCTATAAATTCACACCTTAGATATTAAGTAGTCGGTAGTTCGAGGGATGATCACTGACGATGTTACGGATGCCCGGGTAATTCAATACCTATCACAAATAACGCGTAATGAGTATTCTCATTTTAAATACCTCAAGGTACTGTATAAAATACATATATACTAGTCACTTAGGACAATTATAACTCACGCCAAAAACAAAACAACAAGCATTACTCATTTTATACCATTCGTTCTCATTATTTACGCTATCCACTTTTACTCGTTCTCGCCGGTACTTGCCGAAAGTACGGGCTGTTTTACCATATTTAACCATACTTATAAAATTCAACAAAATTCTCAAAAATCCTATAAGACCTGTAGATGACATGTTTTTAAGCCCAATAAAAGTTTTTACTTTTACGACCCGTCACTCGACGCTTTTCCAAAACTACATTTTACGGGCTGAAATTGCACTTCGACCAACTTTGACTTCTTTGACCTATATGAAATGTACCTTTGACTTCTTTGACTCCTAAGTCAACTTATAGACTCATTTACACAGGTTTGGGACCAAATTTTGACCCTTGACCATTTACCAATTCATACTTGTGGTCCTCGGGATTTGACTAAAACTTTACATAAATTCGGATTATGAAAGTCCTCGTCTCCCGGTACTCGATCTTTAAAACGTCATAACTTTTAGCTCGTTTTGAGTCACGGGCTCTACCTTATACCAAATTAAAGACAAAAAGACCCTCTACAACTACATTTTGTTTTCAAGACCTGTAGACAAAATAATTTTTGTGAAATGACCCCAAAGTTTCTGCCTAAATTTGGCTACTCCAAAAACATGCTTACACTCGATTTCAAACCTTCTAACTACCACTAGGCAACATCCTAAGCCTCCCTAAACATATCCAAACACAAGATTTCAGTCCTACCCCTATTGATCAACCAATCTCAAAATCAAAAATCAAAGAAACCAAACATGCAATCACCTAAACCTATGTAAAACATCATTAAACACATAACCAAACACAAGGAAATGTTCAAAATTCATCAACCACCATGGCTCCCCAAACACCCCTTGTGCCGTGGGGTTTGGGTGACCCAATCACCACAACCAAATTGATTTTGGTGGGTTTTCTTGGTGATTATGCATCCATTACCCATGAATTTAACATGCATTACAACATTTAGCCTCAAAAACGAATTTGGATCATCATGAAAATTTTTGGAAAATTTACTTGAATGCATGTGGAATTTAAGTACATAGAAATGTAGGGAATGTAAGGATTAGATGTGGTCTAACCTTAATTTTAATGAAAATCAAGTGAAAAATTTTTTTGATGGTGTTCTTGGTGGTTTGGGGGTTAGCCGTCGGCTATGGGAGCAAGAGAGGGAGAGAGTTGATTGTTTTTGGTGAAATGAAACTATGTGTTTGTGTTTGTGTCATTTTGGGGCTTTTTGGTGTATTGGGAGGGACCAAATGGTAAATAAAGGTTTCTTTTGGCCTTAAGTTAAAAACGTCCTCAAAACTTTGCGGTTTCGACTCATTAGTCAATTTTGAAAATTTTACGGGAGTCGGAAATCTTCCCGAACACTCCAAAATATTTTTGGGATACTTTAAATGTACTCGGAAGGCTATAAAACTCACCCGACTCAACTTAACACGAACCGTAAATAAAATTCTCGAAAAATTACATTATCGATAAATCGTCAATAATTATATAAAATTGGGCATTCCTCGGGATCGTAACCGTCATCGTCCTTCTTGAATCGTCAATCGTAAAAATTATAACCTCGAACATCGGCTTTAACCAAAATACTTATAAATATGGAAATTAAAATTTATTAAAAATTTCAAAAATTAGCGTAATTTAGGGTAACGTTAATGACCTCGGTTCTAGGGTGTCACATTATCGGAGATGGTTTTTATTCTACCAAGCTCGTCATCATGAAGAGCTATGGTGTTATTATTCCTTATATTTATTGATTACCATGAACTAGATAAATTGACGAACAAAATTTATATCCATTACCCAAGATGCTAGATTTGTTCGATCATTTACAAGGTTCTAACGTATATTCAAAATTTGATCCACGGCATGGTTATCATCAACTTCGCATCCGCGAAGAAGATTATCAATTCCAATCACTACATCCAGAATTTGTAATGAACATTTTGAGTTTCACGTGATGTCGTTTGGATAGACCAATGCACAGGTAGCATTCATAAATTTGTGAATCACGTGTGTAGGCTGTAATTTGATAAATTCGTGCTCGTTATCATTAAGGACCATTTGTTTGTTTATAAGAATAAGAAAGAGTTAGTAATTATTTATAAACTGCCCTTAATTGGCCAAACAATGAAAACATGTACCTTGAGTATTTAACATGTGATTTAAGGCTTAATCCTTTACATTATTTGACCGTGTGATTAATAGAAAATGGAATATATTGACTCTTCAAAAATTAGAGCCATCAAGGCTTTGGGTTTTACCAAAAAGAAAGTGGAAATATGTTTTGACAAATGTTTTATCAAAAGAATTTTTAAGGGATTATTCCCTTATACCCAAATCATTTAACTAAACTCCTGTTTAGGGGTAAATGTATGTGTATACCTCAAGACAACCTAAGAGGGATTGAGGAAACCATATGAACCATGACTTGAAATTTGAAACGACAATTTTTGCTTTTCAACTAAGAAAATTTTGACCAAAGTATAACCAAAGATTTTTCGAACATTTACGAATCTTATTAATTATTTTCGATAAATCAACAAAAATCGTGTTAACTAAATTCAAATTCATTTTGAACATTTTTATATAATTGGACAAACTGAGAAAATTTAAAACTTTTTATGTTTACGTTTCATAAAAATAAAATATTTATTATTTAATTACTTGTAATAATTATCGACGCTTTAAACGTCGGATTGAGCAAAACTGATAAAAATAATAATTGAGACGAAACTAAAACTTAGAAAATATGAAGAAAGAATTTATGAGTGAATTGTGGTCATGATAATTATTTCACCAGGAAAAGTGAATGTGGATACTGACGCATTATGTAAAAAGGATAAATAATCAATTAGGATGTGTTCCTTAATAATGATTGTGTAAAATAAATTGCCGAGAAATTTAAAATATAGCCGATGCTTGTAAGAGGGATAATATAGATAGTAAAGAGGTTCATGGCTAATGTGAACCATTAGAAATAAGAGCGAATGGCGTTAAATGTTTTAAAGGCCACTTGTGGTTGCCTAAATATGGAGATTTTGAGATTTAGTCATGTTGGAATCTCATAAGATTAAGTATTCTATTCATGCCATTTCTGATTAAACGTATCTTTATCTGAGGAAGTTGTACTGATGGCAAATTATGAAGGCGGACATCGCCTCATACATTAGTAAACGTCTAACAATTGCAAAGGTCATCATCTGAATTTGATTCGATTTGGGTCATCGTCGACAGACTGACCAAATCTGCTAATATCATTCCTGTTAATGATAGATTCTCGATGAATAATTGACTCTTTTGTATTTAAAGGAATTGTGTAAGCATAGTGTGCCTGTATCGATCATCTCTATCAAGATCCTCGCTTCGCATCGAATTTCTAGAGATTTGCTCAAAAGTCATTGGGAACGAACCTTGATGAGAGTACTTTTTACCACCCCAATCGAAGGGACGAGGTAAAGTAACGATACAAAACACTAAAAGTGTTGTTTTATGCTTGAATAATTGACCTTTGGTAATAAACGGGATAATAATTTTCCTTGTGAGAGATTTTCATTGATAATTATCGTATTAGGATCGAGATCGAATCTTGTTAAGATCTAATTATAAGAGCATCTGTAGATAGGGATTGGGATGAAGACACCCGACATACACCCATTGTGAGTTGGACATGTCTTTGAGGTCTAAGTTGCCTATGGTGACAAACCTAACCATACAAAATACCCAACCCGTGAGACCTAAGATGATTGTTGAAATTAGGATCTGATTATTGATTGCCAGTAGTGGGCAATGTAGATCTTGAAGTGCAGGATGGGTAGCAAAGTTATGTTAAAAATTTTCACCTTGGAAAAATGAATTGATGATCTGAAAGATCATGGGAAATAAGTCCCCGTTGTATGGGACCATTGAGATAATGTAAGAGTTGGTTTGAAAGGCATTTAAGGCTGCGTAAATTAAGTTTTGTATGTCGAACTTGATAAAACATCTATCAAGTGAGAATCTGATTACTTCTTGATGAAGTTAGATCGGCGAAAAGTTGCATTCATAAAAAACCCGTGAACATCATGGATAGAGAAAGTAAGTCAACATTAAGCCTGATCGTATTTCCGTAGTTATGTTTGATGAAACTCGCGTATTGTAATGAATTACACTTGCGTGAAAAGACCCAAGGTGGAGTAAATACCCACGTGGCTTTAACTCTATAAGAAGCGAGTAGTAAGATAAATTGATCTTTGAGGACAAAGATCCTGTTTAGGGGTAAATGCTGTGACAATCCGTCAATTTATGATCGATATTTTATTCTCAAGTATTATTTAAAAACATTATTTTAATGTTATATTATGAACTCAATCGTTTTTGGGAAGAAATTTGGGTTTACGTCTTGAAGTAGCATCGACTACGTCTAAACCGGAGGACTCTACGTTATGTGCTTACGTTTACATACACCGTTTTTAGTGACATTCCGACATTTCAGGAAATAAATTTATTCTTGAATATTATGATGGAATTTTTAATTTGTGTTAGTTCATACTCACAAATTCACGAGAAGAAATTAGGACTTACGTGCATAATTTAACGTCTTCTACGACTAAAACGGAAACCTTAGGATTACGTATTTACGTTTTTGAACTCCGTTTTTGATGAGACAATTTTTATTAGATTCGTTTTGTGCCGTTGATTCATAATTTATAAAAACGTTTTTCGTAAAACGACCCGAAGGCACGCAAATCGAGGAAACTAGAATCGAGAAGTACCCGTAAATTAGTGGGATAAGACAAAACAAGTTTTGCCCCACCCCACTGAATAGGACGGCCAAATGAGCTCCACCACACCCATGAGGTGTCAAAATTCCTTCACAAGCTTTAACACTTGTTATGTAAGTTTACAAAACCATTCACACAAACCATTTCTCATTCCAACACATATGCAAAACCACTAATCCTCTCTCTTTCTCTCTTCTTTGTTCCGTCCCAACTCAACACAAACACCCCCTATTTGATCAATTTTGACCATACAATCTTGTGTTATTCACACATAAAATGGAGAACTCTGGAAGCTTTGTTGATTGGTGGTCATTTTAACATCCAAGGAGGTGATTTGCTTGTGTCCTAGGGCTGATTTCCCACAAGGAGTTTATAAATATTGGTGGACTTGAAGTTGATAATTGTTTATCACAAGTTTTTCCATCAAAATCCAAGCCTTGATCATAACCGACACAATCTTGGTGGTATAGAGATTGTTCTTCCTATCCTTTTGTTATTTTGAATATGTAATCTTGTATTTTATTTATTTATGTATATGTATATGATGATGAATGATGATTAAATTATTATGTGGGGATTTGGTGTTGATAGATTTGATTAAAAAGATGAAAAACTACATGTAAAAGTGGTAAATCTTACTTAATTTAGTAGGCTGTATAAAAACAGTAAACAACCATATGTTAAACTGATAAAATGGTATGGAAAAATCAATATACAGTAATTATTAAGTCTTGTACACATGTGAGAGTTGGCCATGCAATGGAATCATTATAATGAGTGAGATATAATCAAAACAAAATTGATGTACCAATCTGAATAGTCTGTTTTGTGAGGACTGTTAGGGACACTTAGAGTTAGATTGAGCAGTAGCTAAAACTAAGTTAAATATAGAAAATAATATGAAGTTTATGTAACAAAAAAATGAGCTTCCATCTCCTTGTAGAACTCAATATATGGTAAAAATGGTGAAAGTGAAAGCAAAAATCAGATTTGTGAAAATTAAAGTATATAGTATTATAGTAGCACTCAAATAAATATAGTATAGAATATAAATTAAAACCCACTAACTTATATATTACATTTATATAAGTATGTACAATAATAAATAAATGAGACATTTTATAAAAATGGTAATTTGATAAGTTTTATAAGTTATAAAACTATAAACATGATTTTTACGTCTTTTCGGCTAAAACCGTAAAATTAACGTTTTCGTCAATTAAAACTTAGATGGTCGGACCCGTCTAATGTAAACTTTTTATAACTCTTATACTGATATATAAGTACATATTACAAGTAAAAACCGATAAAACTCGAGCTTTAGAACATATGGACATTAACGGGCCAAATTAGCCTTATTGAACTATTAATCCAACTAATTTGGCTAAACACTAATGGACTTACTTATTGGGCTTAACCCACTTGGGCCAAACATGTAAGTATATGTCTGAGGTTAAAAGTATAAAATTGGAATAATAGAATATAATGGGCTTATTGGGCCTTAACATGTGAAGAAGTTAAACTAGTAAAACTAGTATCAAAATTTACCAGCACATGACACTATAATGAGTAAATAAAGATGTACAATCCCACTTGATCATCATCATATTTATAAAAATCATCATATATATACATAGCCGTGATTATTTGTCTAGGTTTCCGTGATTGAAGCACGTACCGGACATCCGAATTGATGATAACCCGCCTTCCCACATCAACGTGAGTTCATAGCCTCGCACTCTTTTAAATGTTCTTATGAAATGTTTTATAAACCCGCGAAGGAGATAACATGTTAGTTTTCATAAAATAGGACACCATTTGTCCCAAATGTTTGCTTATTAATTTGGACCCGTATGATTGTATGACCCGATGAATGATTATATGACCCGATAAATGAAATGAAATGGATTATTAAAGTTAGGTTATGTCACTAAAAGTCCCATTAGCATGAATTGTGAACTACCAGGATTTGGTAAACGCTTATGCATATAATAGTACTATTTGGGGACGATCACCCCAGCTCGCGCCTTGACGGTTGATCCCCGTCGTGCCACATTGATTGGTAAGGAAATTTATGTATGAGAAGATTTCCATAGCGTGATTTTTGTGACGACACGCTAACTTAGATGGGCAAATTGAGTTTCGGGTTAGCTACCCGTTGTTTGTTTTAGTAAGGTAACAATGTCATGCGGCTTATAATAATCCAAATAACAAAATACTGCTATACACATTGAATTACGATATATTGTCTGACTAGCAATACGGGGTCTTATTATTGATATTATGTTCGTGTTTTGGTTTATTTATATAACAGTTTTTATTTAACTCTATACAACGTTATAAATCGTATTGTATGATGTTTTTACGACAATGGTTCGTATAATGATTTTGAAGGCAAAAGCCTGTATTATAATTTTTGATAAGGATTTGTATAAAATGACTTTGCCTATTTTATGGCCTATCACAAAGATTTGTACAAAATGATTTTCGGTAACAATTATATACCGATGATATATTAATGGTTTTATTAAACTCTATGAATTCACTCGGCGTTTTTGCTGACCTTTTCTTTTAACATGTTTTATCTCAGGTACTTGAAGGTAATTCTCGGGAAGACGACAAGAATTCATGGCCCACACTTAAATAACAAATTTCCATTCAAATGCTTTGTAAAATTGTATGAAATACTATGACTTGGGACATACGTAAATTTGACATTTATTAATGGAAATGCTTTATTATTAAACGACGCGATTTTTATGCGTTGTCTATGATGTGAGTAATGTGCTATCCCGTAACACCAACAACTCTTCCGCTGTATTGAATTGTTTAAATTTAGGGGTGTTACAGGATGAGTCGGTATGCATTTGTTAAACGTTAGATGTTCAATGGATGAGTCGGTATGTGTTGGTTACACGTTAGATGTTCAATGGATGAGTTTACATGTCTTTGTTACACGTTAGATGTTCAATGGATGAGTCTACATGTCTTGGTTACACGTTAGATGTTCAATGAATGAGTTGGTATGCATTTGTTAAATGTTAGATGTTCAATGGATGAGTCGGTGTGTGTTGGTTACACGTTGGATGTTCAATGGATGAGTAGACATGTCTTGGTTACACGTTAGATGTTCAATGGATGAGTCGGTATGTGTTGGTTACACGTTAGATGTTTAATGGATGAGTCGGTATGTGTTGGTTACACGTTAGATGTTCAATGGATGAGTCGGTTTGCATTTGCTAAACCTTAGATGTTCAATGGATGAGTCAGTATGTGTTGGTTACATGTTAGATGTTCAATGGATGAGTCGGCATGTCTTGGTTACACGTTAGATGTTCAATGGATGACTCGACATGTGTTGGTTACACGTTAGATGTTCAATGGATGAGTCGGTATACATTTATTAAACGTTAGATTTTCAATGGTTACCGAACTAGAATAAATAGAGAAATTAAACGGACTAAATCGGAATGCATTTAGAAATTAAACTGACCGGGATGATATTATTATTTTATAAATAATAATAGTTATTTTATAAATAATAATAATAATAATTATTATTTTATAAATAATAATAATAATAATAATTATTTTATAACTAATTATAATAATATATAAGTAATAATAAATTTTATTTTGACAAAAATTATCCCCTGCGACATTTGCAACTATCCCTGGCGACATGTCGCCAAGGATAGTTTCCCTGGCGACACGTCGCCAGGGAAGGTTTGTAAAAAACGACAAAAAGGTTTAGGTACGTAAATATGCGTTGAAAAGTCAAAAGTATCCCTAGCGACATGTCGCTAGGGAAACTTGGTCACCTCCCTCCAAAAAGTTCCAATCACGCGCGCTTTTGGCTAAATGACAAAAATAGAAAGTATCCCTGGCGCAGGGAAAAAATAGACCTTTTTGACAAGATCTTCACTTTTCTCATAACACTTTTTCCTTATCCTAAAAAAAAACCCCATCGCTGTTGTTGCTGCTATATCACCACCATCACCTCCACACCCTTCGCTGCTATATCACCATCACCACCACTCACCACCACTCTCCTCCACACCTGCACACGTACACTCACCACCATCTCCATTCGCCAGCACCACCACCAACGCCATCTACATTCACCGACACCACCACCACCGCCATCTATATTAAGGTTTTTTTATATAATTTATATTGTAATTGATAGTTTAAGGTTATTTTTATATAATTTTTTTATAATTTATATTGTAATTGATTTTTTTATATAACTTATATTATAATTGCTAGTATATTTGGTTTTGTTTTTACATATCCGGTCACCGCAGCCGAGTCCCGACCGTAGCTGAGCCTGACCACAGCCGAGAACCGACCACAGACGAGCCCCGACCACAGCCGCGGC
Organism: Glebionis coronaria; assembly: GCA_025667525.1. Classification (NCBI taxonomy): domain Eukaryota; kingdom Viridiplantae; phylum Streptophyta; class Magnoliopsida; order Asterales; family Asteraceae; genus Glebionis; species Glebionis coronaria. The sequence goes on from JANFOE010000553.1 coordinate 1,258,295, forward strand.
CCGACCACAGCCGAGACCCGACGACTCTTTAACGGTATGTTTTTTTAATTTTTAATTGTAATTGATAATACATATTGTTTTTTGTTTAGTTTTTTTAGATTCCCCGGCGACATGTCGTCCGGGATGTTTAAACTTGTTAATTTTTGTTAAACTTAAATCCAAACACTCCTTATGTTACCTATTTGATGAGAATAAATTATAATAAGATTTTTGGGATAAGCTGATTTCAAACAGGTTATCCTGATAAGCTGATCAGAATAAGCTGTTCGATAACAGCTTATCCTAATAAGCTTATCAGGATAAGTGGTTTGATAACAGCTTATCCTGATAAGCTTATCAAGATAAGTTGTTTGAAAACAGCTTATCCTGATAAGCTTATCAGAATAAGCTGTTATCAAACAACTTATTCTGATAAGATTATCGGGATAAGCTGTTTTCAAACAACTTATTCTGATAAGCTTATCAGGATAAGCTGTTTGAAAATAGCTTATTCTGATAAGCTTATCAGGATAAACTGTTTTCAAACAGTTTATTCTGATAAGCTTATCAGGATAAGCTGTTTTTATTATATGATATAAATGTTTTATTGGACTAAACCTTAGGAATGTTTTAGGATTTTAGCGATTAATTTCAGAAAATTCTCGTCTGAAATTGATCAACCTATAGAAAACACCTTCGAAGTTAATTTATGAGGAATTAACTTCGAAAAGTCCCCTGTTTGGGACTGCTTTTTGAATGTTTTGTCTCATTTAGGATATGAATGCGTATAACCGATTTACTATTTGAGATGATTTCAACAGTGTTTCTCCTTTACTCCTATGAATATGTCTTTAAACACATATTTGGGGAGTTGAGGGGAAATGCTGCCGAATTTTTCTCAAAGAGTAAATCGGTTATACGCATTCATATATGAGACGAAACATTCAAAGGGTAGGTTAGAATTGCCTTCCATAGTTGCACTAGGTGAACATACTATTTTTTATACTTGATAATTATATCTTTTATAAATATTATTATATAATTATATAGTTTATAAATAATTATTATATATTTTATAATTATTTTTTATAATTTGATATAATACATATTATTATTTATGAAATATATAATAATTATTTTTTTAAATTCCTTGTTTTAATTAAGTTGCTTATAATAACTAAATGTATCGTTAAAACACAGTTATGGTACTCGTTGATAAGAGTTGGACACGGTTAGAGCGTCATGAGCAAGAATTTATATTGGGTCTTACCAATTTTGTCAAGCATTACAGGAAGTTTGTGAATAGTTTGAATCAGATAACATGTCCATGCAAGCGTTGTCAAACAAGACTCCCGGTACATATCGACCTTCTTTCGAACCACGTTATGAAATCCGGGTTTGACAACAGTTATATAACATGGGTATACCATGGTGAACCGGCTCCTCCTACACCTACACCTCCTCTACCACCACCACCACCACTGCCAATAATAGATAACCCAAGACAACCATTGATTAGTGACATGACATCGTTACTTGATGATGTTACCTATATTCCTCCGGACTATATTCCTCCTCCACCTCCTCCCAACTCAATTAACAGACCGACTCAAGTGCTAATGAGCCACTGTACCTTGGTTGTGTAGAAGCGACTCGATTAGACTTTATGGCAAAGTTTACACATTATAAGGCCAAAGGTAAAATCACCGATACCATATTCAATGATATTCTAGAGTTTTTGCAAACTATCTTTCCCCCAAGCAGAGGATTTAAGCTCCCACCGTCATACTATGCAATAAAGAAGACATTTAAAACGATCAGGTTAGGGTACGGTTTGATACATGGTTGTGAACACGATTGTTGCTTATTTTAGGAAGGATACGTCGATTTGGATTTTTGTCCGGTGTGTAATACAAGTAGATGGAAAGACACTAACACGCCAGGGAAGAAAGTTCCTAAAAAGGTGGTGCGTTACTTTCCGATCATTCCTTGACTAAAACGTTTGTACAAGTCTAGTAAAAGTGCAAAGGATATGATTTGGCATGCAACTGGAAAGTGTACGGAGCCCGGTAAGATGCAACACCCATGTGATGGTGCTGCTTGGAAGAAATTTGATGCCAAGTATGCTAATTTTGTAGCAGAACCAAGAAATGTTCGATTAGGGTTGGCTGCTGATGGTTTCAGTCCATTCGGCAACCTTAGACAGACTTACAGCATGTGGCGGGTGATATTTACAACATACAACTTGCCTCCGTGGTTGTGTATGAAAGAGAGTTCTTTAATGCTGACGCTGTTAATTCCTGGCCCTAAATCCCCGGGCAAGGACATTGATGTTTACTTGAGACCTTTAATTGATGATCTAAAAATTTTATGGGATGGTGTCAGTACTATAGACCAAGCTAAAGGCGAGGCATTCACCATGAGAGCGATGCTTTTATGGACCATCAATGATTTTCTGGCTCGAAGTAGTTTGTCTGGGTATAGTGGGCAAGGTTACAAGGCTTACCCTACAATTAATGACGACATTCCATCTCTTCATGTGGCAAGCAAAATAGCTTATGTTGGCCATAGAAGATTCTTACCGCCCCGCCATAAATCCAGGTCTTCACGTTTATTCAATGATAAACCCGAACACCAGCCCCGTCCTAGAACATTTATCATGGACCAGATTAACGATCAACATGCTTCACTACCAAATCGACTGCCAGGTAAACATAAGGATTATGGGGGTGTGAAGATAAAACACAATTTCGTCTTGAGCCTAACTGGTCTAAACGGTCTATTTTTTACGAGCTTGACTATTGGCCTTTTCTTTCACTAAGACACAATTTAGACATCATGCATATCGAAAAAAATGTGTTGGAGGCCATCCTGAACACTTTGTTGATGAATGACAAATCTAAAGGCATTGTTAAGGCAAGACAATACTTGGAAAAGTTGGGCATTCGAAAAAGCTTGTGACTTACCCAAAATAAAAACAGGAAGTGCAAGAAGACTCAAGCTTCGTATCCCTTCACACCAGAGAACAGGAAAAAATTTTGTCAGTACATCAAAAGTGTTAAACTACTAGATGGGTTTGGATCCAACTTCAAGCATAAAGTGACCGATAACAATACCAATATAACGGGCATGAAGTCTCATGACTGTCATATAATGCTGCAACGTTTACTTCCTTTCGCACTTCAGGAATACTTGCCTGATGAGATTGCAAGACCACTGATCGACCTATGTAACTTGTTTAAGCAACTCTGCTCTGCAACTTTAATGGTGGATGACATGTTGACTACTGTAAAAAAGGTGGTTGACATTTTGTGCGATCTTGAGCTCATATATCCTCCTGATTTCTTTGACATTATGGTTCACTTGGTTATCCATTTACCTGATGAGGCCATTGAAGGCGGGCCTATCCGCCCCTGGTGGATGTATCCATTTGAAAGATACATGAAAGAGCTAAAAGGTTACGTACGAAATAAAGCTAAGCCAGAAGGTTCGATTGCGGAGGGTTATGTTGCACAAGAAGCATTGACTTTTTGTTCTAAGTATTTTCGGGATGATGTTACCACTAAATTTAATCGTCTCAACCGTAATCTGGACCTCCCTCTCCCAACATGTCAGTTTTAGGTGTTTCGATCGGTATGTAACCCGATTGGGAAAAAGTCCTTTATTATGTTCCCTTATCAAGAGTTCAAGAAAGTGGAATGTTATGTACTAAACAACAGTCCTGAAATCGACAAGTATATTTCCGAGTTCAAGAGGTACGTGTTTTTTATTTTATTTTGAAACTTCTTTTTCTTAACAATAACGACTTATTCTAATACCATGAACGTTTTTCAGATTATATCCTGACAAAAACACGAAAAAGGAATTCCCCGCGTGGTTTGGGAATAAGGTAAACTTATACTTATCTTGTGTACTTACCTGTAAAAAAGTAATATTATTATAAATAGTTTTTTGTACCTAATCCTTTATTCCTCATAGATCCGTCAACGTCACGTAGACAATGACAAAGACCCAAAGGTTATCAAAACCAGCGAGTTATTCGCTTTGACTTGTGGACCATCACCGCATCCAATCTCACTAAACTCTTGCATAGTCGACGGTGTACGGTATGTCGTGCACAATCGCGATGAATGTCGTACAACTCAAAACTGCGACATTTGTACGCCTGGCCCTGAGAACAAAATGGGTTATGTTCAGCTTCAACAGATCCTCGTGTTTCATTATTTGTCGTTCAGTGTTGTGTTGTTCAAAGTTAAGTGGTTCGACACTCTCCCCACATTACGTAAACTACGTCTTATCTATAGAAACAACATGACACAACTCACCGACACAAGAGCTAAGTGGTGGAAAGATGATCAATACATTCTCGCAACACAAGTCAAACAAGTCTTCTACATTGATGATAAGAACAAACCCAACTAGAAGGTCGTTGAACATGTTAATCATAAAAAGTTTTCCAACGGGGGTGTCATAGTGTCAGATGCCGTTCCTGATATTATACATTTCGACAACTCATCTGATCTACCACTTTCCACTGATTTGAATGACTTGGGTGATGTGACCTTGCATATAGATGGCCAAGAAACGGAAGTTGATGCACCGCCAAATATCATTTATGTTGATGACGAAGACGATGGTATTATTGATGATGAAGACGTCCCTCATGATTTAAGTGATTCAGAACGTGTGAATGATGGTGAAGACAGAGTTTTTTCCAGTGAAGAAGAAGATTGACCTTTAGTTGTAACTTGCAAAAGACACTTATTTATTTGAATGAATGAATCTAATTGTTGTGGATTGTTTAAATGTGTATACTTATTTGGATGTGTTGTATTTGGATTTGTGCATGCTTATATTATTTTGTTCATGAATTTGTGTATGTTATGCTAATTGTACTTGTATAGATGTCAGCAGATGTTGCACGATCACACGGTGGTGACGGTGGTGGTGAGGATGAACCTCCTATGCCAAACATTCGCAGCGGTTGTTTCGCCTTATTTAGAAATAAAGGTAAGATTATTTGGATTATTGTAACCCAATCATAAATTTGGTGCATATATATGTTGCTTGCCTTGAATTTTTATGACTTTGTCACTCACTTGATTTTTGCAGGCAAAGGCAAAAGAAAAAAAAATTTGGGCGGCAGAGAGGCCTGTAGAAAGACTCGGGGCATTACCCGATATCTCGATTTGTTGGACGAAGTTGAAGAGCATGACCCTGTCCCGATAGATTTTGAAGAAGTCTCTTTCCGGCCTCGCGGCGCGCATGCTCAGCATTTAGCTAATTACGTCAGGGATTGTATCAGGAGGCTCGTGCCACTATACTACCCAAGTTGGAATGATGTCCCTGAAGAGATCACGGCAATGGTTTGGGCGAACATAGAGGTTAGTTATCATTTTTATGTTCATAACATTATTGTGTTTCTTTATTTAATGGTGTATATATTTAAATAAATTTGTTTATTTATTTATATCATATAAATAAATAACAAATTTAAATAAATATACAAATTGTATCTTATTTATTTATATCATATATATTTTTAAATAAATATAAAAAAATTTAAATAAATATAAAAAAATTTAAATAAATATATTTTTTAAAATAAATATATATTTGATGAGAATAAGGTAATAAGCTTTTTTGGATAAGCTTATCAGAACAAGCTGTTTGAATACAACTTATCTTGATAAGCTTATCAGAACAAGGTATGTGAAAACAGCTTGTTCTGATATGCTTATCAGGATAAGCTGTTTTCAAAAAGCTTGTTCTGATAAGCTTATCATGTGACAATCCGTCAATTTATGGTCGATATTTTATTCGCAAGTATTATTTAAAACCATTATTTTAATGTTATATTATGAACTCACTCATTTTTGGGATTTGGGTTTACGTCTTGAAGTAGTATCGACTACGTTTAAACCGAAGAAATTTATGTTTACATACACTGTTTTTGGTGAGAGCCCGACATTTCAGGAATAAAATTTACCCTTGAATATTTTTCTGGAATTTTAAATTTGTGTTGGTTCATAAACTCACAAATTTACGAGAAGAGATTAGGACTTACGTGCGTAATTTAACGTCCTTTACGACTAAACTAGAAACCCTAGGTTTATGTATTTACGTTTTTGAACTCCGTTTTTGATGAGACAATTTTTATTAGATTCGTTTTGTGCCGCTGATTCATAATTTATAAAAACGTTTTCGTAAAACGACCCGAGGGCACGTAAATCGAGGAAACTAGAATCGAGGAGTACCCGTAAATTAATAAGGTGATGAAACAAGTTATACTTGTCCCACCCCTCATCATGGGCGGCAAGCTTCACCAACACACCTCAATAGGTGTCAATATGCATGCTAACTAAGGACACTTGTCCTTGGTTACACACAAAACCACTAAACCAGAAAACTACTAACCATAAACATGATAACTCATTTGTTACATGCAACAACTCCACAATCTCTCTCAAACTCTCTCCTATGCCGTCCCATCCTCCACCATAAACCACCACTTGATCAAAAAGTTAACCACAAATCCTATGTTATTCTTACACAAGAAGATGTCCTTTTGAGCCTTATTGATTGAGTAGTGATCATAACATCCACAAAGGACATTTCATGAAGATCAATGGCTGATTTGTCAAGGAGTCTACAAATACTTGGTAATCCTAGAAGTGGTGTTGATATCTCATAAGATTGGTTACCCAAAACCAAGTCTTGTTCATCCAAAAACTCATCATTTCATCACTTTGGTGGTATAGAGATTTATTCTTCCTATCATCTTGTTATTTTGAATATGTAATCTTGTATTTTCTTCATTTATGTACATGTATATGATGATATATGATGCTCAAAGTATTATGTGGGGAGCCTGTGTTGATAAAATGGTTAAAAAGATTGAAAGCTACAAGAAAAGATGTTGAAATCATGCTTAAAATAGTTGGCTGTATAAAACAGTAAAGAACCTTATGATAAATTGTTAAAATAGCTTGGATAAATTAATATACAGTAAGATATGAGACTTGTACATATGTGAGAGTTGGCCACTCAATGGAATCCATAAAATGAGTGAGATATGATCAAAATAATATTGAAGTCCAAATCTGTATAGTCTGTTTTGGACGAACTATTAGAGACATTTAGATGTTGATTGAGCAGTAGATAAACTGGAGTTAATTGTAGCACATATTATGTAGTTTGTGCTGCCCAAAAATGAGCTTCTATCTCCTTGTAGAACTCAAGATATGGTAAAAATGGTGAAAGTGAAATTCATAATCAGATTTGTAAAATAAAAGTATATATATTATAAAATTAGCACTCAAGTAAAACTAATATAAAATATATACCTAAAACCCACTAACTTATATATTACTTATAAATAAGTATATACTTTGACAATTAAATGGGACATTTTATAAAAATTGCAAATTGATATGTTTTATAAGTTATAAAACTATATACATAAGTTTTACGTCTTTTCGGCTAAAACCGAAAGATTAACATTTTCATCGATTAAAACTTAGACGGTCGAACCCGTCTAATGTAAAATTTTTATAACTCATATAATGATGTATAAGTACATTTGACAAGTGAAAACAGATAAAACCCGAGCTTTATAACATATGGACATTAACGGGCTAAAGTAGCCTTATTGGACTATTAGCCCAACTACATTGGCAAAACACTAATGGACTTACTCATGGGATTAACCCACTTGGGCCCAACATATGAGTATAGGCCTGATATTAAAAGTGTAATTAGACTAATAAAATGTATTGGGCTTTTAATGGGCTTATTGGGCCTTAATATATAAATAAGTGAAACTAGTGTAACTAGTCAAAAATTTGACTAACAGATAACACTATAATGTGTATGAAGATATAAAATCCCACTTGATCATCATTATACTTATGATATCATCATATATACATATCCATGGTTTTTATAAAGTCATTGGACAAGAGTCTAAGACGAGTATTATTTGTCTAGGTTTCCGTGATTGAAGCACGTACCGTACATCCAAATCGTCGATAGCCTGCCTTTCCCAATCAACGTGAGTTCATAGCCTCACACTCTTTTAAATGTTTTTTTGAAATGTTCTATAAACCCGCGAGGGAGATAACATGTTAGTTTTAATAAAATAGGACACCAGTTGTCCCGACTGTTTGCTTATTGATTGGGACCCGAATGATTGTATGACCTGATGAATGATTAAATGACCCGATGAATGAAATGAAATGGATTATTATTAGTTAGGTTATGTCACTAAAAGTCCGATTAGCATGAATTGTGAACTACCGGGATTTGGTAGACGCTGATGCATATAACAGTACTATTTGGGGAAGATCACCCCAGTTCGCGCCTTGACGGTTGATCCCCGTCGTGCCACATTGATTGGTAAGCGAATTTATGTATGAGAAGAATTATATAAGCGTGATTATTGTGACGACACGCTGTTTTAGATGGGCAAATGAGTTTCGGGTTATCTACCCGTTGTTTGGTATAATAAGGTAGCAATGTCATGCGGCTTATAATAATCCAATAACGAAAATACTGCCATACGCATTGAATTATAATATATTGCCTGACTAGCAATACGGGGTCTTAATACTGATATTATGTTCGTGTTTTGGTTTTACATAACCATTTTCTTATGACTGTTTTTTTAAACTCTATACAATGTTATAAAACGTATTGTATGATGTTTTTACGACAATGGTTCGTATAATGGTTTTGAAAGCCCAAGCCTATATTATGATTTACGACTAAGAGTGGAATAAAATGTCTTTGGCCTATTTTATGGCCTACTACAAGGATTTGTACAAAATGATTTTCGGTAATAAATATATACCGATGATATATTAATGGTTTTCATTAAACTCTATGAATTCATTCGGCCTTTTCGCTGAGCTTTTCTTTTAACATGTTTTATCTCAGGTAGTTGAAGGTAATTCTCGAGAAGACGACAAGAATTTTTGGCCCGCACTAAATAACAATTTCCATTCAAATGTTTTGTAAAAACTATATGAAATACTATGACTTGGGACCTATGTAATTTGATATTTATGAATGGAAAATGGTTTATTATTAAACGACGCGATTTTTAAGCATTATCTATGATTTGAGTAATGTGCTATCCCGTAACACCAACGACTCTTCCGCTGAACTAAAGTATGAATATTTGGGGGTGTTACAATTTGGTATCAGAGCTCTCATTATAGAGAACGAAAGATTTTTAAAACCAAGGTTTTGAATAAAAAATTTCAAAATCTTTTAATTATAAACATTTTTCACAAAATGTCTAAAAATCTTTTGACTATAACGGTGCCAAAGAATTCCCGAGTTACCGACAAGGCCAGACTGAGAAGTGTTATTTTAATATATATATATAACTTGGGTTATATATATATATATATATATATATATATATATATATATATATATATATATATATATATATATATATATATATATATATATATATATATATGATGTAATTTGATTACATGATGGTTTGATGATTATTTTAATATTTATATGAGGTACTTATACGACGTAGATTGTCACAAGAAACCCTAACTCCCCTAGAAAATCAATCGAATCTATTTTCGTAGGAATTCTAGCTATTCTAGATCTAAACCAAGTTGTGGATGTTTATAATCCCAACAAAATAGTTGATATTCGTAGAAATGATGATAGTAGTTGATTATGATCTTGAAGAAGAATTGGCGAGATTAAATCTGATATCGATGTCATGACGATCTCTCCTTATAGAGTGGGGTTTGACAAAACCTTACCACCTGGAAAGGTGGCATCTGAATCGGTGTCACCCAATTCTAAATTTGATATCGAAAGGGTGAATGTTGCACTGGAGGCTGTCATTGGAGCCTTTACCCAAAAGCCTCATGCCACTAGTACCTTTCCAAGGAGTCTAATTAAATGTGTGAGTCATTTTATACTAGTGACTCATTTGCTAACTATTGTTGTAAGAGCTACAGGATTGGAAATTAAGTGTTGTTCATATCGAACTTTTATTGCCCTTTCAAGGTCTAAGAATAAGGTTGAAAGTATTGGAGAATGAGGTAGGATATCGCATTGAGTATGATTTGGTTGAAACTTGAATGAAGTAAAATTTAACTTGTACGGAATAAGAAATTTTTAAGAGGAAGTTGTTGAGTCCTGTGATTGAATTATAAGGTTTTAAATAATTGTTGGTTCGTGTTAAGGGTTGTTCCTAGGCCATTGTCCATTGACGAGGATGCCCAGTGTCCAAGTAATAAATCGAAGAAATCTTCTTCTAAAATTGGGACCGATGGATCTTTCGGGACATGTGGAACACCTAATGACTCTTGTAGATTAGTATTCATTGTGGTATCTTTTAAAAATCCCTAACTTAACTGAGACATCAGTTGGTAGGATGAGTTTTTGGAATTGTATGACATGGCAACACGTAATGTGTTACGGTACAGTTTTGACTTGTTTGTGATTAATGAAAAGACTACCTTTGATTGCTAAATCCTACATGTATCGATGTTATATATCTTATATTGCTTCATCCTAATGTTCGCATTAGTGATGCAACCATTGATCAAGTACTCATCTCGATTTGAGTTACGTTGTGGATTATTCTTTTTGAGTCCCATCGAGGTCATGAACCTCATGATTAATTGGCTAAGATCATTTCATATCATATTGTAGTTAGTTCTTGGTGAACAACTTTCCATCACTCTTTTGCAGATCACTCATTGTTTTTATAAGATAAAACAGTATCCCTTGAGAAAAATTGAATTTTCATCACCATAAGGATTATTTAAAGTGAGATTTATAAGTAATCGTTATCGAAATAAAGTTGTTTTTGAAACACCTTGGAAAACTTAATTGTTCCCATAACAAAGAACATCTTTGTAAACTTATTTTTGATTCTTATTCAAGAATTAAGCATGAAAATATTTTTATGTTAAACATGATGACAAAGTTTTGACGAACTGAGTATTGCATCGTTAATCCTAAAATTGTATATAGTTGCGCGCCTACATACAATTTGGAAGGGACCATGCAAGGCTGATTAGTAGTCACCATGAAATTGTTAATAAACATTACATTTTTCTTGAAATTGTGAAAGATTGAATTTTTATGAGATCTGCAAGAAGTGCAAAAATAGGGACATAGTGTTAGGGACACCTACATATGTGCCGGTACTATTTATTCTTTTGAATCTAATTTAATCATCTGTGGAAATTGTTTTATTTGACAATTGACCTCCCCTTCTTGTCCAAGTCTCTCATGATGAGATTCTTGGAAAAGTATAGTTACCGAGTGTTGATACCCGACTGGGCGCATCGACGTTTCTATCATTTCTTTTGATTATGATTTCATTTGAAGGACCTGGGTAACGATCCGAGGAGCTTTCGAATGCGTACTCAAATCATGAAAACATGGGATATATTCACATTCGTTAATGTTTTCGTCTTTATTTGATTTGAAATTCTCTCGCGTAGATTATGCGTTGACCTCACTCTTTTAATGGTAGTTATGTCTCAAGATATCCTCGAATTTGTGAAAGGATTATGAGTTATTATTAGTCTTTTGAGAAGTTCACATCTTATCAACGGCAATATAACTGGAAAGTTGGTAGTGCCATTAGATTGGATTGATTGATTATGACAAGATGTCATTATTTTAATTGATCCGAACCCGTGTAGAAATCCGGAAAAGATAAGATGTTGATTATCAAAAGTGATCTAAATAATTCTTGATGGATGACCATATCCTGCCTCTAGACTTGAAATTTTACCATGAATGGTTATGAACTAGTCATAGATATGGTAATCTAGAAAAAACTTAAAGTAAATTATTAAAAGATGTTTCTGTTATCTGAAATTTTAGGAGGTATTTGCTGGTAAATTACCTAGACTTTCGCCATAAAGGCAAGTTGAATTTGGTATTGATTATATTCCCGGTGCTGCACCTGTGGCATGTGGACTGTACGTCAGCACCATCTGAATTAAAAGAATTAATGTACAACTGAGAGAGTTGTCGGAGAAAGCTTTTATTCTACCGAGCTCGTCATCATGAAGAGCTATGGTGTTATTATTCCTTATATTTGTTGAATTACCGTGAACTAGGTAAATTGATGATCAAAATCTATATCCACTACCCAAGATGATAGATTTGTTCGATCATTTACAAGGTTCTAGCGTATGTTCTACAGATTTGATCCACGGCATGGTTATCCTCAACTTCGCGTCCGCGAAAAAGATTATTTTCACTACATCCAGAACTCGTAATGAACATTATGAGTTTCACGTGATGTGGTTTGGACTGACTAATACACATATAGCATCCATAAATTTGGTGAATTGCGTGTGTAGGCTGTAATTTGATAAATTCATGCTCTTGATCATTAAGGACCATTTGTTTGTTTATAAGAATAAAAAGGAGTTAATAATCATTTATAGACTGCCCTGAGTTGGCCGAGCAATGAAAACCTGTACCTTGGGTATTTAACATATGATTAAACGCTTAATCCTTTACATTATTTGACCGTGTGATTAATAGATAATGGAATCTATATCGACTCTTCAAAGATTAGAGCCATTTAAGACTTTTGGTTATACCAAAAAGAAAGTGCAAAAATGTTTTGATAAATATTTATCAAAGGATTTTTAAGGAATCATTCCCTTATACCCAAATAATTTAACTAAACTCCTTTAGGGGGTAAATGTTTGTGTATACCTCAAGACAACCTAAGAGGGATTGAGGAAACCATTTAAACCATGATTTGGAATTTGGAACGACAATTTTTTCTTTTCAAACTAAGAAAATTTTGACCAAGTATAAACAAATATTTTCAAACAATTACGGATCTTATTAATTATTAATTATGAAAGTTCGTTGTTCCGATCTTTTCGAATTGATTACTAGTTAATAGTGCGACTCAGTCGTTCTTGGTGGAAAAGAAAATGGTTTGATTATCTAATTTAAACTATAAGCAAATATAAAAATGTCGTTGAGTAAAAATAAAAGCTTTAAAAATTAAACTAAAAATTACAAGAAAAACACTTGAAACTTGGTAAAAATAAACTAAAAGTCGTTTAAAAATAACACTAAGTAAAAATGCGGGAAAAATTAAATTTGAAATTTATATAAAATATAAAAAACGAAAAATAAAATATGATCGCAGTCAATGCGATCGTGGTCCTTGATCGTATCCTGGACCACACACAATGCGATCGTAACTGGTGATCGTAGTCCACCATGATCATGACTTTAGATCGTACTCCCAGTGATCGCAGCCTACGATCGTATCAGTCGATCGTAGCCTAGTGATCGTAGTATAGGTGATCGCACTCAATGCGATCGTAACAAGTGATCGCACCCAAGCAATCGCAGCCACAGATCGCACTCAATGATCGCAACCACAATCGCAACAAGTGATCGTGGCGAGGATTAATGAGTGTGATCGTAAAGAACGATCGTACTTGGTGATCGAAGTAATGGATCACAAGTAGAAACCCTAGGGGTTTATGCGATCACACTTACTTGATCGTAACTTGTAAAACCCTTAAGCATAATACGATGGAAATCAAAGAGCAAACAAGCCGAAAATGAATAAGCACAAATAAGCAAGATGAATAAGCACTTAATCAAATCTTAACCAAATGAAAACAAGCATAAATTTAAAAACTTTCAAATCACAAATTAAGCAAACTTTATAAATCAAACTTTAAAAAGACTAAATTTTTAAGAAAACTTAAGAGACAATAAGCTATATATACGAAATGAGCCAATAAGCACAACAAGCTTAAAGCTTAAACCGTATAAAAACTTAGTAGGGAATAAAAAGATAAACTTTTTAATCACAAAAACATTAAAATTAACCTAAAATCAAAGATGATTTTCGGATCAAACAAGTAAAAATCAAGAAAGGTAGAAAGAGATTGAATATGAAAAACTTAACTTGAACTTGTAGATTATTGAATCCAAAATACAAGAGTGAATTAAAGCTTAAACATGAAAGGAAGGAAAAGATGAAGTTCTAGTGAGAGAAAGTTAAACACTTTCTCTCTCTAAAAATAATACTGAAGAAAAAAAGCTAGCTAACACCCTCCTAATGTGTTATTAGGAGGGTATTTATAGGAGTTGGGGAGTGCACGTGTTGCTTCCTTCTTTCATTCTTCTAGACTCGACTCGACTTAAATTCTTTGTCTTTCTCGACTTCGTCTCCGGATTTGTCGATATAAATCGAACTTGTCTTAAAATTTTCTTCTTCTATTAGACTTGAGTTCTTCGACTTCATTAAACTTCCGTCTTTAGACTTTTTCTTCGATAAATCTTCAGAATAGGCCTTGGACTTCCGTTCTTTTTGCACTATTGATCTTTTGACTTCGTCTTTTGTCTTTTTTTTCGATAAAAGCCCGTGATAGCCCATGTTTTCTTCCTTTTGCATAATTTTATCCTGAAACACAATAAAAACACAAACCACGCATAATTCCGACTTTTACGACATAAAATACACGTTTTGGTCTTGTTATTATTGGAAATAAGTGGTAAAAGGATAAGTGTTTTCACACTTATTAAATCCCCTACACTTGACCATTGTAATGCCCTCATGCAATGCATTAATTTCAAAGCACAGATTACATTTCTCATCATAGATATCCCACCTTGGCCTTTATTAAAAAGATAGAAATATATATAAAAACAAGTAAAGAAATCAAAGACTTACATTGGGGTTTTGGCCGTCATGAATGTTCATCATCCTCAAGTTTCACGTTCCCCAAACCAAGCTTAAAAACGAGATCATTGTTACTATAAGTTAGCAAACTGACACGAACTCATGTGGCCTAATTATTTACTTAGACTCCCTTATTCCTAGGTGTATCTCTTATATTTTAATATTGTCTTGAATAATCACGAGGATGCATTGTTTGACTTATTTCGATAGTTTATTTAGGCCGAAAATAAAGTGGGACGATTTAATCAATAGTTAGCTAAAGGACAAAATCTTTTAAAACTGCTTCTCGGGACCTCTTAAAGTTCATATCTTGGCATAACTCGCTTCATGACTTGAGACCTTTCTCGGACCGAATTTGGCAGTGACTTCACACTTCAAATCTTGAGAGACGTTCATGAAATAATGGTCTTCTCTTCATAATAGGAATTTCTTCAGTTGATGTTTTGAGAGATTCTTCATATTTGGACCACGACTTCTTCATTTCTCTCCAATCTTAATTTTGGACTTTGATATACAACGATCCGCCTCCTTTTAGGACTTGGATCTATTTATCCTCATACCTTGTTAGGGCCTTTTTGGATAGACTTATCCATGATCTTTAGGGGAGTATTTGCTTTTCGTCGTGTGTCTCGATCCTTCATATTGATTTTTGATAAATGATTCTTCACATCACTTCGGATCTTTAGCAACAAAATATAGCCCTCATGCCTTGTTAGGGCCTTTTCGGACTCGCCAATCTTCGCATCCCGCTTCAATAAGTTATGCCTTGGCTATGAACTCTAACTAATACCGAGAAACTTTTAAACGATCTTGGGCTAGAAGCTAAGTAACTTTTCAAATCGTACAACCTTATTTATTGCAGATATATTTATTAACAAGCGATGGGAGAATAGGCTTATATTCAACTCACATAAATTCACGAAAGAATACCAAACTTATAATTGACTCTATCATCTCTCGTCTCCACAATTTAAAATCTCAAGGAATGAGACTCGTGGATGCTTATCTAATTAAATCAAAGTTTTGGGTTTTCAAGTCATCTATAGGACCTTGCAAATTCTTAGACTCTTTCAAGTTTAGAATTCGCATTTTAAAGTTCCCTTGATAAACGACTTTCTAGGATCAATTATAGGAACTTACGAAAAGTTCTTGTTCTTAACCCGTGAGAGTTAAGAATTTCGCGTTTTAAAGTTCCCTATATAAAAGCCTAGCAAAACTTGACTTAAACACGTTAAGGATATTAGCTAGAGTAAACTTAGATGAGTAAACTTAGATAAGTAAACTCGGGTTGCGTCAAAAGATTCACAACTTTTGAAAATTAAAACCACTTTATTAAAATTTTTATTCTAACACAGAAAGTAAATAACGATAACAACGGGAAATACTACTATACTACTAGGCCAAAATAGATTAAAAATTTTGAAAAATGTCGAAAAATCAAATTTTCCGGTTAAAATGAGGGTAAATTCATGGAAAAGACCACTTACTTCGATAGAAGTCCCCCCTACACTTGATATAAACATTGTCCTCAATGTTTAAGCATGTGGGAGTAAACTCCCCTACACTTATGACATTTCACTTTGTTTAAATCTCGCTTAGGAAAGGACAACTATAGTGATTTCAATGTGAACATATAATATATGAAATATTGAATCACGACAGTTTAGGATTGAACCAGGAAGACGGGTACATGGGATCATGGTTCGTCAAAAGTCATCGAGAATGGATCTTTGAAGCTTTAATCCCTGCACAACATAAGAAACAAGACAACAAACACATACGGGGCTCCCACTACACTTATTATGAAAACGGTAAAGGATAGATCAACGGGTTGCCTCCCGAGAAGCGCTTGTTTTTGTTAACCGAGTCACGAGCCTAACTCGACCCAGAACTAATTCAAGGGAAACGTGGTGAGGGATGGAATCTTCTCATGAGATATGTCCTCACCAAAGTACAACTTCACGCGCTGGCCATTCACTTTAAAATTAGGCCCAATTGGTTGAGAAAGCTCAATGGTGCCATAGGGGAAGACTTTGGCGACGGTGAATGGACCAAACCAACGGCATTTTAGCTTGCCCGAGAAGATCTTCAACCGAGAGTTAAAGAGTAAAACTTGATCACCAACGTGGAACTCTCTGTTCTTAATCCTAGCATCATGGATGATCTTGGTCTTCTCCTTTTAGATCAATGAGTTCTCATAAGCTTCATCCCTTAGTTCATTTAGCTCATTGATTTGAATCTTCTAAAGATCGCCGGTTTGTTGATGTCAAAATTCACCCACTCAAGGCCTAGTATGCCTTATGTTCCAGCTCAATAGGGAGGTGGCATGCGTTCCCGTACACGAGACGATATGGAGTACAACCAATCGGCGTCTTATATGCGGTACGGAAAGCCCACAATGCATCATCTAACTTATCGGCCCACGAGGCACGATGCTCTCCCATAGTACGCTCAATAATTCTCTTCAATCCACGGTTAGAAATCTCGGCTTGACCATTTGTTTGAGGATGATAAGCGGTGGAAAGATGGTTATTGACATCGTACTCAGCCATAACTCGAGCAAATTGATCATTGCAAAAATGAGTCCCGCGGTCACTGATGATAGCACGAGGAACACCGAATCGAGCAAAAATCTGCTTCAAAAAGTTCACAACCACCCTCGCATCGTTCGTAGGGAGAGCCTTAGCTTCAACCCATTTGGATACGTAGTCAACGGCTACGAGGATGTATTTGTTCCCTTTAGATGATGGAAATGGCCCCATAAAGTCGATGTCCCATACATCAAAGATTTCACATTCTTGTATGAAATTTTGAGGCATCTCATCTTTATGTGTGATCTTGCCTTGTCGTTGGCAAGCATCACAATTTTTAACCATCTCGTGAGCGTCACGATAAATGGTGGGCCAATAGAATCCAGAGTCGAACACTTTCTTCGCGGTGTAATTGGGACCAAAGTGACCACCAGTGGGTCCTTTATGGCAAGCTTCAAGGATTAGTACCGCTCCCGGCCCATCAACACATCGACGGATGACAAGATCCGCATATTGTTTGAAAAGGTAAGGGTCGTCCCAGAAATATTGTTCAATGTCTTTAAAGAACTTCTTCTTTTGTTGGGACGTTAACCCTTCCTTGAGAATTCCACCCGCTAAGTAGTTTGCAATGTCTGCAAACCACAGGGTGTCATCAAGATTTGAATTGATAGACATTAAGGCCTCAAGGGGAAAAGAGTCATTGATCTCTTGGTTCGGATGATCCCCTTGATAAGGATCCTCAAGTCTACTTAGATGATCCGCGGCTAGGTTTTTGGCTCCCTTCTTGTCACGAATTTCAATTTTAAATTCTTGAAGGAGCAAAACCCAACGAAGAAGTCTTGGCTTAGAATCTCGCTTTGTTAACAAGTACTTCAACGCGGAATGGTCGGTATAGACAATGGTGGTGGAAAGGACAAGATAGGGGCGGAATTTTTCAAAAGCATACACTACAGCTAAAAGCTCTTTTTTGGTAGTGGTATAATGCAATTGAGCTCCGTCATTGTCTTGCTAGCATAATGGATTGGTTGGAAGTGTTTGTTCACTCTTTGGCCCAAAACCGATCCAATATCAAAGTCGCTAGCATCACACATTAATTCAAAAGGTAGCTCCTAATTAGGGGTAACCAAGACCGGTGCCTTAGTTATCTTGTCCTTAAGAAGATTGAAGGATTCAAGACACTCTTTAGAAAAGATAAAAGGAGTATCTTTTTCCAAGAGGTGGGTCATCCGGCGAGCGATTTTAGAAAAATCTTGAATGAATCGACGGTAGAAGCCCGCATGACCAAGGAAACTTCTCACACCCTTCACGGTTAAAGGTGGAGGTAATTTTGCTATGACATCAACTTTAGCACGGTCCACTTCAAGACCGGCTTTTGAGATTTTATGTCCAAGCACAATGCCTTCTTTTACCATGAAATGGTATTTTTCCCAATTAGAACAAGGTGAGTGTCTTCACACCGCTTAAGCATGCGTTCCAAATTCGCAATGCAAGAAGAGAAGGAGTCACCGTAGACCGAGAAATCATCCATGAAGACTTCCATAGTTTCTTCAACCATGTCATGGAAGATAGCCATCATACACCTTTGGAACGTCCCAGGAGCATTGCATAAGCCGAAAGGCATTCTTTTGTAAGCAAATGTTCCATAAGGACAAGTGAATGTGGTTTTATCTTGGTCTTTAGGATCGATGGGAATTTGAAAATACCCAGAGAAACCGTCTAAAAGCAATAATAGTCATTACCCGCTAGACGTTCAAGCATTTGGTCCATAAAAGGAAGGGGAAAATGATCCTTTCTCGTAGCATCATTGAGTTTGTGATAGTCTATACAAACTCTCCACCCTGTAACGAGACGAGTAGGAATCAACTCGTTGTTTGCATTGCGCACAACGGTGATTCCGCCTTTCTTAGGCACACAATGGACTGGAATAACCCAAGGTGAATCCGAGATAGGGTAGATCATTCCCGCATCAAGAAGTTTGATAACCTCTTTTTTGATAACGTCATGGATCTTGGGATTCACCCTTCTTTGGTTTTGAATAGTCGGTTTAAAGTCGTCCTCCATGAGAATTTTATGTGTGCAAAAGTGAGGATCAATTCCACGAATATCGGAGATTTTCCAAGCAATCGATTTCTTATGATACTTCAACACGGCGATAAGTCGGGATTTTTCGTCTTCTTTCAAATCCTTTGCGATGATGACGGGTGACTTCTTGTTGTCTTCAAGGAAAATGTATTCGAGATGAGACGGCAGATCCTTAAGCTCTAAATCCGAAGGATTTTTAATGGAAGGCGTAGTCAAATTCGGTTCGTCGATAGAGATTTCCTTAGGAGATGGTGGGGAAATATGGTCCTCATTAAGAAGTTTCTCAATGGTATGAATG
Organism: Glebionis coronaria; assembly: GCA_025667525.1. Taxonomy (NCBI): domain Eukaryota; kingdom Viridiplantae; phylum Streptophyta; class Magnoliopsida; order Asterales; family Asteraceae; genus Glebionis; species Glebionis coronaria. The sequence continues at coordinate 1,277,922 of JANFOE010000553.1, forward strand.
TCTTCATCCCAATCGGTGGGAGAATCGTCATATTTTAAGTTCACATCTCCCACAGTTGCTTTAAATTCTTTGAAAAGGAAATCACTTTCTCCGAATGGAGTTAGTGATGGAGCAGTAGAGGCAACGGTCTCAACGGTGGGTAGAGAAGAAGAACCATTTTTACAAGCTTCTTTGAAATGTTCTTCACAAGCCTCATCAAGAACGTCAATGAAATTAACGCTCTCATTTTCAGAAGGCTGCTTAGAAAGTTTACCCATGTTGAAGACGATTTTATCGTCTCCAATTCTTAGAAAGGCTACATCAATGAGAGTGCGACCGGTCCTCAAGAATGGACGTCCAACGATTAATGGAACACGGGGGTCCATCTCGTAGTCAACGACAACAAAATCCGTCGGAAAGGTGAATTTGTTGACACCGACGAAGACATCTTCGGCTATCCCCACTGGATAAGCAACCGTATGGTTAGCTAATTCCAATGTAATTCGTGTGGGGACTAGCTCGGGTAGAGATAATTGTTTCCAAACGCTTAAAGGCATTAAGTTTATACTAGCACCTAGATAGGCTAGGGCCATACAATTCTCTACCCCGGGGAAGTTGCAAGGAATAAGAAAGCGACCCAGATCACCAAGTTTGGTTTGTAATTTCCTTAAGAGCACTACGGAGTAATTCTCGTTAAGTTGGGTCTGAGTGATATCAAGAAGTTTCTCCTTATCACTGAGAAGATCTTTAAACATTTTAGCATATTTGGGCATGTGAGCGAGAGCCTCGACAAAGGATATATTGAAATTCAGTTGTTTAAACATTTTAAGAAAGTTAAAAACCTGAATATCATCCTTGTTCTTCAATTTCTCTTTCCTCAACCTTGAGGGATAAGGTATATTGGGTTGAGATGAAGGCTTTGGAACGGAATTCTCACTCACATCCTTGGGTGGTGGAGGGGTGGAAGTAGAAGGTGGTGGAATTGTAGAAGTAGAAGTTGGAGGAGTTGGAGAAGGGGACTCGTTTTCCTTTGTCACAATCACCGGTGTAGGTGTAGGAAGCTCGGGTTCCTTTAAACCTTTTCCACTTCGAGTGGTGATTGCTTTCATCTCCCCTCTGGGATTAGCAACGGTGTTACTCGGAAGAGAACCCGAACTAGAGGCTTGATTACTTTGGAAGAAATTAGCCATCATATCCCTTAAGTCATTCGTTTGACTGTTCAAAGATTTTCGCATATCGCCTAAAAGATCATTCCCTTGTTTCACCATATCTGCTTTCAAGTTGGCCACTTGCCGCTGAAGATTTTGCACTATCACATCATTAGTCCTCATGTAAGTGTCAACCTCTTGATTAAATGCGATGGGTTGGTTGGGAGGAAGAGCATGGTAGGCAGGTGGTTGATAAGCGTGTTGATGGTGAAATTGATTGTTTCCTGGAGGTGGATATGGGTTTCTTTGGGTTTGATATTGAATTGGAGCTCGAGGTGGGTTTTGATTGTTGCGATTGAGGTTGTTTGGGTTTTGAGGTGGAAAACCGGGTGGTGAAAGGAAGTTGTTTGAACGATAACTGAGCAAATTGAAGTCACCTTGAGGACGTGCTTGATAGCCTCCCGTAGAAAAGTTACCGTTGGCGGCGTATACATTTTCCGGATTGTCATGAGTCGAAGGACAATCGGTGTATGAATGAGATCCCCCACATATTTCACATGACTGACTCATAGAATTAACTTGTGCATTGATAGCTTTGGTGTTGTTAGCGGTTTGGAGAGCAAGTCTTTCAACAAGCGAAGTAAGCTTATCGATTCTCTTGTCGCTCTCATTAGTGCTAGCACTAGCCACATTAGTCTGAACACTCTTGGTTTGCACTCTAGACTTATTCTCAATAATGTCCCATGCGGCATTAGAAGACTTAACCAAAATATTACCCCCGAGGTACTATTTAGTGAATCTTGGTCATTCATGCTTAACCCATTGTAAAAAGTATTAATTTGATGTACTTTTGTGAAACCATGTTGTGGACACTTTCTTAAAAGCTCCTTAAAACGGTCCCAAGATTCACTAAATGTCTCACCGTACTTTTGTTCAAAGGTAATGATTTCATTCCGCAAAGCGGTAGTACGTGAGGGTGGGAAAAAGTAGTTGATGAATTTAGTCTCTAAATCCATCCACGTAAGAATACTTTCTGGCGATTCCTTATCAAGCCAATTTCGGGCTTGTCCCTCTAAGGAGAAAGGAAAAAGTTGCAAGCGAATCACTTCTTGTGAAACCCCATTATACTTAGCCGTATTAGTGAGTTGAAGGAACCTTTTTATGTGGTCATGAGGATCATCAAGTGTACGCCCCAAGAAAGGTTGAGCAGAGACCATTTGAATAAAGCCGGATTTGAGCTCAAAATTGTTGGCTCCAATTTTGGGTATGACAATAGCATCAGTTTTGCCCTCTACGTGTGATTGCAAAAGCTCGATCATTGGTCGATTGTCCATGGTGACCATAGGTGGAGTTATGACTTCGGCTTGAATTGCTTTCTTCTTACGAGCACGAGTACGCATACACACCTACAAAAGGAAAAGAAAAATAAACAAGAAATATTTTTGGTTTTTTATGTTTTTCTATTTTTTTGTACATTTAAATTTTTTGTATTTTTATGGATTTTTGAAATTTAAGCAAGAAAAATAACGTTAAAAAATGAACAGATCCCAAAATCCAACGCGTCTCTCACTAAAAACGGTTAATCTTAACGAAAAGAGCCGGCAGCGGCGCCATTTAATAACTAGCGTTTTCACTTAGTTATGAAAGTTCGTTGTTCCGATTTTTTCGAATTGATTACTAGTTAATAGTACGACTCAGTCGTTCTTGGTGGAAAAGAAAATGGTTTGATTATCTAATTTAAACTATAAGCAAATATAAAAATGTCGTTGAGTAAAAATAAAAGCTTTAAAAATTAAACTAAAAATTACTAGAAAAACACTTGAAACTTGGTAAAAAAAACTAAAACTCGTTTTAAAATAACACTAAGTAAAAATGCGGGAAAAATTAAATTTGAAATTTAATAAAATATAAAAAACGAAAAATGAAATAGGATCGCAGTCAATGCGATCGTGGTCCTTGATCGTATCCTGGATCGCACTCAATGCGATCGTAACTGGTGATCGTACTCCACCACGATCGTGACTTTAGATCGTACTCTCAGTGATCGCAGCCTACGATCGTATTAGTCGATCGTAGCCTAGTGATCGTAGTATAGGTGATCGCACTCAATGCGATCGTAACAAGTTATCGCACCCAAGCAATCACAACCACATATCGCACTCAATGATCGCAACCACAATCGCAACAAGTGATCGTGGTGAGGATTAATGAGTGTGATCGTAGTGAACACTCGTACTTGGTGATCGAAGTAATGGATCGCATGTAGAAACCCTTGGGGTTTATGCGATCACACTTACTTGATCGTAACTTGTAAAACCCTTAAGCATAATACGATGGAAATCAAAGAGCAAACAAGCCGAAAATGAATAAGCACAAATAAGCAAGATGAATAAGCACTTAATCAAATCTTAACCAAATGAAAACAAGCATAAATTTAAAAACTCTCAAAACACGAATTAAGCAAACTTTATAAATCAAACTTTGACTAAATTTTTAAGAAAACTTAAGAGACAATAAGCTATATATACGAAATGAGCCAATAAGCACAACAAGCTTAAAGCTTAAACCGTATAAAAACTTAGTAAGTAATAAAAAGATAAACTTTTTAATGACAAAAACATCAAAATTAACAAAAAATCAAAGATGATTTTCGGATCAAACAAGTAAAAATCAAGAAAGGTAGAAAGAGATTGAATATGAAAAACTTAACTTGGACTTGTAGATTAATGAATCCAAAATACAAGAGTGAATTAAAGCTTAAACATGAAAGGAAGGAAAAGATGAAGTTCTAGTGTGAGAAAGTTAAACAGTTTCTCTCTCTAAAAATAAAACTAAAGAAAATAAAATAAACTAGCTAACACCCTCCTAATGTGTTATTAGGAGGGTATTTATAGGAGTTGGGGAGTGCATGTGTTGCTTCTTTCTTTCTTTCTTCTAGACTCGACTCGACTTAAATTCTTTGTCTTTCTCGACGTCGTCTCGGGATTTGTCGTTATAAATTGAACTTGTCTTATAATTATCTTCTTCTATTAGACTTGAGTTCTTCGACTTCATTAAACTTCCGTCTTTAGACTTTTTCTTCGATAAATCTTCAGAATAGGCCTTGGACTTCCGTTCTTTTTGCACTCTTGATCTTTTGACTTCGTCTTTTGTCTTTTTCTTCGATAAAAGCCTGTGATAGCCCATGTTTTCTTCCTTTTGCATAATTTTATCCTGAAACACAATAAAAACACAAACCACGCATAATTCCGACTTTTACGACATAAAATACACGTTTCGGTCTTGTTATTATTGGAAATAAGTGGTAAAAGGATAAGTGTTTTCACACTTATTAAATCAACGAAAATCGTGTTAACTAAATTCAAATTTATTTTTATTAAACATTTTTCTATAAATTGGACGAACTGAGAAAAATTTAAAACTTTTTGAGTTTACGTTTTCTAAAAATTAAATATTTGTTATTTAATTACTTGTAATATTTATCGACGCTTTAAATGTTGGATTGAGCAAAACTAATAAAGATAATAGTTGAGACGAAACTAAAACTTAGAAAATATGAAGAAAGAATTTATGAGTGAATTGTAGTCATGATAATTATTTCATCAGGGAAGGTGAATGTAGATACTGACACATTATGTAGAAAAGATAAAGAATCAATTAGAATGTGTTCCTTAGTAATGACTGTGTAAAATAAATTGTCGAGCAATTTAAAAATAGCCGATGCTTGTAAAAAGGATAATATAGATAATAAAAGGAGTTCGCGGCTAATTTGAACCATTAGAATTAAGAAGCCGATGGTGTTAAATGTATAAAAGGCCGCTTGTGGTTGCCTAAATATGGAGGATTTCGAGATTTAGTCATGTTGGAATCTCATAAGTTTAAGTATTCTATTCATGCCGTTTTTTATTTAATGTATCTTTATCTGAAGAAGTTGTACTGATGGCAAATTATGAAGGCAGACATCGCCTCATACATTAGTAAACGTCTAACTTTTGCAAAGGTCATCATCTGAATTTGATTCGATTTGGGTCATCGTTGACAGACTGACCAAATCTACTAATATCATTCCTGTTAATGATAGATTCTCGATGAAGAAATTGACTCTTTTGTATTTAAAGGAGTTGTGTAAGCATGGTGTGTCTGTATCGATCATCTCTATCAAGATCCTCGCTTCGCATCGAATTTCTAGAGATTTGCTCAGAAGTCATTGGGAACGAACCTTGATGAGAGTACTGTTTACCACCCCAATCGAAGGGACGAGGGAAAGTAATGATACAAAACACTAGAAGTGTTGTTTTATGTTTGAATGATTGACCTTTGGTAATAAATCGTGTGATCGTTTTCCTTTGGAAAGATTATCATTGATAATTATCGTATTAGGATCGAGATTGAATCTTGTGAGGATCTATATAAAGAGCACCTGTAGGTGAGAGTTAGGATGAAGATACCCGACATACACCCATTGTGAGTTAGACATGTCTTTTAGGTTTGAGGTTGCCTATGATGACAAACCTAACCTTACAAAATACCCGACCCGCGAGACTTGAAATGATTTTTGAAATTAGGATCTGATTATTGACTGCCAGTAGTGGGCAGGAGGTTATGTGAATATGAAATGTAGATCTTAAAGTGCAGGATGGATAGCGAAGTTATGCCAAAAATTTTCACCATGTAAAGTTGAACGAATGATCCGAAGGATCATGGGAATTAAGTCCCCGTTGTATGGGACCATTGAGATAATGTAAAAAGGTTGGTTTGAAAGGCATATAAGCTGGATCTACCCTAGGACTTCAAGGGCTGCGTGAATTATGATTCGTATATCGAACTTGATAAAATGTTTATCAAGTGAAAATCTGATTGCTTCGTAATAAAGTTTAGATCGGCCAAAAATTGCATTCATCAAAAACCCGTGAACATCATGGATAGAGAAAGTAAGTCACACCATTAAGCCTGATCGTATTCCCGTAGTTAGGTTTGATGAAACTCGCGTATTGTAATGAATTACACTTGAGAGAAAAGACCGAATGCGGAGGAAATACCCACATGGATCTAACTCTATAAGAAGCGAGTAGTAAGATAAATTGATCTTTGAGGACAAAGATCATGTTTAGGGGTAAATGTTGTGACAATCCGTCAATTTATGGTCGATATTTTATTCTCATTTATTATTTAAAACCATTATTTTAATGCTATATTATGAACTCACTCAATTTTGGAAAGAAATTTGGGTTTATGTCTTGAAGTAGCATCGACTACGTTTAAACCGGAGAATTCTACGTTACGTGCGTACGTTTACATACATCGTTTTTGGTGACAGTCCGACATTTCAGGAAATAAATTTAACCTTGAATATTATTCTAGAATTTTAAATTGGTGTTGGTTCATAAACTCACAAATTTACGAGAAGAGATTAGGACTTACGTGCATAATTTAACGTCCTTTACGACTAAACCGGAAACCCTAGGTTTACGTATTTACGTTTTTGAACTCCGTTTTTGATGAGACAATTTTATTAGATTCGTTTTGTGCCGGTGATTCATAATTTATAAAAACGTTTTTCGTAAAACGACCCGAGGGCACGCAAATAGAGGAACCTAGAATCGAGGAGTACCCGTAAATTAATAAGGGGGTGAAACAAGTTATACTTGTCCCACCCCCTCATCATGGGCGGCAAACTTCACCAACACACCTCAATATGTGTCAATATGCATGCTAACTAAGGACACTTGTCCTTAGTTACACACAAAACCACTAAACCACAAAACTACTAACCATAAACAAGATAACTCATTTTTTACATGCAACAACTCCACAATCTCTCTCAAACTCTCTCATATGTCGTCCCATCCTCCACCATAAACCACCACTTGATCAAAAATTTAACCACAAATCCTATGTTATTCGTACATAAGAAGATGTCCTTTTGAAGCCTTATTGATTGAGTGGTGATCCTAAAATCCACAAAGGAGATTTCATGAAGATCAATGGCTGATTTCTCAAGGAGTCTACAAATACTTGGTGATCCTAGAAGTGGTGTTGATATCTCATAAGATTGGTTACCCAAAACCAAGTCTTGTTCATCCAAAAACTCATCATTTCATCACTTTGGTGGTATAGAGATTATTTCTTCCTATCATCTTGTTATTTTTAATATGTAATCTTGTATTTTCTTCATTTATGTACATGTATATGATGATATATGATGATCAAAGTATTATGTGGGGATCTTGTGTTGATAAATTTGGTTAAAAAGATTGAAAGCTACAAGAAAAGATGTTGAAATCATGCTTAAAATAGTTGGCTGTATAAAACAGTAAAGAACCTTATGATAAATTGTTAAAATAGCTTGGATAAATTAATATACAGTAATATATGAGACTTGTACATATGTGATAGTTGGCCACTCAATGGAATCCATAAAATGAGTGAGATATGATCAAAACAATATTGAAGTCCAAATTTGTATAGTCTGTTTTGGACGAACTATTAGAGACATTTAGATGTTGATTGAGCAGTAGCTAAACTGGAGCTAAATGTAGCACATATTATGTAGTTTGTGCTGCCCAAAAATGAGCTTCTATCTCCTTGTAGAACTCAAGATATGGTAAAAATGGTGAAAGTGAAATTCATAATCAGATTTGTAAAATAAAAGTATATATTATAAAATTAGCACTCAGGTAAACTAATATAAAATGTATGCCTAAAACCAACTAACTTATATATTACTTATAAATAAGTATATACTTTGATAAGTATATGGGACATTATATAAAAATTGCAAATTGATATGTTTTATAAGTTATAAAACTATATACATAAGTTTTACGTCTTTTCGGCTAAAAGCGAAAGATTAACGTTTTCGTCAATTAAAACTTAGACGGTCGGACCCGTCTAATGTAAAATTTTTATAACTCATATACTGATGTATAAGTACATTTGACAAGTGAAAACCGATAAAACCCGAGCTTTATAACATATGGAAATTAACGGGATAAAGTAGCCTTATTGGACTATTAGCCCAACTAGATTGGCTAAACACTAATGGACTTACTCATGGGCTTAACCCACTTGGGCCCAACATATGAGTATAGGCCTGATATTAAAAGTGTAATTGGACTAATAAAATATATTGGGCTTTTAATGGGCTTATTGGGCCTTAATATATAAATAAGTGAAACTAGTGTAACTAGTCAAAAATTTAACTAACACATAACACTATAATGTGTATGAAGATATAAAATCCCACTTGATTATCATTATACTTATGATATCATCATATATACATAGCCATTGTTTTTATAAAGTCATTGGACAATAGTCTAAGACGAGTATTATTTGTCTAGGTTTCCGTGATTGAAGCACATACCGTACATCCAAATCGCCGATAGCCCGCCTTTCCCAATCAACGTAAGTTCATAGCCTCCCACTCTTTTAAATGTTTTTATGAAATGTTTTATAAACCCACGAGGAAGATAACATGTTTGTTTTAATAAAATAGGACACCAGTTGTCCCGACTGTTTGCTTATTGATTGGGACCCGAATGATTGTATGACCCGATGAATGATTATATGACCCGATGAATGAAATGAAATGGATTATTATTAGTTAGGTTATGTCACTAAAAGTCCCATTAGCATGAATTGTGAACTACCGGGATTTGGTAGACGCTGATGCATATAATAGTACCATTTGGGGAAGATCACCCTAGTTCGCGCCTTGACGGTTGATCCTCGTCGTGCCACATTGATTGGTAAGCGAATTTATGTATGAGAAGAATTATATAAGCGTGCTTATTGTGACGACACACTGTTTTAGATGGGCAAATGAGTTTCGGGTTAGCTACCCGTTGTTTGGTATAGTAAGGTAGCAATATCATGCGGCTTATAATAATCCAATAATGAAATTACTGCCATACGCATTGAATTATAATATATTGCCTGACTAGAAATACGGGGTCTTAATATTGATATTATGTTCGTGTTTTGGTTTTACATAACCATTTTCTTATAACGGTTATATTAAACTCTATACAACGTTATAAAACGTATTGTATGATGTTATTACGACAATGGTTCGTATAATGGTTTTGAAGGCTGAAGCCTATATTATGATTTACGACTAAGAGTGGTATAAAATGTCTTTGGCCTATTTTATGGCCTACTACAAGGATTTGTACAAAATGATTTTCGGTAATAAATATATACCGATGATATATTAATGGTTTTCATTAAACTCTATGAATTAACTCGGCGTTTTCGCAGACCTTTTCTTTTAACATGTTTTATCTCAGGTACTTGAAGGTAATTCTCGGGAAGACGACAAGAATTTATGGCCCGCACTAAATAACAATTTCCATTCAAATGTTTTGTAAAAATTTTATGAAATACTATGACTTGGGACCTATGTAATTTGATATTTATGAATGGAAAATGATTTATTATTAAACGACGCGATTTTTAAGCGTTATCTATGATTTGAGTAATGTGTTATCCCGTAACACCAACGACTCTTCCGCTGAACTAAAGTATGAATATTTGGGGGTGTTACATATCAGGATAAGCTGTTTTCAAACACCTTATCATGATAAGCTTATCAGAACAAGCTGTTTTCAAAAAGCTTATGCTTATCATGATAAGTTGTTTTTATTATAAAAATTTAAATAAATATATAAGTCAGTAAATAAATAAACAAAATAATGTATCAATTATATCTCTAACTCTAACTCTGTGTTTGTTTTATTTGTTGTATATGAATGCAGTCTAAGTTTAATCTGACACCACACAAGAGTGATCCTGCGACATGGAAGGGTGTACGTAGAGGCATCAATCAAATGCTTCAAAAGACCTACAATTCTCGAAAAAATACGTTCAAGACAAAGCATTGGTGCCGAGACATCGATACCGGCACGGTAGACATCGGCAGAGTCCGCAGCCAGCGTCCTCAAGAAATTACTTCCGAGGACTGGGAAAAACATATCGCACTTTGGAGTAATCCAGAATACGAGAAAAGATGCCTGACGAACTCCCAAAATTGGTCTAAGCAGAAGACACCGAGTCGGCAGGGATCTCGATCGTTAGCACTCCTTAGAGACAAAGTGGTGAGAAATTCTATAATTAATTTACATACATATATGTCTTTGATCATATGTTTTGGTGTTGTGATTTTTTGTTTTGAATTTGCTTCATTCTATATATGTGTGTCTATGTACGTACAGACCCAAGCTGCAATTAAAGCTGATGTGCCACCCCCAACTGTCATTGACCAATTCTTCATTACGCACACCCACCCGAATGGGAATTTTCCTTACGATGCGGATCGCGTTATGTATGTAAGTATTTTTTTATTTTTAAATTAATTAATTAATTTTTTTGGATATACCTTGGTTTTTTACTATTCCCCACTGATAAATAATGTACCAACTCGACTAATAAATAATATACTAACTGTCGTTTGTTTTTGTCACTTCATTAGGAGGAGATACTTGCGATGAAGGCTGCAGGCAAGCATACGGACGACGAGATCAACCGTATCGTCAGAGGCGGGAAGAAGCGAGGCCATATGCCCGGTGTCGGTCAGATAGTGCGGAGAAGGATTGCTCGATATATTCCTCCCCTGCCATCGACCCACGATTGGAACAAGCGTCTCAAGTGTTTGAATTTATGAGAAGTGACTTTAGGCTCGCCGATGCGTTCTCAGCATTCCTATCGGGTGGTGCTAGCGGGAGTGGTACGGGAGGCAGCGGTAGTGGCGCCGGCGGGAGTGGCACGGGAGGCAGCGGTAGTGGCGCCGATGGGAGTGGCACGGGAGGCAGTGGTAGTGGCGCCGGTGGGAGTGGCGGTAGTGGTAATGATAATGCCGACGGGTAGAATGGCAATAATGGTTAGTATGTCTTGTTTTTCCTACCTTAGCATGCAAGTTTAATAATTGTAAACCCCGAGTTACAAGTTTAATAAGTGTAACTAGGAACTTTGTACTCAAGTTGTGACATATGTATTTGTATTGATCGAGTTAATCGATCGAGAGGTTACATGTTATTGTGTTTTGGTACTAGATTCGTGGTAGATTTTTAGTATTTGTATCCCTAGGTTTTGTATTTGTATTCCCAGGTTTTGGTAGATTTTTTCCTGAAAAATTCCAGAAAAAATCTGGAAATATCATGCTGTGCAGGCTGCAAAAAAATGACAAAGTTTCCCCGGCGACATGTCGACAGGGAAACTTGAGGCTCGCTTGACTTTCTAAAAATTCAGCAAAGTTTCCCTTGCGACATGTCGCCAGGGAAACTCTGACACAACGTTGACTTGTCAACGCGAGGCATTGACTTGTCAACGTAGCGAATAGTTTCCCTGGCGACATGTCGCCAGGGAAACTCTGGCGACATGTCGCCAGGGAAACTCTGGCACAACGTTGACTTGTCAACGTAACGAAAAGTTTCCTTGGCGACATGTCGCCAGGGAAAAGTGAGGTTTAATTAGCATGTTTACTTAAGTTTGTTAATCACCCAAATTTTCCCCAACGACATGTGTCACCAGGGAAACTTTCCCGCACAAAATCCAGCGTGGCACTAGTTTTTGAACCCAAGAGCTGCGGGGCCCACTTAGTCGCCAGGGAAATCCAATAAAGTCGCCAGGGAAACTTTCCCGCACCAGCTTTCTTTGGCGATTTTTCCCTGGCGACATGTCGCTAGGGATACGTTTTCCCTGGCGACATGTCGCCAGGGATAGGCGACATGTCGCCAGGGAAACGCTCTATATTTTTCCAGGGAAATGCTCGAATTTTGTAGTCTAAACCGGAGCTTCAACACTTGTGGAGTCTTTTTCTTTGTAAAGCAAAACCTAAAATAAGGACTTTTTCAAGAGATTCTTTCCTTAGTAGGAAATAATCATTTACTTTATTCTCTTAAGGAGTGAAAGTGTTCCTTAATTTAGTAACAAATGTGTAATTTTTGTTTTTCTTTCTAATGAAAGTAAAAAACTGGTTAGAAAATATACGTGTCAAAAACAAAAAGAACAAAACTTATAAAAAAAGTGGGTAAAAAATTATAAAACGTTAGGGTTATATCTATCGTTTATCAAATTTCAGGGTTGAAACTTGGGTTTTTGAATCTTTAATCCTCAGTTAACAAAAATCAAAGTCACCAACCACCCATCCGTCAAAACATATATTTAGAGCTCATCCAAACCACAAATGTGCTTGGTGATAATCTGGTAACAACAGAAAGAAGGTCATCGAAACCAACAGGCCACCGTGACCATCACAAACAAGGTCAGTTCAAGTTCAAGCCGAAGATCCAAATCACAAGAAATATTTCTTTGAGACACAATTGATCAATTACAAACTTTAGTTAAGATTAGTCAAAATTTAGTTTTGATTGAGGGGTTTTGTTGGATGGGCCAGTGTGATTCAAAGGTATTGTTAATTTTATAGTTGTTTATTTATTAGTGTTAATTAGTCAATTACAAACCTTAATTTCTATCAATATAAATTTAGTTTTAATCGAGGGGTTTTGTTGGATGGGCCTGTTTGATTCCAATGTAATGTTAATTTTGTATTCGATTCTTTTTTTTGTGTTTTTTTCTGCTATGATGAATCTGAAGAGGATTTAATTCAATCGTGTATGTAATATTTTTCTTTCATTTTTATTTTCGTTTTAGGCCAAGGCAAAAGGCTCGCGTTCCAGTATCTTGGGTGGTGGAGGAGTCAAGAATTGTTTTAAGAGCCTGTGGATGCGCATGTGAAGTTCTTAACAACAATACGCATAGACCCATTATTTAGGTATGAAACCTCTACCATTACAATGGTGTTCTCTGTTGTAACAACACATATCTGGCCATTGCCAAAGATTAAAAAAGTTATCGAATTTATGTCTTACGCAGAGTTAGCATTTTTTTAACTATAGGTTGCCAAATATGTCATCTCAGTTGTGGAAGAATATAGGTAGAAAACATGCTGTTACATCTACACAAACGTTTGAGGAAACTAATGATGCTTTAGCAAGTTGGTTGCTACTTGATGGATCGAGCTTGCCATACATGTGGAGAGAAAGATGTATTTTTGCTACTTTAGATGTTCCAAAGCTAAGAAGTTTCCTCAAGATAAACTAAAATCCGATGAGGTCGCTAAGGATCAGACTGAAGTCGGGAAAGTGCCACTTTCAACTCCTTAACGCCACAAACCTGACATCTTTAGCTTTAGGCTTCGCCTACTCCGGTTGGTCATCTTCTCAGGTATCTTTTTCGCTCCTGTATTTTTCTATATTATGGATAAGAAGTGGTTTAAGATCTATTAATGTTGCTGACAAACCTAAACCTCCTCTTGAATATTCATGATTGCTTAAATGTTTACCATTAGCTTAAATGATTCTAGCTTAAACATATGATTTATTAACAGCTATAAGAGTTACACACTATGTGTATGATGATCTTTGCGTATAAGAAATAGCAAAATTAACTTTATGAAGTAGAGGTTAGAATTTTAGCATTCAGGTACTTTTCTAGTAGCAACAACATAACCCATTATAAATGAGACAGTAAGAGGATGTTGGCGCTGTAGTTTGGATTTTCTCACCGGTATATAATAACTTAGCATTACAAACATAAGCTCTTCTGGTGCGTCTAAACACACATATTTCTTCTTGAGATGCGCTAGGAAATGAACGATTACAAGGACCTGATATGTTTACTAACCACTAAACTAACACTTGAGGTTGACCCTAAGAGAGTGTAAATACATTTTGTTTTGGAGCAGGGCATATTGGTATTCCTTATGTGTTTTATATGAATGAGTGGGTGGTGTTAGGATGTGCGATTTAGCCAGTTAGTTATTGACTTTCTTATGAAGTATGTGATGTGATGATTGCATACAAATAGAGATATCAAGATGGGTGATTAAATTTAATTGTTCGTACTTAAAATTAAACTCACGAATCATGACACTTTATTAATTGTTTTGTCAAACTTACCATTTATTTAATCTGACTATATCCGTGAAATACTAATGTTATTCTAGCTTAGCTACTTATTGAGAATCAATTGATTTTTTCAATGCCAAATAATTAACTTTTTAATGAATGAAAATTATTCACCCATCTCAAGATATATGTTACACATGACAAGAATCGGTCAGACTTTTCATCTGACTGTAATGATCAAAATTATGAGGATGATGACCCTAAATGTCCAAGGAAGAATGGCAAGCGACAGTCCAAAAATCGACGAAAGAAGCTTAATGATCGGTCGAGGTATGTAAATATAATGTCAATTAAACCAGTCACACTGTGTTTGGGTCAAAACATCTCATTTTTTATTAGACGGGTTGGGTTAGCCGATACACTTTTTGTCCAAATATTATTTTCGTTAAAAGGTAAGAAGTTGTTGCACTAATCTTTTTAATTGAAATGGAGGTAAACATATATGCTTATCGATAAGTTTAATCTGCTGTGTGTTTCATTATGTGATTATTGTAGTATACCTCTTATGAATACAAATTTGGTTGGTCGATAGGATGCCACAAGACATGAATGAAGAAGCTGATGCCGAGGAGTGTACATATTTTTTGACTGGTGAATGGAAAGAGTTTTTTTCACTAAAATTGTGGAGGTTACAAAGCTTGCTTCTTTAGGTTTAATGGTCCTAAATGTTGTTTAATTGTGGCTTAACTGGGAGGCGCAAGACGTCCTGAAAAACTTGATTTCTTCACGATTTACTTCTTTTAGGTTATTTGTATTCAAAACCTCGATTTCGCTCACCTTGATGAAGGAAGAAGCTAGGAGAAGATGTCTGATTCAAGCACCAGAATTGCGTTTTGCATCTTCTTTCTGTAATATAAGCAACCGTGTTTTAGATGATTGTCTAGAAACAGTCGTTGTGAATGATGTAAAAGTGCCTCGCGTGACTACTCTTTTCGCAGCCTATAACTGCTATTGCTATGCTGAATAAGAATCTTCAGTTTTGATGGCGATTGAGACTCGTGTCAGAGTTGCCGTGGGCGCGCATGAAAGTCTTTGAAATTGTAAGTATTCTTTATCTTTTGAGTGTATTCGATATTGTCGTGTTACTTTTCCATATATGATTATATGCTTTCATAGGTAATGTAGATTGCGATAAACAAATATCGAACTATTTAACATTATATATTGCTATAAGTATGTGAACTGATAAATCATTTTGGTTTTAATACGAATAAATCTCTTATTTATGCTAACAATGTGAACCGGCAAATTGTTTACGGGGTTTGGTTGGTGGTGGTTAGTTTAAGAATCAAGTAATGATTTTTTTAGGTTTTTTTTATCTAAATGGAGGTAAAACGAAGATGATTGTACATTATACTAAAAAGTTGCAAAATCATGTGACTGCCAGTATGAATGGATCATAAAAGTATTGGTTTATTGGTAAAATAAGACAAACGTAAATGTGTATGGATAGTTTTTGCATATGACCCTTGCTCATAATATATGTTTTATAAATAGTCGATTATTTACTTTCGCTTATCACTTTTTTCTTTGTAGTCAATAACCATTTGGTGCTAACAAGCACTTAAGTTTTAACATGATCTTGGGCTTATACATTGTGATCTAATGCCCGAGAATATCTTGGTGAATTATGACAAGAAAATTGACATTTAGTCTGTTGCCTGAATCTTGGTGAATTATGACAAGTT
This sequence comes from Glebionis coronaria, assembly GCA_025667525.1. NCBI lineage: Eukaryota > Viridiplantae > Streptophyta > Magnoliopsida > Asterales > Asteraceae > Glebionis > Glebionis coronaria. The sequence goes on from JANFOE010000553.1 coordinate 1,293,705, forward strand.
GACATTTAGTCTGTTGCCTGCATCTTGGTTTAACTTTGTACTCGAAATGTTAGCATATTCTATCGAAATGTGTGCATAACTTTTGTTTTATGGATATGCGTAACGGTAACATCTTAAATGAAGTTGGGTATGCCATAGATTCTTTTCAAAATTGAACATGTCTTTCGAACATAATATAAATTGCGAATTAAAGTATATTAAAATGGTCTTTTATAATTATGTCCAATCAGCCCATAATTTCGCGGTGGTCGTGGTTTTTAGTACTCCCTACTTATGAACATTACAATTTGTTGTCCAAATAGCCCCCAAAAAGGCGAGTCTAAATAGCCCTAACCGATTTAATAAGATTTTTTTCCTGCATTTCTTTGTTGTCCAAACAACCTCTCAAAAAGTGTTTTCAAAACAACCACTTTTGGCCACATCATGTCCAAACAACCTGGGTACTAATTTTCTGCACATGTTTTGTTGAATATTATGAAAAAAATTATAAATTATGCTGGGATTAGTTGGCTTGCAATGTCGAGTCAGAAACCTAGTTATACAAAAAAAATAAAAAAATTATAAATTATTTACACTTTCATTTTGTATTTGTTGAATCCCTTTTTTTACGGAGAAAATTTTTCAATTTTACGAATTTGTTGTTTGGCAATTTTGGTTAGCTTAATCCTTACGATGTGCCCTTTATTAGTTAACACTGAAAACCTGGTGTTGAGATCTTTAGTTTTTTTCTTAATACAATGGAATTTGTACTTTATGTGTAGGTTTTGATAGCGTAAACTAGCGCTGCTTCAAATGTGCGAGCGGAGTGCGTGCCTCACGATCGCTATAAGGATGGTGGCCGTGTTTAACTGAAGTAATATCTTCCTTTGACACTAGGGCAGCACACCAAAAATGTATAGATAGGTTTAAGATGGCGGAATCCTGCTTGGCCAACTAAAGCAGTCAAATTTCAAACAAATTTTGCTTCACTTATCAAGACAAACTATCAAGACAAACTATCAAGACAAACTATCCAGACTTTAAAGTAATTAACGATGCCAGAGGTGCTTCCTTTCTATTATAATTCCCTTTTTTTTAATTTGTTTGCTTTTTTTGTGCTTGAGTGATATCACACATTATCATTTGATGTCACCATGGAACCTTGATTCATGAAACTAAATTTATGCTATTAATTATGCTATATAATGTGAAGTGTAAATTAATAAAAAAACTCGAAGCTGTTGACACTGATAATGAGTCTTTATATTAATTACATCACCTTTTAGATTGGAAGACATGAACAATTTGTAATATTACAACTGAATATGTGTTCTTACTTGAGCTTTGTAATGTTTGCTCATTTTTTAATGTTTGTCCATTAGAGATGACGCATTATGGGAATTGAATACAAAATACTTCTTGCATTTGAAGTTTTTGTTCATCCGTAGTTGTACACATGTTAAGGTGTTTCATATTACTATTTCCTTCTTTACTTATATGCATTTGTGGTGACAAAACATTCCGTGAAAAATTGCGGGTTTTCAAAACTTGATATTGTTAAATATGACCATGTCTATCAACATTACAACGTATGTTTTACATAATTATAAACTAAAAATAATAATCATAATTAAAAAAAATCACATGTTTTTTAATAAATAACAATATGTTAATTGAATTTTTTTTTAAAAGCCCGTGCGTGCACGTGCATTATAACTAGTATAGCTAAGAACAATAACCGAAAAAACAAACCGAAACCCTTAGGGTGTTTGGTTCGATCGACTAAAGGAGAGAGCAAGAGAAGGGATGGAAAATTATGAAGGCCATGGGGTGTTTATATAGGCTTGCTAAACTTGCTTTCCAAGTCATAAACAAAATAGGAAACAAATCCTTCTCCCCATGGGCTTGCATAACCGACGGTTGATACCCCTAGGGTGTCTTCCGGAACCTTCTAATTCTTCTAATATATTCAATAACCTTCGTTATATTTAATTCTTAATTTATTTAATGACCGTTTAAGTTAAGCTCGGTTTAGATTTCATAAATATCACAAATACATTTATTAAATAAAATCAACCCTTTACGTACTGTGTGCAATCCCGTAATCCCGAGTTCAATCCTACCACACGACTATTTTATTTTATGTCCATAAACTTTCAGCTCCCACTTGGACAAAATTCGAATATCGTGATTACATTGACTAGCGTCTAGTTACACTAGCAATATCACTAGTACAACTCGAGTAAGGTCGCCTAGACAAAAACCTTTTAATGATTTATCATTATTATTATCTTTTCATTTCAAATACAACGTTAATAGGATATGGGTCTTAGTCATTCATTTCATTAACCATTCTGTTTCTCGTTTACGGATATAGCAAGATGACCAAAACAAATTTGGGTGCGGCGACAATCTTACTACTCCCCCGAGGGGCCCAGCTGTATTATACTTCAAAATAATTTGAAGGAAACAAATCCCATTTTGACTACAAGCGAAACTTACGAACTTTGCAACATTTAAACCCGTATAGCTACCAGTTACGTTTAGCGTTACGTTATCTCACAGAAACACACTATATTCGTGACAGTTTCATGTTATCTCAGGTCTAAGAATAACTGTTTATGATTTACTTAATGATAAAGATCCATAAAGTAAAATCATATAGTTGGGATAAGTCCAATATTTGATTCATCAAATATCATCCAAAATTGACCAATATACTTTCAAAGATACTCTGTCACTATTTTGAATTGTCTAGTTTAATAATACTCCCATCTTATTAATTGAAAACGGACATTTAGAACATAACAATTTATTCATGGATTAAAACATGTAAAATAGAAAACAAAATCAAATAACAGAAAATAAACGAAACTCAATCTTTATTTCATCAATTCAATAATGTCTTAACACCCTTTATCCAAATACTAATTTCAGATTCATTGCATGAAATCGCTAGCTAGTTGCAGCCCAATAGCCTTGGCATGCTTAACTACCTTTAGTCTAGGAAAAGCCTTAGTAAAAGGATCAACTACGTTATCGTGAGTGTGAAATTTTATTAATTTTATTTCACGAGCTTCAACTTGTTCTCGAATGTATTGATATCTACGTTTAAAGTGTCTGGCGCCCTTCATGACTCCAGAATCATTGGTGAATATAATTGCAGCAGATTTGTCACAATATATCAATAGGTTCTTTAATTGAAGGCATCACTCCAAGATCTCTAATAAATTTCCTAATCCAAACAGCTTCCATTGCATATTTTGAAGCAGCCGTGTACCCAAATTGAGTAGCATGCATTGCAATCATTGTCTGTTTCTTGCTCTTTCGGATAACTGCTCCTCCATTGATGACAAAAACGTAAACCGTCTGAGACTTCGTATCGTCTTTATCACATTGCCAGGGCGCATCATAGAAGCCTGTAACATTCAGTTCTGTGTGTGGTTTACCCCTGAATACCAAAAAACATATCTTTCGTACTCCTCAAATACTTTAGTATATGTTTAACAGCAGTCCAGTGGAGCTTCCCTGGATTCTGTTGGTAACGACTGACTAAGTTCTGAGCAAACGCCACATCAGGCTTTGTCCATCTTACATCATACATAATAGATCCTATAGCCGAAGCATAAGGCACCTTCTGTATGTAAGCCACCTCTTCGGGTGCTGATGCATCTAACCCATGACTTAATTCATGCTTTAACCTCCATAGGTTAAAAACCTTTCTTAGAGTTATGCATGTTATACTTTTTCAATATCTTATCAATATAAGCATCTTGACTAAGACCAATTAACCGTCTTTTCCTATCTCGATAGATTTTAATTGCTAGAATATATACAGCATCTCCCAAATCCTTCATAGAAAAACATTTACCAAGATAATCCTTAACTTCCTTAAGTCTTGGAATGTTACTTTCCATGATTAATATGACATCGACATATAATTAAGAATACTACATCACTCCCACTAAATTTGCGATATACACATGGCTCATCACGATTTTGAATAAATCTAAACTTTTTGATTTCTTCATCAAATCGTTTATTCCATTGACGTGATGCTTGCTTCAAACCATAAATAGATCTTTGAAGTTTGCATACGCGTTTTGGATATTTAGGATCAACGTACCCTTTCGGTTGTTACATATAGATTTCTTCATCTAAGCGACCGTTTAAGTAGGCAGTTTTAACATCCATTTGTCATTTTCCATATCTCATAGTCATAGTATGTTGCTATAGCTATGAAAATCCTAACAGCTCGTAAGTCTGCTACAAGAGAAAATGTCTCCTCATAGGCTACGCCAAAAGTTTGAGTAAAACCTTTAGCTACTAACCATGCTTTATAGGATTGTACTTCACCATCCATGTCGATTTTTTCTTGAAAATCCACCTGTTTTTCACTACTTTAGCATTTTTAGGCGCATCAACAAGAATCCAAACATCATTGATTTTCATGGATTTCATTTCCTCATTCATCGCAACTATCCATTTAGACTTTTCTAGATCAAGCATTGCGGATCGATAGTTAGCAGGTTCACGAAGATCCCCTATTTCCTCATCATCATCCTCTATGTTAAGACATAGTTTGCTTGGCGCATGTATAGTCCTTCCAGATGTACGTGGAGGAATTAATTCCGGTGGAGCTCCCAGACTTTCTGGCTCTATTGGAAATTCTTCGCTAGTATTTTCAAAAGGCAATGTATCTTCTTGAATTTCTTCAAGATCATAATTTCTCCCACTGAATTCTTGATTTACAATATCATTTTCAAGGAATTCTCCATACCTAGCAACAATAACTTTGTTCTCAGGCGGATAATAAAAGTAGTAACCCATAGTTTCCTTAGGGTAGCCTATAAAGATACATTTTGCTGCCCGTTGTTGGAGTTTATCTCTAGAGTCACGTTTCACATACGCCTCACAACCCCAAATCTTTAAATAAGAAAAATATGGCTTTTTTCCATGCCATAATTCATATGTTGTCTTATCAACCTTCTTTGTGGGAACCATATTCAGAATACGAACAACAGATTTAGAGCATAGTCCCAAAAGTATAATGGTAAAGTTGTAATATTAAACATAGATCACACCATATCCAATAATGTACAATTTCTCCTTTCGGATACACTATTTTATTGTGGAGTATATGGAGAAGTAAGTTTCTGAACAATTTCGTTCTCACTTAAATAATCTTTAAACTCTTGACTTAAATATTCACCACCTCGACCGGAACGAAGAGCTTTAATCTTCATTCTTAGTTTCAATTCAACTTCTGCTTTAAACACTTCCAATGTTTCAAATACCTCATGTTTATGCTTAAGTAAATAAACATAACCATAACGGCTATAATCATCCGTAAATGTTAAGAAGTAGCTAGCACCTTTTTTTGATACATGTCTAAGTGGACCACACACATTTGTGTGTATCAAACCAGGTAGTTCAGTAGCCCTTTTAATATTTCTATTAAAAGGTTTATTGGTCATCTTTCTAGAGATACAAGACTCACATTTATCAAATGATTCATCATTGATATTTTTCAAAAGATCATCACATTGAAGCTTTTGTATGGGATTCTTCCCAATATGGGTAAGTCTACAATGCCAAGGATAAGAAGAGTTCTTGTCTAACTTTCTCTTCTTATTCATGCTAAAAACAAAATTATTTTTTCTCTTGGAATTATTATCATGCACGTTACTTTCAAAAACACCATTCACAGAATAAACCATCTTTGAAGACAGAAATTCTATTATTATCAATAGTGTGAATGAATCCAAGATCCAACATACAAGATAAGGAAATGACACCCCTAACAATTGTAGGTGCATAATGACAATCATTTAAAATCATTACTAAACCCGAAGGTAAAAATAAATTGAATGTTCCTATAGCTTCAACCGCTGCTTGTGTGCCATTTCCCACTTGTAGAAATTGTTCCCCATAGGAAAGTTATCTTTCCAACTCAAATCCCTGCAGCGTATTACAAATGTTAATACCGCATCCCGTATCAAATACCCAGGAATTTGATTTGTATGTAAGATTAAATAACTCTATCATAAATAAGTTACCTGAAGGTGCTGCAGCACTTAGCTCAGCCTTCTTCTTATTTTCTCACAACTCATCGAGATAAAGAGGACAGTTCCTCTTCCAGTGACCACTTGCTTTGCAATGGTGCCAAGTCTTATCCTTTTGAGATTGACTCTTCTTGACAAATTTCTTCTTAGGTTTTAAATAAGTCGCAACTTGTTTGCCTTATCACCCTTGCCTATGCCTTTCTTGTTGTTCGTGTGCGGTTTTGGCTTACTCGCTCTACCATTTTGTACATAAAGCACATGAGGAGTAGAAATATATGTACTTGCCTTATCTTTAAGACGCTTTTTCATAGTCAATGAGCATTGCGTGCAAATCATTAACTGTCTTCCCCGTGCAATGTATATTAAAGTTCCTAACAAAATCATTGAAGTCCTTATTAAGGGACCTATTGATTAGGTTAATAGCAATATCATTATCGTAGGATTTTCCTAGTGCGATGAGCTGTTCCATGTAACCCTTCATCTCTTTATAATGTCCACTTACGGGTTTCCCAGGGGATTGCTTACAACTGTGCAAAGCATCTACCAAGTCATAGATCTCCACAGCCTGAGGCTTCTCATACATTGCCTTGAGCTCTTCAAGCATTTGATTTGGAGCAAATAGTTCAAAGTTTCATTGTAAGAAAGGAGCCATTTTTCCGAGCATTAAGCAAGCCACATCATTGTGCTTCTTAACCTTTGCCTAATAATTCAGTCTTTCAACTGGAGTAGCATTAGGGCCAAGGGACGCAAGAAACGCCCTGGTCAAGTAATCAAAAGTACCCGCTACTCTCAAGACAATTCTTAGTGAGCAGTACCAATCGTTGAAGTTTGGGCCAGTTAGTTCCTGGCGTTCAAGATAAGTCTTGAAGGCAGAACTCAACGTGTTGTTATCGGGTTGAGCCATTTCTACAGAAATAAGTTCAAAATATTAGTATTTTCGATAATGCCATTCAAGAAAATAAAATTACCCCAGTAATAAAACCATAGTATTTTCCTTGAAACTAGAATCCACGTGTACATCAACTTATCACATCAGTTGATCTGCTAGTAATAAATGTACTCAACATGGTAACTTGTTGAACAATAATTGACAAACAAATTTGCAATTTCTAGATTTTTCTAAGGATTCACATTGCCAAGGTCATTTTACATTGTAAACATGTTTCATCCCTACTTTATGCCTTAAGTTTCCAGATCTCACTGAGTAACTCAATCAAGTCGACTAATCTAAAGAATGCAAATTCATGCGAATTCTCATTCTATGAACGTTTTCTTTCCATCAGAAAATCGTCCAAAATCTCATATGACGACAATTGTAACTACAAGTGTTCGTCAATTAGATGGCATATGACTTAAATTTTAGGGTATAGATTTTTGGTGTCAAAATCATGTATGGAGAAGCATGCATACATCTCCATATCATAAGTTTAATAAAATCTTTTAATAAACTTTTTTGTGAGTCTAAAATTTCATCATATATTGTAGGTTGAGGTATTGGTTAAACTAATTAAATATTTTACCCACAACAATTCACACCTTACGTTCCTAGAACTTGGCTAAAGCACAAATCAATAACCTTATTCATTGTGTTTCGGATGTGAATTTGTGGTAAATCAACCTTAAGATACAATGCTAATGATAATCGTAGGTAATTTCAATTTGACGCACAAGCGAGCCGGGAATTCGGTCAGCGACTAATGGCATAACACCTCCTTCCTTCACCGGGTACATGACTAGGGGTGCGTTAAACTCACTTTATATTTTGTCAAAAGGAGTAGGCCGTTAAATTATCGTTGCAAATTTATCAATCAACGCAATTCTCTGTAATTTTGACCTCAAAACAATTCATTAATTTTTATATGATTTAGTCTGTATTTATTTATTTTTTAAAAATTACCCTTGTTTACAACATACAATTAATATAAAACGTATGAAAACAAGTAGGTACAAAAAAAAACTAAATCAAATAGCCACATGCATAACAATTTATACAAAGAACATGAAATCTAGGGTTTTATAAACATATAAAAGTCTTCCCTAATTTTAAAACTTTGAATCAAATAAAGCAAATAGCATATAAAATCATATGATCCGTAAAAACATGCATGTTCATCACGGATCTCCCACATAATATCTCTCTACGGATCGTAACCATACATAACATAGCAATTAATGCATGCAAACATCTAAAGATAATCAACATGTAATTTTTAGAGTTTTAAAAAAACTTTTTTTAAAAATTTTAATGGCTAGGCCGATTTTAATAAAAAACAAAAACCCTAATTTTGTGAAAACCTAAAAAAACAACATGTGTTTTTTTAAACTCAAATCAATATTAGTTAAAAACATTAGATCTCGATAATTATAACATGTTAAAATGGCTCACGATGCCACTGAATGTTTATAAAGCTCATAACAATTACGCAGAACCCTGAATAAGATCAAAGCATACATAGCGAAAGCGATTTAACAAGATCATAATTAATAACACATTCATAATTAATCGAGTTAGGGTTACATACCTTTTAGCTAGAGCAAAACCACAAGAACACCAATCACCAATTAGGGTTTGGACGAATGATACCAAGATATAGTTAATAGTGAAACTATATTACGCTCTTGTACACACGTAATGCAACGGGATAATCATGAGTCTAGCACTAATAAACCGGAGCTTCAACACTTGTGGAATATAGCTAAGAACAATAATTGAAAAAACAAACCAAAACCCTTAGGGGTGTTTGGTTCGATCGGCTAATAGAGAGAGCAAGAGAAGGGATGTAAAATTATGAAGGCCATGGGTGTTTATATATGCTGGCTAAACTTGCTTTCCAAGTCATAAACAAAAAAGGAAACACATCCTTCTCCCCTTGGGCTTGCATACCGGTGGTTGACACCCCTAGGATGTCTTCCGGAACCTTCCAAATCTTCTAATATATTCCATAACGTTCGTTATACTTAAGTCTTAATTTATTTGACGATCATTTAAGTTAAGCTCGGTTTAAATTTAATAAATATAATAAATACATTTATTGAATAAAATTAACCCTTTACGTATTGTGTGTAATCCCGTAATCTCGAGTTCGATCCTATCACACGACTATTTAGTTTTATGTCCATAAACTTTCAGACATTGCCACAAGTTACATTACCTGAATTCTTCCAAAAACCATCACCATCTTTGATTGGTCTCTTCATCGACAATGTCGTAAGCAACCTGTAATATATAATTATTGCTTCTCTGGTTCGAACACGAGACCGGCGATAAAGTCTTTTTTACCCTAAAAAGGTTTTAATTTTATGAATACATCCCTAAACGCGCACCCATGGCATCCTTTTCCGAATTGCACTTCACAAGCGGTACATTTAGCCATTGTGACTGTGAAGAAGTGATAATCTTTGTGATAATAGTTGTGTTGTGTCAAAAAGATAAAAGTTTAGATTTTATTGAATTTACTTATGTTTGTTTCTAAGGATCCAATCCATTCTCTTTCATCCGATAGCTAATTGCTATGAAGCTCTTGCTGTATCTTAAGGGTGGCAACTTTTGACACAAAATGATAAACGACACGAATCCGATACAAAGTTAAACTTGTATGGGTCGAGTATAAACAGGTTTGGGTCAAAAACAGGTCAACCACCCGTTTAATAATTGGGTCGTGTTTGGGTTGAGTAAGTATTAAACAGGTCGACACGTGAACTCGTTTAAGTATATATATATACCTCTAAAAATTAATAGTTTTATTTTAGATTTTGATAAAATATATTTTGTTATGTAGTTAATAAGAGTGGGTTGCCATTATAATTCACATATCGTTGAAATTGTTGCATAACTAATGGTATGTTATGTTTTCCTTTTTTTTACATCTTTACATCATTTTTTATATATAAATTAGTCAGATTGACAAAGCATTAACCTCATTAATCGTTTGACATATGTATTTAAATAAGCTAAACGGGTCAAAAATGAGTAACATGTGCTATGCGCGTGTGGGTTACGGTTGAGCTTCTTGACACGATTAAAGTTATAATAACACGTCAATCCGCGAACCTAAACATATCGACACGAGCACCCTACTGTATCCCCGCATAATCTGTCAAAATTAATGATCAAACTACAAGCGGGCATCAACCCCAAAACACGTTTTTTTTTTCTTTTCAAAAATTTCTTTAATATATCTTTTATTCTTACTTAAATTCCAAATTTGTCCGTCTTTTTAACTTCGAGAATACTCTTTTGACCTAAATCTTAACCTTTAAGATAAGTTAGCCCAAGAAAATCAATCACTCAATTTTTTTCTAATCTATAATTACAGGATGGTAATAACGTTAACAACAACAGCTTATACATATGGTATGCGTTGTTTTAAGTTTTTCCCTCAAAAATTCACCTAAGCATCCGATTAAGATCCTTGGTTGTGTATCTTATGTACTTGTGAGGATTCTTCCCACTTTCGACAAGTACTTTGTCATCAGGGGCGGAGCTTAGTGTAGACTATGGGAGGGTTATGGCCTCCCTAGAGTTTATCATATTTGCACTATATACCCTTGATTTAATGTATAATTCATGTTGTAAACCTTGAATTGTTTTAATAAATTATGATTCGGACCTCCTAAGTTCTATGACTTACCTTTTGGCCCTCCTTAAAAAATTATTCAAGCTCCGCCACTGTTTGTAACCAAAAACATAAAGCAACGTTAGATTCACCAACTTTTTGGCAATTTTTTTTAACTTTTTTTGTTCAATATGGTTAAAAAATATATTGCAAAGAAAATCTTATTAAAACAAAGAATTCTAACAAGTAGTATGCTATTTATAATACATTATCAAAAACCATTGACAAGTCGGCCTATTTGCCACCTCTACTATGGAGTAATGAGAAACTATACCCTAAACGTTTAATGAAGGATCGGTAAGCAGGAAACAACACTTCCGCAACTGTAAGTCTCAATCATTCCCAAAGCTATGAGTCATGAACGGTCTACTGAGATTGTCTTTGATGAAGCTCCTCAAATTGCAGATTAAAGATCTTTAACCTAGAATAGCCCATAAAAGTTTCACTCATATCACATAAACGTTTCTTGTATTTGAACATATAATCAAAAGGGTATTGCTGAAAACGAACATATCCTTTACGAGAGCTCATGAAGCCCCACTACTGTTTGGCCCGTCACCGCCTGATGAATTCAAGCCTTGAATTGTGAGACACTGTAGGATCGATAGAAAAAAATCAAGTTATTTTACATATCTTAAATTATCTTAGTTTCGACCCATTTACTATAGATAGGTAAAATATAATCTAGGGTCAAACATGTCAAATATAAAATAGCTTCGAAAGAATGGGTCAAAAAGGTAGTACGTATTTTTGGATAATATACTCTCGAAAGTCATTCTCATTAGAAAACTTTAGATTATAGCTAAAATAATATAACTTGTAAGTCATAATTGACACAATATGGTAATTTAATTCATATTACCTAATTCGTTACATATTTATACCACATATTAAACATTTTATGCACTCTCTTCATTAAATTTTTAATTAGTACAATTTCTAAAATATATTATACAAGTCAATTAAGCATCTTATAAAAGAGATTAGACACTCTTTTTTCATTAAATGTCAAAAAATTAAGTAGTACAAGAAATTCAACATAATTTACAACATACTAATGTAGCCAAGAAAACCAGATTTAAGTAATACAAGATTTAGATTAATACATACGTAGGTAACTCACGTTTCCAAAAACGTAGGTCTAAAGTAATAATGTTTTATTTTGTTCATTCAAGTTACTTAAGTAAACGTAACCGGGTAATTAAGTTATCCCATTTATTTTTACTTACATTAACCTAACATACATGGATTTTTTTATAAAGAAAACTTATTCCACCATCGTTGACCAACTATATTAAACTAGATTTTGGGGGATCCCAATTATTTTTTCATTTACAGAAAACACACAAAACACACATAGAACCCGAATAATCCATCCTTCAATTTTCAATCATCGTTCTTTAATTATCACAATTGAGTATGGATTAACGATTACATTCACTAAACAAGGTATGATTCGATGCTAATTATTTCCCACTGATTACTTTATAACTGTGATCATACTGTAATTAATTAGGGTTTATACAATTAACTAGGGTTTAGTTAAAATTAACACCTATTTTGTCTTGATTACTTTACAACTAATTAATTAGGGGTTCATGTTAATGTTAGGGTTAATACTTCATTTCACTTTTTCAGATGGCTCATCGTCAAGGTCTTCCATATTTCTCATTCGAATTCATCATGGTAGGGTATTTGTAAGGGACCCGTTTTTTTATGATTCTGAAATCTTATCAGAAATTTATAATGTGGATATGGATGAGCTTAATTTTATTAGGTTGGAACGTCTTCTAGGTACTCATTGTTCTAGTGATATTAAACAGTTCTTTTATGTTGTTCGTGGTTTGGATTTAGAGAAAGGTCTTAGAATTTTAAAAAAATGATTAAGATTTATCTAAGTCTATAGATATAGGGTTGAGAATGATAATGTACTAGACATTTATGTGTCCCACACTGTTTTTTAGTTTATTGATGCCACTTGTAGTAAAGAGCAAGTTGTAGAAGATAATCCTGAGAGCGAAGACAGTGATTTAGAGGCTGATTTTGATAATAATGTGTTTGACTATAACCGTGAGGATGAAGTTAGTGATACTGCTAGTGTTGACCATTTATCTGATGGTGAAGATGAGGTTTATGAGACTAGAACTAGGATTCCCGACCCTGTTGCCCCTAAAAAGAGAATGTTTGATGCTAATTTTCTAAGTAGGATTTATGAAGGGTTGCCTAGGGATGCTTATACAGAAAAATATGCTAATGACAGAGAAGCTAATAACCTAGGTGATGAACGACCAACACATGATCCTAATAGAAAATGGAAGTTAATGCGACCAATTTTAGGTGAGAATTATGAGTCGACTGAACAACTTAAAAGGGCCTTAACTTATTTTGCTTTAGCTAATGGTTATAGGTTGTATTATGAAGTGAATAATCAAAACAGGATACTAGCTAAGTTTGTAGAGGTGAGATTGAAAGGCATTGTCCATTTAGGTTGTGGGCATCTTGGATGCAAACCGAAAGGACTTTCCAGATTAAGAAACTTAATGAAGAGAATAAATGTAGTAGGACTTACCAATATGGAACCTTGATTACAAGTAATTGAATTGCAAGAAACTTTGCAAAAAAAATCATGATTAATCCATGTATCTAGGTTGCTAAGATAGTTGCATAATCTTGAAAAAGTATAAGTGTAAGGTAGGTATAGGCCAGGCTAGGAGGGGAAAGAGAAATAACTCAATATCATAGTTGTTTAGAGGATCATTATGGCATGTTGTGGTCATATGCCTCTGAAATTCTAAACTCCAACCTTGGTTCTACTCGTAAGATTAGTATATATGCTATGCCAGATGGTAAAGACTACTTTAGTAGGTTATATGTTTGCTTCAATGGGTTGAAGGATGGTTGGTTGGCTGGATGTAGAAGGGTAATAGGTATTCATGGATGTTTCTGAAAACCATATGCAAGGGTGAGTTGTTGTCAACAGTTGGAAGGGATGAGAATAATCAAATTTATCCAATTGCATCGGTTATGGTTAATGTGGAAAACAAACAGAATTGGGCCTGGTTTTTACAATTGCTGATGAATGACTTGAATATGCTAGCAGTAGGAATCTTTTTAAGAACCACACTTTTTAAGAACCACACTTTTGCAATCTTTTTACTGCACAAAAATTTCATAGCAGTAGCAACTTACTTTTTGAGTTGGTCTAGTTTATATTGTCAAAAGGGCAATAGTATAGAAAAAAAATCTCCAATAACAAAACTATCTCATTGTCATAACTTTGTTCACCAAACCTGTTGAAGCATTTGGATTGCAAGCCTGAACACAAAGCAGGTTGGCTCACTAGAGCCGAAGCCTGAACATTCATGTCACTTCTCGTAATGGAAACCATTAACCCTCTACAGGACCCATGATGGCCCTAATGGTGGTTCTTGATGCAAGTATATTCTCTTAAAGCTTGCTTCATTCTTTCCATCCTCACCTTTTTCAGACCATTAACACGCTAAACCGCCACCCTCCAACAATCTCCCGTCACATGGTCTGCCACACTCATAGTCTATCTTGGAATCAACGGGCTATTTAAATGCAAATTATCATCAGATGCATCTCCAACATCCATTTCGTACCCTTCACCTTCTTGTTGTGAACTCTCTTTATCCCAATGATCGTTGTCTACTTTCATCGGTCATCGGTGTTGCCCCCGCGTTACTAAACATACTGCAAAAGTTTGGGAAAAGCATACTTCCTGTATTCGGTTGCTTTTCGTGAACACTGCCAAAGAGTGTAACAATTGGGTCTACTAGTGCGGTACTTGTGTTAACTATTGACGTGAAACTAGACTACTCATGCTTTGACCATTCACGGTTTTGTAGTCCATGAGAGACGAGCTTGTGATCCCAATGTTTGTTTATGGACGTAGATAAATAGTCGCGTGTTAGGATCGAACTCGAGACTATGGGACTGCACACAAACTTTTAGACCTATTTAATTTAAATAATTATATTTTATTTATTAAAATGTAATTTATTGATTAGTGTTAAAAATCGTGACTAAGGACCGTTAAGTATTTAATGGAAAATGAATAAGGGGCGTTAACTGTGAAAATAGAAAAAATATTTTTTGGTCCCCTCTATTTTAAGGGGATGTTTGGCCGGCCCCTATGGGGTGTATGAAGGTGTGTTGATAAGTTTGGGTTAAAACAAAGTGTATATTCTCTATAAATACTTTGTCTCGAACCCTAGCTTTTGACACACTATAAATACAAAGGCTTTCATTTGTTTTCATTGCTCATTCATAGTAAAAGAAAATAATCTCTAAAACCTTGTCAAACTCCATATTCGGCCGACTATAGCCTTGTGCATACTCGGTTCATTTTTTTTCCACCACTACGACGCGGTTCTGCTCGCGTGACCTAGCTTGTCGAATAGCTTGTTTGAGGCGTGTGTACAAGAGCATAGATTTAACCTCCTTTGGTTAATCATGGATTGGTTTGAAGTGTTCTTTTGCTAGGAAGCTTTGCAAGGTAAAATACCCTTTTAACTTTAATGTTCAATTAGTTATATGCATGTTATGTTAATTGATCCTAATCGCTTCCGCATATGCTATGATGTTTATTTATTTTGTTTATCAAATAAATGTTATGTTAGATCTAACAAACCAACAGTGGCATCACGAGTCATTTTAACATTGCAATACTTATTAAACACCTAATGATCATAATAATTGTATTGATAAAAATATGAGATTTAGGGTTTACTAATTTTTTTGTCATGACATTTTCAGACCTAATGCATGATCACACGAATTTTTTTTGTGTTTTTCTAAATTAAGAAAAGATTTTCTTGTAAACCCTATTTACATGTTAGATCTTTAGGTTTAATTACTTGATTAAATTGTTAGTTCATTTAATTAAGTTAATTGGGTAACGATCCTATAAAAACAATATAATATTTACTATATTTAAGTGATTATATGTTTTAGACATAATCTTTACATTTTTAGTTGATTATGTGGATCCATGATTTACATGCATGTTGTCATGGATAAAAACTTGTCATGCGGTAAATGTTACGAATATTTGGCATATCTTTTATTTTATGAATGAAATTATAAAACCTTTAATTAGGGAAGACTAATATTCTATTTGAAACCCTAGTTGTAAAAGATTTTATTCCATAAATAAATGCATGTGGCTATGTGATTTATTTTTAGAGCATATATTTATGATATTTATGCTTAGAGTTATTCTTGTCTAATCTATTTTGTAATATGCCATTTGTTTAGCTTATTTTTTGAAAGAATGTTGTAAACAATGGGTATTTTTTCCAAAAATATAATATTGACTAACTAACTATATAAAACTAATAGATTTGTTAAGAAGTTTAAATGAGACCTATTATTTAATGTATCTAGTGCTTTAATTATAAGTTAGTATCCTTATTCGTAGAGTGTTCCATCTCGATATTTCATCTTGGCTGAGTGTGCTGGGTTTACGAATTAAAGTGCCCTCGCTCCCCAAATGGTTATAGAACGGCGTCGACGAATAATGGTTACTGCACAAATAATCTAGCACTATATAATTCTTTTATGTGGTCATTTAAATCTTTAAGAAAATGTCTATAAATAGTTTTATAGAACTTATGCTATGGAGTTGTATGCATGCTTCTCCATTCATAAACTTTTGATTTGACACATCAAAATAATACCCACAATTTAAGTTGAATGCAATCTAATTGAGAACACTTGAAGTTGCAATTTTAGTCAAGTGAGAGCCTTGGATTAAGATTTTGATGGAAAGAAAACTATTCATATGAGTGAGATCTTGATTGAAAGTTTTACGTTCAATAGATTAGAAGACTTAATTGAGTTAGTTAGTGAGATCTAGAAACTCAAGGCATTAGAAAGGGACTAAACATGTTTACAATGCAAAGTTATTAAACTTGCAATGTAAGTCCTTTAAAATACTAGAATTGCAAAATGAGTTTGTCAATTAAATTATTCGACAAGTTGCCATGCTTAATACATTTATTACTAGAAGATCAACTGATGTAGTAAATTTATGTCACCATGGGTACTAGTAATTCAAGGAAAATACTATGGTTAATTTATTAACATGGGTAATTTTATTTTCTTAAAAGTATTGATTATCGAAAATAATAACTTTTTCTATAGAAATGGCTAATCCCCAAAACAACTCTCAACATGTGTCTTCTGCCCTCAAAACTTTCTTTGAAGGCGAGAAGCTGACTGTCCCGAACTTTAATGATTGGTATTGCTCCCTAAGGATTGTCTGGAGGGTGACTGATACTATTGAATTGTTGTACCAGCCTTGTCCTCACGTGCCTGCTGAAGATGCTTCCGAAGAGGACCAAGCTCTTTTCAAAGCTGATTATAAAAGGTACTCTGATGTAGCCTGCATCATGCTTAGCGGGATGAATGCTTCTCTCAAGCAACAATTCGAGTACTATACTCCAATGGACATGCTTGCTGAGCTCCGCAATATGTTTGAAAAGACACCAGCTGTTGAGCTCTACGATCTTGTAGATGAACTGCACAGCTGCAAACATCAAGGAGGACAACCCGTTAGTGCACACAACTTGAAAATGAAAGTGATGATGGATTAGCTTTATGTGCTAGGGAAACCCTATGACGATGCAATGTCGATCAACTTGATCAATAGGTCCCTTAACAAGGACATTAATGAGTTTGTCAAAAACTTCAACATGCATTACGAGGGGAAGACATTGAGTAATTTGCACGCAATGCTCATTGACTATGAAAAGGGTTTGAAGGACAAAGCACCTGCACATGCACCTACACCTCAAGTACTTGCAATACAAAAGGGTAGGGTTGCTAAGCCAAAACCACAATCGAATAACAAGAACAAAGCAAAGGAAAACCTTATAAGGGCAAGCAAGTTGTGACTTATCAGAACTAACCTAACAAGCATCTTCCAAAGAAGAAGGATGATTCTCATAAGGATAAAGATTCCCATTATTGTCATGCTGATGGACATTGGAAGAGCAACTACCCTCTTTACCTCGAGGATTTGCGTACAAGTAAGAAGAAGTTTGAGCCTGGTGTGTCAACTTCAGGTAACTTACATGTGATTGAATTATTTAATCTATCATACAAATCTAATTCCTGGGTATATGATACGGGATATGGTATTAACATTTGTAATACCATGCAGGGATTTAAGATTGAAAGGAAGCTATCTTATGGTGATCAATTTCTGAAAGTGGGCAATGGCGCACAAGTAGCGGTTGAAGCCATATGAACATTTAAGCTAGTTTTAACTTCGAGTTTAGTACTGAGTTTGAATAAATGTCATTATGCACCTTCTATTGTTAGAGGTGTAGTTTCTGTTTCTTGCTTGATAGACCTTGGTTTTCACCTTACTGTTTCTAATAATGGAATTTGTGTTTCTTTGAATCGCATTTTCTATTTTACTGCTATTGCTGTGAATGTTGTGTTTGAAATTGATATGAATGATCATGTCACCAATGATAATAATAATTCTAATTTTAGCATCAATAAGTAGAGAAAGTTAGACTTGGATTATTCTTATCTTTGGCACTGTAGATTTTCCCATATTGGGAAGACTCGCATGCAAAAGTTTTCGAAAGAAGGACTTTTGGATAGTTTCGATGATGATTCATTGGATAAATGTGAATCTTGTATTTTTGGGAAAATGACAAGGAAACCTTTTAATGCTAATATTGAAAGGGCTACGGATCTACTTGGTCTTATACATACGGATGTGTGTGGACCAATTAAACATGTGTCAAAGAGAGGTGCTAGCTACTTCTTAATATTCACGGATGATTTCAGCCGATATGGTTTTGTTTATTTACTTAAGCATATATCTTAGGTGTTTGAAACATTCAAAGTGCTTAAAGCTGAAGTAGAGTTGCAAACTGGAAAGAAGATTAAAGCTGTTTGATTTGATCGAGGTGGAGAATACTTAACTCAAGAGTTTAAAGATTATCTTGCTAAGAGTGGAATTATCCAGAATCTTACTTCTCCTTATACTCCACAACAAAATGGTGTATCTGAAAGGAGAAATCGTACATTATTGGACATGGTGCGATGCATGTTTAATCTTACTACTATACCATTATCCTTTTGGGACTATGCCTTAGAATCTGCGATTCATATTCTTAATATGGTTCCCACAAAGAAGGTGAGTAAGACACCATATGAAATATGACATGGCAAGTAGCGTAATATGTCGTATCTTAAGGTCTGGGGTTGTGAGGCGTACGTGAAACGTGACTCAGCTGATAAACTCCATCAAAGATATGTGAAGTGTATCTTCGTAGGATACCCTAAGGAGAATATGGGTTACTACTTTTACTTCCCACTTGAAAACAAAGTTATTGTTGCAGGATATGTAAATTTTCTTGAAAGAGAATTTGAATCTCAAGAATTCAGTGGGAGGAACTATGATCTGGAAGATGATCATGAAGATACATCACCTTCTAAAATTACTAGCGAAATTCCCGTAGAGCCAGAAAGTCTGGGTCCTCCACCAGAATTAGTTCCTATCCGAAGGTCTGAAAAGGACTATTCGAGCACCCAACCGTCTAAGTCTAAACATAGAGGTTGAAGATAATGAACCAGGTGACTTCGGTGAACCTGCTAATTATAAATCTACTATGCTTGATCCTAAGAGCAAAAAGTGGAAAGGTGCTATGGATGAGGAAATACACTCCATGGATGTCAACGAAGTTTGGACGAAAGTGGATCCACCTCCTAGTGCTAAAGTAGTGAAAAGTAAGTGGATTTACAAGTTGAAAACTGACATGGATGGAAAGATACAATCCTACAAAGCTCGTTTGGTGGCCAAGGGCTACACTCAAACGCATGGTGTTGACTACGACGAGACCTTGTCACCGGTAGCCGACATTAGAGCTATTAGGATTTCTCATAGCTATAGCCGCGTACTATGACTATGAGATATGGAGAATGGATGTTAAAACTGCCTTCTTGAATGGTCGCTTAGATGAGGACATCTATATGGACCAACCTGAAGGGTACGTTGATCCTGAATATCCAAATCGTCTGTGTAAACTTCAACGATCTATTTATGGTCTGAAGCAAGCCTCACGACAATGAAATAAACGATTCGATTAAGAAATCAAGAAGTTTGGATTTGTTCAGAATGGTGATGAGCCATGTGTATATCGCAAAGCTAGTGGGAGTAATGTAGTTTTCTTGGTCTTATATGTTGAGGACATATTAATCATGGGAAGTCATATACCAAGTCTTAAAGCTGTTAAGGATTATCTTGGTAAATTTTTTTCTATGAAAGATCTAGGAGAAGATGCATACATATTGGGTAATTAGATCTATCGTGATAGGAAAAGACGGTTGATTGGACTTAGTCAAAGTGCATATCTTGACAAGATATTAAAAAGGTACAACATGCACAACTCCAAGAAAGGTTATCAACCTATGGATGTTGATCATGGTTTAAGTCATGAGGAAGATGCATCAACTCCTGAAGAGGAGGAATACATGGCAAGAGTTCCTTATGCTTTGGCTGTAGGATCTACCATGCATGATGTAAGATACACAAGGCCCGATGTGGCGTTTTCTCAGAACTTAGTCAGTCGTTATCAGCAGAAACCTGGTAAGCTCCACTGGGATGCTGTTAAACACATTCTTAAGTATTTAAGGAATACGAAAGACATGTTACTTGTTTATGGGGGGGTAAACCAGACACAAAACTGAATGTTACAGGTTTCTGTGATGCTTCTTGGCAATGTGATAAAGATGATACGAAGTCCCAGACTGGTTATGTCTTTGTCGTCAATGGAGGAGCTGTAGACTGGAATAACCGTAAGCAGTCAACAATAGCTATGCATGCTGCCCAAGCCGAGTATGTAGCTGCCTCAGAAGATGCAATGGAGGTAATATTTCGTTTTTAGTTCGTTTTTCTCGACTCAATCCGAATTGATATAACGTTTTCAAGTTTGACTTAATCGTTTTTGGTAATAAAATCTTGATTGGAATCTATTTCTACTTGGCAAAAAGCAATCAGAAAGTGTAAAAAATACTAACTAATACTACGTATACTTACTAATCTAAAACACATTGCACATAAAACATTTAATTGCACACAAATTTAAACTTCTAGGCACACAAATCGAGAATTTATACTAATATTAAATTCTATACTAATATAATTCGTCTACTACTAAACTGAAATATAAACAAGAAACATAAATTTAACTAATACTAGTGAATATAAATGTAATCCAACAGTGCATGAATTAATAAGGGCCAACTAAACACTAACTGCCCAATCAGAAATTTAACAAGTCCAGCAGACAAAGCAGGCAGTCCAAAATTCACAAACATAATACTACTAATGCACATCAATTCATTAAAGATAACTAACTCTAAACCTGAATAGGGTCTGTGAACGAAATAACAGATAACACAATGAAGGGCCTAATGTGTACCTAAACCAAACTCTACAGTAATGAATTTATATCAGACCATGTACATCTAAATCAATGATAGTATCTACTCCTAGTCTAAAGATCACAAATCAAGATTAAAACATTACTGCAAGCTAAAACAAAATAGTTTTCTCATTTAACTATCTAATCACCTTTTACAAATTGGAAACAAAACTCATGAAGGACAAAATACAAGAACTAAGAACTTGTAATAAAACAAGAATTCAAGTTTCGTTAATCAAAACAAATAACACTGATCACAGCAAGATTTATCACAATCAATACACTAGCATGTTTAACTAACTAAGCAGAAAATATATACCGTGCTTAACCATTTTCTTCCAGGCCAAGTCCGTTGATGTCGAAGCGGAGCGCTGAGCTCGCTTAACACCGAAACACTCCTCCACGTCTAATCCAGTAAACTGCGAGCGACTCCAAAGACCTGCAAAACTCCAAACAACGCATAGAAACACCAAACAATACCTTCGAATCTGAACCTGCAAAAACTTTAAGAGTCGAATACTTTACTAACCTAATGATAAAATCAATAAAAGTGCTCAAGGACAAAGAACTTTGAGAAAGAAAAATAAGCTAACTGAACAATACTGATTATCGAAACTAAACCGAAACTATGATCATACTGAACAAACCGAATCTGCCATAAAGCTGTGAACAAGTTTATCAGTCAACAACTTGCTAAACTTACTGAATCAACTAACTATTACCGAAACTAAAGGTGAAACTTTCATTAATGGAGATAAAAGTAACTAGTTGCGACTGAAAACGGAATCAGTTTCACTGCTTTAACTGAAACTAAATTGAATTAACTATAAACTTCTAAAATCAACAATGGAACACAAAACTCTTAGCCGTTTAATGAATTGAATCGAAAACTAAAACTTAACGAAGCTTAACTATGGTGTAAACAGAAACTCAAGAAAATTATTACTTATCGAAACATTATATAAAAGAAAAGAAGATGAGAAAGCTTTGATGTTTTATTAATGGCAGAAAAAGTGACCGTTACAACAAGATTAACAGAACTGAAACTGAATCTAACTGAATGATTAATTGAAATTCATAAAACTTTGAGAGAGAATCAAACTAACTAATCCTATCTAACCTAACTATGTGAAACTACTCCTATGCTAACCGTCTCGAAATGGAGTCTTCGTCTTCTCCTTCATAGGCGTTTGAAAGAGGAGAAGATGACGTGTTTCTTCCAATTAAATCGTGCCACGTGTTTAATACAAGGTTCTTGATGATTAGGGTTCTTCAGGGATTTGGGGATTTCTTCTCCTTTGCGTCTTGATCTAATTGATTGGTACCATCATGAAGAGGAGATTGTGATGATCATTTTTGTAGTTAAAAGCTTGGCCTGATTCTCCTTGGATCATCATTGAAATCGATTTGCAGGTCTTGGAGGTGGAAAGATAAGAAACCGTCTTTCTCTGTCTTCTTTGGGGATGAAGACGTGAATGTGTTTGTGTGTTTGACCGGCTTGGTCAATGACCAAATAATATAAACTTTCCACTAGTTTTTCTCTTTGGTCCCTCATCTTCTTTCTTTAATCAAAAGTCTTTTACACTTTGAAATCAAGTTTCTTTATCATCCTTTGTCTTGTAGAAATTGCAACTTAAGTCCTCGATCTTTAAAAGCTTGGCAAATAAGGTCCTTAAAAGCATCTTTCGTCTTTTTCTTTGTCTTTTGATCAAATAAGTCCTTGAAACCGCGTGATTGCTTAAAAATGTATCTTCTTACCTGAAAACACATGAAACGCAAATACCAACGTAATTCTGATATTTTTAGTTAAATATTATGTATTTGACTGTGTTTTTAGTGGTATTTGGATCATTATTGATGAGTGTTTTCACACTTATCAACTCCCCTTCACTTGACCATTGCCATGACCTCATGCAATGCAGCATTTCAAAGCTCTAGAGTGCACTTTTCTCATAATTAACCCACCTTGGCCATTTTATGATTTAATAAACTAAACTATACTACATGATAAATGGTTTTGAATATTTACAATGCAATGCAAGGAAAACAATTTTATTAATATATTTTTGATTTTTTTTCATAAATGGGTTTGATGGAAATAACTCATAAAGAAATCAATGACTTGGATTAGGGCTTTGGTACCATGAACACTTATCACCCTCAAGTTTCACTTTCCCCACACCAAGCTTAAAAATGGGATCATTGCATTCACAAGTAAAAAGTGCATCAACTTATTCATGACAATTAAATGTGGAACCGGTTATTATTTGAGCAAATTGGTTTTGGGCAAAGTTGTCATTATTTAAAGCGTGAAGTGTAAGAAATGCAAAATCCAAAAATAAGGAAGCACAATTTTAATCCTAAGTAATCCTCTCATCCATTACTTGAAAAACCGCTCACAATTAATATAAGTCCGTTTCAGGAGTAATAAGTCATTCGCCTTATGTGTAAAATTCTCATGTCATGCATTAATAAGTAGCTACACACTCGCTAAGGAAAGAAAAATAAAACTCACACAATAATTTACATCCTCCGCCTTTTTGAGACTTTGGATCTTCAATCCCGCAACCCGTCAAGGTAATATTGGATTGGAGCAACTATTAAATCCCCGCAACCCGACAAGGTAATATTGGAATCTAATAGTTACTATAATTAACACTTCACTGCCCCTCTTGGGAGTCTTGTATAATTATTTTTTTTTCTTTTCTTTTTCTCTTTTTTTTTCTTTCTAGCCACTCATTTTTTCGTAAGCCGCTCTTATTTTTCGTTATTCCTCACAAAGAAAGTTGAAAAGAATAAAAGGAAAAAACACCCGCTAAATATTGAGCATGACATAAGTCTAGCACACATAAAACGTTCTAACTTAGAAGCTTAAGACGTACTTATACCAACCATGAATGATTAGTCAAAAATGCATAAGAGATTACAAACCAATTAAAACCGTTCTTGATTATTTATTAACAATATGTACATGCGAAGAAAGTAGAGGCAAAGAAGAGAAGGGTTTAGCCACAATTAATTGTCATGAAGTTTATCTAGCCCTTTTATACTTGCTTCAACTCTAGCATTTCCCATTCTCCACAAATTGTGGATTCTTAGCCTAATAGACCAATGAAGGACTACATGGTTAAGGATACTAGCTAGAGGATGCTAAGATAAGCAAACTCAGGTTGAGTCAAAAAATTCATGGTGGGCCTAATATGTCAAAGAGATCTAAATTTGTTAAACCATATCCTTATTATATTTTTTCCTTTTATATATTTTTTGATGAACAATAAAAGAAGAAATATATACAATGCAAATATGTTATGCAAATGAAAAAAATAATTAATGCAAAAATTATGAATGCATATGTTTTGGTGGCCAAAGTAGATCAAAAATTTGAAAAGCGTTGAAAAATCATTTCCAAGTTATCATGACGGTAAGACAATGGTCTAGGTCAGGTCACTTCGATAGAAGCCCCCCCTACACTTGAGATAAACATTGTCCTCAATGTTTAAGAGTATTGGAGTAAACTCCCCTACACTTATTACATTGATTACTTTGCTTAACTCAAGCTAAGGAAGAAACAACTAAAGGGTATTCATTTTAAGCACAAGTGTTTTGAATATCACAATAGCAAAAACTAATCAAAGTGAACCAGATACACGGGCCTCCTCCATGAGCTCAAAGCATGAAATGTGAGAGAGCAACCCTTGAAGCAAACACCAAAAGACGAAGAAAAGCCACCCCTCCACTTCAACTCTACTATAACATCCTTTTAATTAAACCTAACCTATTTAGATCTACTCTACGTTTTCTAACCTAGTTATTCAATGCTTGAGTTTTTTTTAACTCTAAGTCGCTAGCTCGACTCGACCCTGAATTAAGTTGTCCTTGGGGAAACCATCATGGAGAGTAAAGGATATCACTTTGAAGCTCGTCTCACATGATACACTCAAACTTATCACATTGCCATTTACTATAAGATTTACAATATCTGCCTCGATAAATGGAACGGTCCAACGTGTCTCAAGTTTGTCCAACATATGAAATCTCTCAAATAGAAAGTACACCAGGATCAAATACATAGTTTCCATCTCTACACTCGAACAACTCCAAAGTAGGAAACATCAACAAAGTAAGCTCATATGAGAAGTCCATATCAATCGAAAGCACACTCTTAAGTGGAGTAGATGAAAACCAAGGTGTCTCAAATTTATGTACCCCAAGATCAAAAACCTTTCCCTTCATGGGAAAATAAGAAGATGAGCTCATATCAACCATATAAGATTCCCCCTTAGATATCAAAGCATCATGAGACAAGGAAGGTGTAGGTATCAAAACATTCATAACAAGTATATCCATATTGGGCTCCTCATTATCATCAAAAGGTGGGTAATCTTCCATAGAAGGCATAGAAAAAGGAGGATCAAGATGAATAGTGTCTTGTGAAGGAGGTATAATTTCTATGTTCCCAAAAAGTAAGTTCTCACTAAGACGAATCTCCTCTTCCCAATTAGAATCACTATCATCAACCTCAATATCAATATTAGTAAGATAAGCCTCTATGGTGGCATCAATATCCATATGATAATCCATATCAAAGGTTTTGGGTTCTAAAGGTACAATAGGTGAAAAAGGATCAATCTCTAAGAGTATAGGATCTTCATCAATAACCAACTTCAAGGGTGGAAGGGTGGGAATAGAAGGCTCAAAAGAAGGTGTATTAATGAGAGAATCACTCAAAGGGGTGATATGATCATGAAAATCAATAGGTGCAACCTCAAAAACCGGTGAAGAAATATCAACGAAAGGTTCTTCTTCTATGGAATCATCATTATGGTTTCCATTCAAAGCTTCAATCGAGGAGATAAGATGATAAACGTTTGATAAAACCTCACGAATATGAACATCTTCTACTTCTTCTATAAGAGCAACATCTTCATCTAAATTAGGAATGTCATCTTGACATGAAAAGTCCTCGGATAATATATCATAAGATGCCTCACTAGAATCACAATCATCATCCTCTATTTGTGGAAAATCTTGCATAAACTCTTCTTCAATCTCATTGTCCCTTTCTTTGAACAATTCATCAAGATCAAAGTCACCAAAATCACTAGTAGTAGCATGAAAGTCAACATGGGATGAAATCTCAATGTGATCATGAGGAGAAGAGGTATCAATACAAAGCTCGTCACATGGTTCATTGGAAACACACTCAAGCTCTCTTTGGATTGGGATAAGGTTCTCAACACTAGAGGCGGTTAATTCATCCAAATCGGTGTTTGTATTAGTGCTAAGAGGCTCGTCCCCCATGGTTAAAGAGTCGGTGGGTTCCACGTGAGGTAAAGGTGATGAAGGTGTGTCATCATTAAGTGTCATACAAATAGAAGGTTCCTCATCATCTTCATCTAAGCTTTGTTTAAGCAAACGAGGACGATTAGCAAAAAATCGTTCTTCTTCCTCGATTGTAGCAATCTTAAAGAGGAAATCATTCAAATATTTCTTGAGGCGACAAGAAAATTGTTTCAACGATTCACGAAGCATGTCGCCGAACTCGTTGTCATTATATTGCCAAGACGTAATTTCCATTTCCTCATAAATCTTAAGTTGGACTTCTAACAATGGGCACGCGGTTTTCGTTTCCTTAATGCTTATGTCTTTCTTACTATCAATCGCCTTAGAAACTTCATCATTCGTCTTGTTTATTGTCTCAAGTAAATAATGAAGCTTCTTGACAATATTAGGGTCATAGGATGGCGGATCTCTCTTTCTACAATCATAACCATAATGGGGTGCGTTCCCACAAAACTCACATGAATAAGTCGAAGAACATGGTGGAGGTGGATTTCCATAATTAGGTGGATTATAGTGTTGAAAAGAGTCATGATTATGAAAGTTCTCATGATTGTAACCTTGAAAATTTCCTCCATTTTGAAAACCCTCATAATGTGAAAATCCTTGGTTTTGAAAAGTGTCTTGATTATGGCATGGAAAATTTTCATCATTTTGAAAGCCTTCATTGTTTGAAAATCCTTGATTATGAAAAGTTTCTTGATTATAGCCTTGAAAATTATCATTATTGTGAAAACCCTCATAATTGGAAAATCCTTGGTGTTGGTATGGCTCATTAAAGGTTTGATCATGAAATGATGATGGAGGTCGTGATGAAAAACCGGAATATCCCATATAGTCATTACAAGTGTAGTCCATTTGAAGATTAGGTTGAAAATTAGGGTTCTCGGTTCCATTATAAGCATATCCCTCCCCATAATAGCCATGATTTTGATCACATAAATACGTATCGTATGGACCACCACAAGTCGAACAAGACGAATAATTAGCGTTGGCGGATCGTTGTTGCAAAATCTCCAACATGGAACGAGTATCCATGTTTAGCAAGGTGGCCGAATGTATATACAAGTATAATGACGTTTAATAGCTTCCTCGGGGAAGGAAGTAATACACCAAAGGTGGTATGTTTACACGTGTGCGAGTACACGTGTAAGTAAACTCGAGGAGTGAGAGATAAGCTCTCGATCGACTTTTGAAGGAGAAGAGATTATCTCCCTCGAGGTTAGATATGGAATATCCACAAGAAAGTATAATATATGTAATTACTACTTGGGTGCAAGACCCCCAATAAAGCCTTCCTTCTTAGAATACGCACTAGTGAACGGGGGGTTAGGTGGCGCGAAGCACTTAAGTACCTATTGACCCTTAGATGGCATTTTATAGCACATCGCCTTTCTATTCACTTTGTAGTTTGTATTCTTCGAATTATTGCCTATTGGAAGTATTTATCTATTCTTGCTTAATTAAATTGGATCGATACACATGTCAAGGACCGGAAAGCCCACTAACACGATGTATTGCCTCGACAATACTTATGGAAATAGGTAACTTGGTTGTTCGTATACGTATACGTATTTACATATAATAATATATCAAAAATATTTTTGTATTTATTTGATTTTTTTAAGAAAAATACTATATGTACGTAAAAACGATGAAAACCGATATAATATATATTTTTGGTTGTAATCTTTTAGGAAAAAGAATTGTTTTTGGATTTTTTTTTTTTTTGTTTCAATTCTGTAGGAAAAGAATTGATTTTGTGGTTTTTTTTTGTTTTTGATTTATAATACGTAAAAATAACGTTCACAAAGTGAACGGATCCCAAAATCCAGTCGTCTCACTCGAAACCGTTAATCTTCGCGAAAAGAACCGGCAGCGGCGCCATTTAATATTTCGTTTTTAGTTCGTTTTTCTCGACTCAATCCGAATTGATATAACGTTTTCAAGTTTGACTTAATCGTTTTTGGTAATAAAATCTTGATTGGAATCTATTTCTACTTGGCAAAAAGCAATCAAAAAGTGTAAAAATACTAACTAATACTACGTATACTTACTAATCTAAAACACGTTGCACGTAAAACATTTAATTGCACACAAATTTAAACTTCTAGGCACACAAATCGAGAATTTATACTAATATTAAATTCTATACTAATATAACTTGTTTACTACTAAACTGAAATATAAACAAGAAACGTAAATTTAACTAATACTAGTGAATATATATGTAATCCAACAGTGCATGAATTAATAAGGCCCAACTAAACACTAACTGCCCAATCAGAAATTTAACAAGTCCATCAGACAAAGCAGGCAGTCCAAAATTCACAAACATAATACTACTAATGCACATCAATTCATTAAAGATAACTAACTCTAAACCTGAATAGGGTCTGTGAACGAAATAACAGATAACACGGTGAAGGGCCTAATGTGTACCTAAACCAAACTCTACAGTAATGAATTTATATCAGACCATGTACATCTAAATCAATGATAGTATCCACTCCTAGTCTAAAGATCACAAATCAAGATTAAAACTTTACTGGAAGCTAAAACAAAATAGTTTTCTCATTTAACTATCTAATCATCTTTTACAAATTGGAAACAAAACTCATGAAGGACAAAATACAAGAACTAAGAACTTGTGCTAAAACAAGAATTCAAGTTTCGTTAATCAAAACAAATAACACTGATCACAGCAAGATTTATATCACAATCAATACACTAGCATGTTTAACTAACTAAGCAGAAAATATAAACCGTGCTTAACCATTTTCTTCCAGGCCAAGTCCGTTGATGTCGAAGCGGAGCGCTGAGCTCGCTTAACACCGATACACTCCTCCACGTCTAATCTAGTAAACTGCGAGCGACTCCAAAGACCTGCAAAACTCCAAACAACGCATAGAAACACCAAACAATACCTTCGAATCTGAACCTGCAAAAACTTTAAGAGTCGAATATTGTACTAACGTAATGATAAAATCAATAAAAGTGCTCAAGGACAAAGAACTTTGAGAAAGAAAAATAAGCTAACTGAACAATACTGATTATCGAAACTAAACCGAAACTATGATCATACTGAACAAACAGAATTTGCCATAAAGCTGTGAACAAGTTTATCAATCAACAACTTGCTAAACTTACTCAATCAACTAACTATTACCGAAACTAAAGGTGAAACTTTCATTAATGGAGATAAAAGTAACTAGTTGCGACTGAAAACGGAATCAGTTTCACTGCTTTAACTGAAACTAAATTGAATTAACTATAAACTTCTAAAATCAACAATGGAACACAAAACTCTTAGCAGTTTAATGAATTGAATCGAAAACTAAAACTTAACGAAGCTTAACTATGGTGTAAACAGAAACTCAAGAAAATTGTTACTTATCGAAACATTATATAAAAGAAAAGAAGATGAGAAAGCTTTGATGTTTTATTAATGGCAGAAAAAGTGACCGTTACAACAAGATTAACAGAACTGAAACTGAATCTAACTTAATGATTAATTGAAATTCATAAAACTTTGAGAGAGAATCAAACTAACTAATCCTATCTAACCTAACTATGTGAAACTACTCTTATGCTAACCGTCTCGAAATGGAGTCTTCGTCTTCAATTTATAGGCGTTTGAAAGAGGAGAAGATGACGTGTTTCTTCCAATTAAATCGTGCCACGTGTTTAATACGAGGTTCTTGATGATTAGGGTTCTTCAGGGATTTGGGGATTTCTTCTCCTTTGCGTCTTGATCTAATTGATTGGTACCATCATGTAGAGGAGATTGTGATGATCATTTTTGTAGTTAAAAGCTTGGCCTGATTCTCCTTGGATCTTCATTGAAATCGATTTGCAGGTCTTGGAGGTGGAAAGATAAGAAACCGTCTTTCTCTCTCTTCTTTGGGGATGAAGACGTGAATGTGTTTGTGTGTTTGACCGGCTTGGTCAATGACCAAATAATATAAACTTTCCACTAGTTTTTCTCTTTGGTCCCTCATCTTCTTTCTTTAATCAAAAGTCTTTTACACTTTGAAATCAAGTTTCTTTATCATCCTTTGTCTTGTAGAAATTGCAACTTAAGTCCTCGATCTTTGAAAGCTTGGCAAATAAGGTCCTTGAAAGCATCTTTCATCTTTTTCTTCGTCTTTTGATCAAATAAGTCCTTGAAACTGCGTGATTGCTCAAAAATGTATCTTCTTACCTGAAAACACATGAAACGCAAATACCAACGTAATTCTGATATTTTTAGTTAAGTATTATGTATTTGACTGTGTTTCTAGTGGTATTTGGATCATTATTAATGAGTGTTTTCACACTTATCAAGGCTGTTTGGATTAGGAAATTTGTTGATGATCTGGAGTGATGCCTTCAATAAAGAATCCTACTGATATGTATTGCGACAACTCTGCCGCAATCATATTCGCCAACGAACCTGACATTTTCTGAGGATATTTCACTATGTCCGAGAGCAAGTTGCTGCCGGTGAAATTAATTTGTTGAAAGTTCACACAGATAGTAACTTAGCTGATCCTTTCACTAAAGCATTGTCTGGTAGGAAAGTCACCGAGCATGCTAAGGGAATAGGACATATGTTAGCTAGTGACTTCATGTAAATCTGTGGTTTAGTATTTGGATAAGGGGTGTTAAACATTATTACCTTGATGAAATAAAGTTTGGGTTACGTTTATTTCTGTTAGTTAATTATGTATCCTATATTTGCATGTTTATATCGATGAATATTAATTTTATTCTAAATTGTCCATTGTCGATTAATAATATGGGAATATTATTAAATTAAGACAAATCTAAAGTTTGGTGGGAGTAGTTCTTAAAAGAATACTTGATGTGATTACATACCAAATTTAGATGATATTCGATGATTCGAGATATAGGACTTATCCCAACTAAAGTGATATTACTTTATGGATCTTTGTCATTAAGTATATCATAAATAGGTATCCTTCAACCTGAGATACCAGGAAACGTTGTGGATCTAGTGCATTTCTGTGAATCAATCTAACGCTATACGTAACTGGTGGCTATACGGATTTGATTTCAGGGGTGTTACAAAATTCATGAGTTTTGCTTGTAGTCAAAATGGGATTTTGTTTCCTTCAATATTTTGTTGGAGTTTTAATACAGTTGGGCCCCTCGTGGGATTAATTAAAGATGTATGTGTGGCCGCACCCAAATAGATATTTGGTAATCTTTAATAATCAACGAACGAGAAAGCATTTTGTTAATTAAGAAATGTCTGATATCCATATCCTTATTAACGTGTATTAAGAAACAAAAGGATAATAATAATGATGTTTAATCATTAAAAGGTTTTTGTCCAGGAGACCTTACTCGAGATCGTACTAGAGGCATCGACGTGTAGCTAGAAGTTAATCGATGTGATCACGATATTTATGATATAGTCCAAGTGGGAGCTGTTAGTTTATGGACGTATTTAAATAGTCGTGTGTTAGGATCGAACTCGAGAATATGGGATTGCACACAAACG
Organism: Glebionis coronaria; assembly: GCA_025667525.1. NCBI lineage: Eukaryota > Viridiplantae > Streptophyta > Magnoliopsida > Asterales > Asteraceae > Glebionis > Glebionis coronaria. The sequence goes on from JANFOE010000553.1 coordinate 1,325,686, forward strand.
TTTAGAGCTATTTAATTTAAATAATTATTTATTATTTATTAAAATGTAATTTATTAACGAGTGTTAAAAACCGTGACTAACGACCCTTAAGTATTTAATGGAAAATGACTAACGGGCGTTAACTGTAAAAACGGAAAAAATATTTTTTGATCCCTTCTATTTTAAGGGGATGTTTGGCCGGCCCCTATGGGGTGTATGGAGGTGTGTTGATAAGTTTTGGTTAAAACAAAGTGTATATTCTCTATAAATACTTTGTCCCCTAACCTTAGTTTTTGACACACTATAAATACAAAGGCTTACATTTGTTTTCATTGCTCATTCATAGTGAAAGAAAATAATCTTTGAAACCTTGCCAAACTCCATATTCGGCCGATTATAGCCTTGTGCGTACTCGGTTCGTTTTTTCCACCACTACAAGACGGTTCTGCTCGTGTGACCTAGCTTGTCGAATAGCTTGTTTGAGGCGTGTGTACAAGAGCATAGATTTAACCTCCTTTGGTTAATCTTTGATTGGTTTGAAGTGTTCTTTTGGTAGGAAGTTTTGCAAGGAATACCCTTTTAACTTTAATGTTCAATTAGTTATATGCATGTTATATTAATTGATCCTAATCGCTTCGGCATGTGTTATGATGTTTATTTGTTTTGTTTATCAAATAAATGTTATGTTAGATCTAACAAACCAACACTCTATAACTTGATCTTGTCCTTATGAGACGTTGAATCGTGATGATGTACATTTCTATTGATTTGTCGCCACCTACTGCCAAACCTTCTACGAGCAATGCCACTTCGCCTATGTAAAGTATCACAATGTATTTAGTACTTACTATAACTAGAAAGCATGCATTAAATGGGTCAATTCGGGTTATGTTTTCTCCTTGATGCCGCAAACAGGTAAAACTTATAAAGAAAACACAAAACAAGTTAAAAGAAGAATTTGTCAAAATCATATCTAACTATTTGTTGGACTAATTTAGTAGAAACCCGTTAGCATTTTTTAGACAAAAAGTGTTTTGCTTCTTACCCATTTTTGCCATTTGTATTATTAATACGAAAAAAAAATATACCTGAACCATCTTTGCAAGCTTGCAGCACGTTTTGCCTCCCCCATTGTTCCTTTACTCATAAGCCACCGAGGTGATTCAGGCAAATACAACACCGTCAAACAAAATAAACAAGGGACGGAACCGTAAGAACCCACATCAACCTCCAACTTGTTCTCTCCATCAACGACAATCCAAACACCATACAATATGGCAAAAAAATTCCACCCGAACCAGTGAACTGTGGGAGTGTATTCAACAAACCTGTTATTTCAGGAGGAGCAGTTTTTGAAATGTAAGTTGGAGTAAAAGTGACGGCTAAGCCGACACCAGATCCATCTATTAATCTTGTGAATAGAAGAATTTAGACATTAGGTGACCAAAACATTATTAAACCTCCAATGAAGAATATAGACTCAGTTTCAGTCAATTTTCGGAACTGATTCACTACGATTAACATTGTTTTGTGTCCCAATAGAACCAGTGGTGGGTAGACAACTAGTACTAGCATCTTTAAGGACTGCTGGCCCTGCATTATACGTTGATTTCCCAGCTGACCATTATCTCAGATTTTCCACAAAATCGTTATCTTTGATCATCTGTGCTAAACTCAACACATCTCTTAAACCGAGTGGCTGTAAAGCCCGTAAATGTGATCGTATCTCAGGCTTCAGGCCCTTGGTGAAAGTACCTTCTAATACTTTGGTGCAATTAACCTTTCAGTTAAGGCCAATGTCAGAGAATATGTTGTTTGCATTGCCAAAAGAATGAAAATATGTTACAGTTTGGTGCAATTAACCATTTAGTTAAGGCCAATGTCAGAGAATAACAATGTACTTAGGTTGGTTGTTCGATTCATATTTTCAGTAACTATGCCCAATAATGTCCCAACATTTTTATTAGAATTTTCAAATTAACAAATAGGCCTATTTTTCCTACTCGTAATAGTCAGCTAGTCACGCCTAAATTACAACCCAAACACCCTATAACTTCAATTTCCAAATTGTACCAACACCTTAAATTCTCCGTACATTGCTTCTACGTACCGTATTCAAAAGATCCCATCTTTTTCACACAATATATACTAATAAGAGCACCCACAATTGGTCAAATGCTCAAAGGCTTTTCACTATTCTATCAAGCTTTTGGAGTGAGTTTTTTGCATTGTAGTGAAAGCTTTTTGAAAAGCTTTGTTTTATGACTTGTAGAACTACAAGTCTTTCCATCAAACTTTAGCTAATACTTGTGCTATGCATTTAAAACATTCAATGCATCAAGTTTTTAAAGACTTGATGCATTGTAGATGCTCTAACCAAAAGTGTATCCAAAATTCATCAAAATTCAGAACAAAAAACAGCAAATTTAACTAAATAACCAAAAGGGTACTCAATTTAACTAAATATCCAAAAGGGTATCCACAAATTATCACAATTCACAATAAAAATTAAGACATGATTTTAAAAAATTAAACTCAGTTGGCCTCATTGCAATTTCGAGTGCAAACAACCTATTATCAGTCAAAGTGTCACCTTTTGATATTTCACTAACTTTTCACTATATGTATTATCAGTCAAGACGGGCTTGCTATCTGTATTGGAGCCGAGGTAGTTTAAAAACAGACTTTCATATTTGACTAACTTTTCTTATTGGTTTATTGCTATTGAATTAATTTTTTTATTTTTGTTATGCATTACAGATTCTTGGTTTCTAGAAGAAGAAAAATGCCGCAGAAAAATCCTATATCGATCAGCTATATTGTATTGCTTCGCTTTCGCCCAACAGAACAAGTGTCCAAAGTTAATGAGAAGGCTTTTTAAATCGTGTATCTGAATTTGTGTCATCCGATAAGGAGGTTGTAAAGGAGGTCAAACAGATCGCTGAGTGTCTTAAGGCATCAGATGAATCCCGAGATGGAGTCAGACCAAGGTCATCGTTTATTAGGTAATGCTTTCCTTCATTATTTAGTAATTTGCCAAGTATTTTAACATTATGTGCTGGTTTCTTACATCACTTTTATTGTAACAGAGAAGCTAAATCTACTACCACTGGATATTGAGGATGATGAGTGCGCTCTGGAGGTGGAGCCCACATGGTCACACCATTGCCAAAGTCTACCAAGGCAGTGCGAGCAAGAAGAGTGACAAGGCGTGAAAAAGACTCTTCGGAAGAAGACGAAGATGAAGATGAAACTTTACAAAGTACTGTCTACCAACCAGTCTGCGGCACTGTAAAATGGTTGACGAGTCCTTTTAAGTAGTATGTTTTTCTTACTTGTTTTGATCTTTATGTAGTTTGATAAATATGTAAATTGCTTGTGTACCATGTCACATACTCTCTTTGTGAAGTGGAAACTACAAAGCTTGTAGCTTTTGATAGATATTAAAAAGTGAAATTGTTGGCACACTGTATGTTGGTTCTAGCTATGTTTTGGGCGATTCACAAACTGATTTTTTTTTGTGAAAATCTAAGTTTACTCTGGAAATCAATGTCTTGTTAAGGAAGTTGTCAAATAATAAACCAATAAGCCAAATCATATTACTCCCATTCAACAAAGGTTAAGCTAGTAACAATTGCAATAAAACAGAAAATATCATAAACTAAAACACAAAAGATAAGTTAACACGTCCATATTTAAATCATAACATTGAAAACCTTAAACAGAATCACCCCACATTAAACATATGTTAAAAGCTAACAAAAACCTTAAAAAACTTCACAGTATTTAGGATGCCTTCCGTCCACAGTACACCCAATGCTCCCACAAGTCCCCAAAATCTCCTTGACCGTACCCTGAAACTCCTTTGCCATTGACCTCGAACGCATCACCTTGGCAATCTCGATGACATTGTCCAAAGACAAATTTCCCTCATGCTTAACATACTTTACCTTCTTCCTATCCCTCTCAGGCTCTTTCAAAGCCTTGAGCACCAGAGCTGCAGCCGACGGGACAACTGATACTTTTGCCTGACGGTTCTGCACTGTCAACTTGACGGTCACATGTTGACCCTTCCAATTTTTTGCCGTCTCCTTGGCGATGTCCTCCCCGATCTTCTTTGGAGAGAGACCGAGTGGGCCGATTTTGGGAGCAAGGGAAGAAGCTGCTCCGACTTCTCCACCTATGACACGCACGTACACTTCCACAACTTGAGAAGGGTCGATCTTTGGAGCCATGTGTTTTTGGTCGATCTTGGATGTTCAAAGAGCTCAACCCCTCACCTCTTTTTATAGGTGATCGAAGGGTAAAGAATATGTCGGCTAAGAAAACCCGTGGCCCAAAAGACAAACATACATATGATATATAAGGTAACTTACCTCATTGACAAATCTTACTAGAATTGGAAACTAGACTAACACCGAAATTTTTTTAGGGTTTTGTCATATTTTTAATCTTCAAGTCACTTTCTTTGGTTCCCATGCTGAGCCATCTTCGTGATATATACCTTCATAATAACGTAGAGCACAAATAAAAGCAAAGAAACATGTAATTAACTAATTCACAGCCGAATAAGGACACTTTCTTTGATACCAGAAACTTTGCACTTTCAGCATTTACAAGGTTCTTTAGTATCATGAGTGTCCGGTTCATCTCTGAATCGACTTTGTTGTCTGCTTCGTCCTTGATGCACAAAAAGTTTTGTCGGATCCGCTTGAATGAAACATTGAGAATTAACCAATATTCCACGTGAGGTAATAGGTCAAAAGTGGCACTGTATTGTTTTCGAAAATTCGAAGTAGAGCACATTATCAACGATATCATGTGATCATGTGGGTTGTGTCTCCTTTGTCAAAGTGCGCGTGAACATGAAAATGTGTATGCTTGCCTTTTACCACAAGTGGAGGTCGATCAGCTCAAGATATTTAACGGTGTTTATGAAGGTTTATAAAGCTAATAACAATTACGCAAAACTTTAAATAAGATTAAAGCACACATAGCGAAAACGATTTAACAAGATCATAATTAATAACACATTCATTACTAATCGAGTTAGGATTACATACCTTTTAGCTAGAGCAAAACCACAAGAACACCACCGAATCACCAATTAGGGTTTGGACGAATAATACCAAGATATAGATTATAGTGAAACTATATTACGCTCTTGTACACACGTAATGCAACGGGATAATCGTGAGTCTAGCACTAATAAACCGGAGCTTCAACACTTATGGAATCTTTTTCTTTGTAAAGCAAAACCTAAAATAAGGACTTTTTCAAGAGATTCTTTCCTTAGTAGAAAATAATTATTTAATTTATTCTCTTAAGGAGTGAAAGTGTTCCTTAATTTAGTAACAAATGTGTAATTTTCGTTTTTCTTTCTAATGAAAGTAAAAAACTGGTTAAAAAATATACGCGTCAAAAACAAAAAGAACAAAACTTATAAAAAAAGCGGGTAAAAATTATAAAACGTTAGGGTTATATCTATCGTTTATCAAACTTCAGGGTTGAAACTTGGGTTTTAAATCTTTAATCCTCAATTAACGAAAATCAAAGTCACCAACCACCCATCCGTCAAAACATATATTTAGAGCTCATCCAAACCACAAACGTACCTGGTGATAAACTGGTAACAACAGAAAGAAGGTCATCGAAACCAGCAGGCCACTGTGATCGTCACAAACGAGGCCAGTTCAAGTTCAAGCCGAAGATCCAAATCACCAGAAAATATTTCTTTGAGACACAATTAATCAATTACAAACTTTAGTTAAGATTAGTCAAAATTTAATTTTGGTTGAGGGGTTTTGTTGGATGGGCCAGTGTGATTCAAAGGTATTGTTAATTTTATAGTTGTTTATTTATTAGTGTTAATTAGTCAATTACAAACCTTAATTACTATCAATCAAAAATTAGTTTTAATCGAAGGGTTTTGTTGGATGGGCCTGTTTGATTCCAATGTAATGTTAATTTTGTATTCGATTCTTTTTTTGTGTTTTTTTTTGAGATGATGAATCTGAAGAGGATTTAATTCAATCGTGTATGTAATATTTTTCTTTCATTTTTATATTCGTTTTAGGCCAAGGCAAAAGGCTCGCGTTCCAGTATCTTGGGTGGTGGAGGAGTCAAGAATTGTTTTAAGAGCATGTGGATGGGCATGTGAAGTTCTTAACAACAATGCGCATAGACCCATTATTTAGGTATGAAACCTCTACCATTACAATGGTGTTATCTGTTGTAACAACACATATCCGGCCATTGCCAAAGATTAAAAAAGTTATCGAATTTATGTCTTACGCAGAGTTAGTATTTTTTACTATAGGTTGCCAAATATGTCATCTCAGTTGTGGAAGAATGTAGGTAGAAAACATGCTGCTACATCTACACAAACGTTTGAGGAAACTAATTATGCTTTAGCAAGTTGGTTGCTACTTGATGGATCGAGCTTGCCATACATGTGGAGAGAAAGATATTTATTTTTGCTACTTTAGTTGTTCCAAAGCTAAGAAGTTTCCTCTAGATAAACTAAAATCCGATGAGGTTGCTAAGGATCAGACTGAAGTCAGGAAAGTGCCACTTTCAACTCCTTCACGCCACAAACCTGACATCTTTGGCTTTCGGCGTCGCCTACTCCGGTTGGTCATCTTCTTAGGTATCTTTTTCGCTCCTGTATTTTTCTATATTAGGGATAAGAAATGGTTTAAGATCTATTAATGTTGCTGACAAACCTAAACCTCCTCTTGAATATTCATGATTGTTGAAACGTTTGCCATTAGCTTAAATGATTCTAGCTTAAACATATGATTTATTAACTGCTTTAAGAGTTACACACTATGTGTATGATGATCTTTGCGTATAAGAAGTAGCAAAATTAACTTTATGAAGTAGAGGTTAGAATTTTAGCATTCAGGTACTTTTCCAGTAGCAACAACATAACCCATTATAAATGAGCCAGTAAGAGGATGTTGGCGCTGTAGTTTGGATTTTCTCACCGGTATATAATAACTTAGCATTACAGACATAAGCTCTTCCAGTGCGTCTAAACACGCAGATTTCTTCTTGAGCTGCACTAGGAAATGAACGATTACAAGGACCAGATATGTTTACTAACCACTAAACTAACACTTGAGGTTGACCCTAAGGGAATGTAAATACATTTTGTTTTGGAGCAGGGCATATTGGTATGCCTTATGTGTTATATATGAATGAGTGGGTGGTGTTTGGATGTGCGATTTAGCCAGTTAGTTATTGACTTTCTTATGAAGTATGTGCTGTGATGATTGAATACAAATAGAGCTGTTAAGATGGGTGATTAAATCTAATTGTTCGCACTTGAAATTAAACTCACGATCATGACACTTTATTAATTGTTTTGTCAAACTTACCATTTATTTAATCTCACTATATCTGTGAAATACTAATGTTATTCTAACTTAGCTACTTATTGAGAATCAATTGATTTTTTCAATGCCAAATAATTAACTTTTTTATGAATGAAAATTGTTCACCCATCTCAAGATATATGTCACACATGACATGAATCGGTCAGACTTTGCATCTGACTGTAATGATCAAAATTATGAGGATGATGACCCTAAATGTCCAAGTAGGAATGGCAAGTCACAGTCCAAAAATCGACGAAAGAAGCTTAATGATCGGCCGAGGTATGTAAATATAATGTCAATAAAACCAGTCACATTGTGTTTGGGTCAAAACATCTCATTGTTTATTAGACGGGTTGGGTTAGCCGATACACTTTTTGTCCAAATATTATTTTCGTTAAAAGGTAAGCAGTTGTTGCACTAATCTTTTTTAATTGAGATGGAGGTCAACATATATGCTTATCGCTAAGTTTAATCTGTTGAGTGTTTCATTATGTGATTTATGTAGTATACCTTTTATGTATACAGATTTGGTTGGTCGATAGGATGCCACAAGACATGAATGAAGAAGCTGATGCCGAGGAGTGTACATATTTTTTGACTGGTGAATGGAAAGAGTTTTTTCGCTAAAATTGTGGAGGTTACAAAGCTTGCTTCTTTAGGTTTAATGGTTCTAGATGTTGTTTAATTTTGGCTTAACTGGGAGGCGGAAGACGTCCTGGAAAACTTGATTTCTTCACGATTTACTTCTTTTAGGTTATTTGTATTCAAAACCTCAGTTTCGCTCACCTTGATGAAGGAAGAAGCTAGGAGAAGATGTCTGATTCAAGCACAGGAATTGCGTTTTGCATTTTCTTTTTGTAATATAAGCAACCGTGTTTTAGATGATTGTCTAGAAACAGTCATTGTGAATGATGTAAGAGTGCCTCGCGTGACTACTCTGTTCGCAGCCTATAACTGCTATTACTATGCTGAATAAGAATCTTCAGTTTTGATGGCGATTGAGACTCGTGTCAGAGTTGCCGTGGGTGCGCATGAATGTCTTTGAAACTGTAAGTATTCTTTATCTTTTGAGTGTATTCGATATTGCCGTGTTATCCATATATGATTATATGCTTTCATAGGTAATGTAGATTGCAATAAACAAATATCGAACTATTCAACATTATATATTGCTATAAGTATGTGAACTGATAAATAATTTTGATTTTAATACGAATAAATCTCTTATTTATGAAAACAATGTGAACCGGTAAATTGTTTACGGGGTTTGGTTGGTGGTGGTTACTTTAAGAATCAAGTAATGATTTTTTTAGGTTTTTTTTTATCCAAATGGAGGTAAAAAGAAGATGATTGCAGATTATACTAAAAAGTTGCAAAATCATGTGCCAGTATGAATGTATCACAACAGTTTTGGTTTATTGGTAAAATAGGACAAACGTAAATTTGAATGGGTAGTTTATGCATATGACCCTCGCTCATAATATATGTTTTATAAACAGTCGATTGTTTACTTTCGCTTATCACTTTTTTCTTTGTAGTCAATAACCATTTGGTGCTAATAAGCACTTAAGTTTTAACATGGTCTTGGGCTTATACATTGTGATCTAATGCCCGAGAATATCTTGGTGAATTATGACAAGAAAATTGACATTTAGTCTGTTGCCTGAATCTTGGTGAATTATGACAAGTTGACATTTAGTCTGTTGCCTGCATCTTGGTTTAACTTTGTACTCGAAATGTTAGCATATTCCATCGAAATGTGTGCATAACTTTTGTTTTTTAGATATGTGTAACGATAACATCTTAAATGAAGTTGGGTATGATATAGATTCTTTTCAAAAGTGAACATGTCTTCCGACCATAATATAAATTGCGAATTAAAGTATATTAAAATGGTCTTCTATAATTATGTCCAATCAGCCCATAATTTCGTGGTGGTCGTGGTTTTTAGTACTCCCTACTGATGAACATTACACTTTGCTGTCCAAATAGCCCCCCAAAAAGGCGAGTCTAAATAGCCCTAACCGATTTAATAAGTTTTTTTTCCTACATTTCTTTGCTGTCCAAACAACCTCTCAAAAAGTGTTTTCAAAACAGCCACTTTGGCCACATCATGTCCAAACAGCCTGGGTACTAATTTTCTGCACATGTTTTGTTGAATATTATGAAAAAAAATTATAAATTATGCTGGGATTAGTCAGCTTACAATGTCGAGTCAGAAACCTAGGTATAAAAAAAGTTAAAAAATTATAAATTATTTACACTTTCAGTTTGTATTTGTTGAATCCCTTTTTTTACGGAGAAAATTTTTCAATTTTACTAATTTGTTGTTTGGCAATTTTGGTTAGCTTAATCATTACGATATGCCCTTTATTAGTTAACACTAAAAACCCTGGTGTTGAGATCTTCCGTTCTTTTCTTAATACAATGGAATTTGTACTTTATGTGTAGGTTTTGATAGCGTAAACTAGCGCTGCTTCAAATGTGTGAGCGGAGTGCGTGCCTCATGATCGCTATAAGGATGGTGGTTGTGTTTAACTGAATTAACATCTTCCTTTGACACTAGGGCAGCACACCAAAAATGTAGAGATGGGTTTAAGATGGCGGAATCCTGCTTGGCTAACTAAAGCAGTCAAATTTCAAACAAATTTTGCTTCACTTATCAAGACAAACTATCAAGACTTTAAAGTCATTAACGATTCCAAAGGTGCTTCCTTTCTATTATAATTCCCTTTTTCTAATTTGTTTGCTTTTTTGTGCATGAGTGATATCACACATTATCTTTTGATGTCACCATGGGACCTTGATTCATGAAACTAAATTTTAGCTAATAATTATGCTATATAATGTGAAGTGTAAATTAATAAAAAAACTCGAAGTTGTTGACACTGATAATGAATCTTTATATGAATTACATCACCTTTTAGATGGGAAGACATGACCAATTTGTAATATTACAACTGAATATGTGTTCTTACTTCAGCTTTGTAATGTTTGCTCATTTTTTTATGTTTGTCCATTAGAGATGACGCATTATGGAAATTGAATTCAAAATATTTCTAGCATTTAAAGTTTTTGTTCATCCGTAACTGTACACATGTTAAGGTGTTTCATATTACTATTTCCTTCTTTACTTATATGCATTTGTGGTGACAAAATGTTCCGTGAAAAATTGCGGGTTTTCAAAACTTGATATTGTTAAATATGACCATGTCTATCAACATTTACAACGTATGTTTTACATAATTATAAACTAAAAATAAAAATCATAATTAAAAAAACATCACATGTTTTTTATAAATAATAATATGTTAATTGAATTTAAAAAAAAAACACGTGCGTGCACGGGCATTATAACTAGTATAGCTAAGAACAATAACCGAAAAAACAAACTGAAACCCTTAGGGTGTTTGGTTCGATCGACTAAAGGAGAGAGCAATAGAAGGGATGGAAAATTATGAAGGTCATGGGGTGTTTATATAGGCTTGCTAAACTTGCTTTCCAAGTCATAAACGAAATAGGAAACAAATCCTTCTCCCCATGGGCTTGCATAACCGGCGGTTGATACCCCTAGGGTGTCTTCCGGAACCTTCCAATTCTTCCAATATATTCCATAGCGTTCGTTATATTTAATTCTTAATTTATTTAACGACCGTTTAAGTTAAGCTCGGTTTAAATTTTATAAATATAACAAATACATTTATAAAATAAAATTAACCATTTACGTATTGTGTGCAATCCCGTAATCCCGAGTTCAATCCTATCACACGACTATTTAATTTTATGTCCATAAACTTTCAGCTCCCACTTGGACAAAATTCGAATATCGTGATTACATTGACTAGCATCTAGTTACACTAGCAATGTCACTAGTACAACTCGAGTAAGGTCTCCTAGACAAAAACCTTTTAATGGTTTATCATTATTATTATCTTTTCATTTCAAATACAACGTTAATAGGATATGGATCTTAGTCATCCCTTTCATTAACCATTTTGTTTCTCGTTTACGCATATAGCAAGATTACCAAAACAAATTTGGGTGCGGCCACACAAATATCTTACTAATCCCCCGAGGGGCCCAGCTGTATTATACTTCAAAATAATTTGAAGGAAACAAATCCCATTTTGACTACAAGTGAAACTTACGAACTTTGCAACATTTATGAAAATAACCCTTAAAGCTACCAGTTACATTTAGCGTTAGGTTATCTCACATAAATACACTACATTCGTGACAGTTTCCTGGTATCTCAGGTCTAAGAATAACTATTTATGATTTACTTAATGACAAAGATCCATAAAGTAAAATCATATAGTTAGGATAAGTCTAATATTTGATTCATCAAATATCATACAAAATTGACCAATATACTTTCAAAGATACTCTGTCACTATTTTGATTTGTCTTAGTTTAATAATACTCCCATATTATTAATCGAAAACGGGCATTTAGAACATAACAATTTATTCATGGATTAAAACATGTAAAATAGGATAGAAAATCAAATAACAGAAAATAAACGAAACTCAATCTTTATTTCATCAATTCAATAATGTCTTAACATCCTTTATCGAAATACTAATTTTAGATTTATTACATGAAATCGCTAGCTAGTTGCAGCCCAATAGCCTTGGCATGGTTAACTACCTTTGGTCTAGGAAAAGCCTTAGTAAAAGGATCAGCTACGTTATCGTGTGTGTAAACTTTTATTAATTTTATTTCACGAGCTTCAACTTGTTCTCGAATGTAGTGATATCTACGTTTAAAGTGTCTGGCGCCTTTCATGACTCCAGAATCATTGGTGAATATAATTGCAGCAGAATTGTCACAATATATATCAATAGGTTCTTTAATTGAAGGCATCACTCCAAGATATCTAATAAACTTCCTAATCCCAACAGCTTCTATTGCAGCTTCTGAAGCAGCCATGTACTCAGATTAAGTAGCATGCATTGCAATCATTGTCTGTTTCTTGCTCTTTCGGTCAACTGCTCCTCCATTGATGACAAACACGTGACCCGTCTGAGACTTCGTATCGTCTTTATCACATTGCTAGGACGCATCATAGAAACCTGTAACATTCAGTTATGTGTCTGGTTTACCCCCGAATACCAAAAACACATCTTTCGTACTCCTCAAATACTTTAGTATATGTTTAACAGCAGTCCAGTGGAGCTTCCCTGGATTCTGTAGGTAACGACTGACCAAGTTCTGAGCAAACGCCACATCAGGCCTTGTGCATCTTACAGCATACATAATAGATCCTACAGCCGAAGCATAAGGCACCTTCTGCATGTAAGCCACCTCTTCAGGTGTTGATGCATCTAACTCATGACTTAATTCATGCTTTAACCTCCATAGGTTGAAAAACTTTCTTAGAGTTATGCATGTTATACTTTTTCAATATCTTATCAATATAAGCATCTTGACTAAGACCAATTAACCGTCTTTTCCTATCTCGATAGATTTTAATTACCAGAATATATGCAGCATCTCCCAAATCCTTCATAGAAAAACATTTACCAAGATAATCCTTAACTTCCTTAAGTCTTAGAATGTTACTTCCCATGATTAATATGTCATCAACATATAATTAGGAATACTACATCACTCCCACTAAATTTACGATATACACATGGCTCATCACGATTTTGAATAAATCCGAACTTTTTGATTTATTCATCAAATCATTTATTCCATTGACGTGATGCTTGCTTCAAACCATAAATAGATCTTTGAAGTTTTCATACGCGTTATGGATATTTAGGATCAACGTACCCTTCCAGTTGTTGCATATAGATTTCTTCATCCAAGTGACCGTTCAAGAAGGCAGTTTTAACATCCATTTACCATATCTCATAGTCATAGTATGTTGCTATAGCTATAAGAATCCTAATAGCTCGTAAGTCTGCTACAGGAGAAAATGTCTCCTCGTAGTCTACGCCAAAAGTTTGAGTAAAATCTTTAGCTACTAACCGTGCTTTATAGGATTGTACTTCACCATCCATGTCGATTTTTTTCTTGAAAATCCACCTATTTTTCACTACTTTAGCAGTTTTAGGCGCATCAACAAGAATCCAAACATCATTGATTTTCATGGATTTCATTTCCTCATTCATCGCAACTATCCATTTAGACTTTTCTAGATCAAGCATTGCGGATCGATAGTTAGCAGGTTCACCAAGATCCCCTACTTCCTCCTCATCATCCTCTATGTTAAGATATAGTTTGCTTGGCGCACGTATAGTCCTTCCAGATCTATGTGGAGGAATTAATTCCGGTGGAGCTCCCAGACTTCCTGGCTCTATTGGAATTTCTTCGCTAGTATTTTCAAAAGACAATGTATCTTCTTGAATTTCTTCAAGATCATAATTTCTCTCACAGAATTCTTGATTTACAAGATCATTTTCAAGGAATTCTCCATACCTAGCAACAATAACTTTGTTCTCAGGTGGATAATAAAAGTAGTAACCCATAGTTTCCTTAGGGTAGCCTACAAAGATACATTTTACTGAGCGTTGTTGGAGTTATCTCCAGAGTCACGTTTCACATACGCCTCACAACCCCAAATCTTTAAATAAGACAAATATGGATTTTTTCCATGCCATAATTCATATGGTGTCTTATGAACCTTCTTTGTGGGAACCATATTCAGAATACGAACAACATATTCTAGAGCATAGTCCCAAAAGTATAATGGTAAAGTTGTAATGTTAAACATAGATCACACCATATCCAATAATGTACGATTTCTCCTTTCAGATACACCATTTTATTGTGGAGTATATGGAAAAGTTAGTTTCTGAACAATTTCATTCTCACTTAAATAATCTTTAAACTCTTGACTTAAATATTTACCACCTCGATCGGAACGAAGAGCTTTGATCTTCTTTCCTAGTTTCAATTCTACTTCTGCTTTAAACACTTTCAATGTTTCAAATACCTCATGTTTATGCTTAAGTAAATAAACATAACCATAACGGCTATAATCATCCGTAAATGTTAAGAAGTAACTAGCACCTTTCTTTGATACATGTCTAAGTGGACCACACACATCTGTGTGTATCAAACCAAGTAGTTCAGTAGCCCTTTCAATATTTCTATTAAAAGGTTTCTTGGTCATCTTTCCAGAGATACAAGACTCACATTTATCAAATGATTCATCATTGATATTTTCCAAAAGATCATCACATTGAAGCTTTTGTATGCGAGTCTTCCTAATATGGGCAAGTCTACAATGCCAAAGATAAGAAGAGTTCTTGTCTAACTTGCTCTTCTTATTCATGCTAAAAACAGAATTATTTTTTCTCTTGGAATTATTATCATGCATGTTACTTTCAAAAACACCATTCACAGAAATTGCATCAAAATAGAATAAACCATCTTTGAAAACAGAAATTCTATTATTATCAATAGTGTGAATGAATCTAAGATCCAACATACAAGATAAGGAAATGACACCCCTAACAATTGTAGGTGCATAATGACAATCATTTAAAATCATTACTAAACCCGAAGGTAAAACTAAATTGAATGTTCATATAGCTTCAATCGTTGCTTGTGCGCCATTGCCCACTTGTAGAAATAGTTCCCCTAGGAAAGTTTCCTTTCTAACTCAAATCCCTACAGCGTATTACAAATGTTAATACCGCATCCCGTATCATATACCCAGGAATTTGATTTGTATGTAAGATTAAATAACTCTATCATAAATAAGTTACCTAAAGGTGTTGCAGCACTTAGCTTAGCCTTCTTCTTATTTTCTCACAACTCATCGAGATAAAGAGGACAGTTCCTCTTCCAGTGACCACTTGCTTTGCAATGGTGACAAGTCTCATCCTTTTGAGATTGACTCTTCTAGACAAAGTTTTGCTTAGGTTTTGAATAAGTCGCAGCTTGTTTGCCTTATCACCCTTGCCTTTGCCTTTCTTGTTGTTCGCATGCGGTTTTGGCTTACTCACACAACCATTTTGTACATAAAGCACATGAGGAGTAAAAATAGATGTACTTGCCTTATCTTTAAGACCCTTTTTTATAGTCAATGAGCATTGCGTGCAAATCATTAACTGTCTTCCCCGTGCAATGTATATTAAAGTTCCTAACAAAATCATTGAAGTCCTTATTAAGGGACCTATTGATTAGGTTAAAAGCCATATCATTATCGTAGGATTTCCCTAGTCTGATGAGCTGTTCCATGCAACCCTTCATCTCTTGATAATGTGCACTTACGGGTTTCCCAAGGGATTGCTTACAACTGTGCAAAGCATCTACCAAGTCGTAGATCTCCACAGCCTGAGGCTTCTCATACATTGCCTTGAGCTCTTCAAGCATTTGATTTGGAGCAAATAGTTCAAACTTTCTTTGTAAGAAAGGAGCCATTTTTTCGAGCATTAAGCAAGCCACATCATTGTGCTTCTTAACCTCTGCCTCATAATTCAGTCTTTCAACTGGAGTAGCATTAGGGCCAAGGGGCACAGGAAACGCCCTGGTCAAGTAATCAGAAGTACCCGCTACTCTAAGACAATTCTTAGTGAGCGGTACCAATCGTTGAAGTTTGGGCCAGTTAGTTCCTGACGTTCAAGATAAGTCTTGAAGGCAGAACTCAACGTGTTGTTATCGGGTTGAGCCATTTCTACAGAAATAAGTTCAAAATATTAGTATTTTCGATAATACCATTCAAGAAAATAAAATTACCCCGGTAATAAAACCATAGTATTTTCCTTGAAACTAGAATCCACTTGGACATCAACTTATCACATCAGTTGATCTGCTAGTGATAAATGTACTCAACATGGTAACTTGTCGAACAATAATTGACAAACAAATTTGCAATTTCTAGATTTTTCTAGGGATTTACATTGCCGAAGTCATTTTGCATTGTAAACATGTTTCATCCCTACTTTATGCCTTAAGTTTCCAGATCTCACTGAGTAACTCAATCAAGTCGACTAATCTAAAGAACGCAAATTCATGCGAATTCTCATTCTATGAACGTTTTCTTTCCATCACAACATCGTCCAAAATCTCATATGACGACAATTGTAACTACAAGTGTTCGTCAATTAGATGGCATATGACTTAAATTTTAGGGTATAGATTTTTGGTGTCAAAATCATGTATAGAGAAGCATGAATACATCTCCATATCATAAGTTTTATAAAAACTTTTAATAAACTTTTTTGTGAGTCTAAAATTTCATCATATATTGTAAGTTGAGGTATTGGTTAAACCAATTAAATATTTTACCCACAACAATTCACACCTTACGTTCCTAGAACTTGGCTAAAGCACAAATCAATAACCTTATTCATTGTGTTTCGGATGTGAATTTGTGGTAAATCAACCTTAAGATACAATGCTAATGATAATCGTAGGTAATTTCAATTTGACGCACAGGCGAGCCGGGAATTCGGTCAGCGACTAATGGCATAACACCTCCTTCCTTAACCGGGTACATGACCAGGGGTGCGTTAAACTCACTTTATTTTTTGTCAAAAGGAGTAGGCCGTTAAATTATCATTGCAAATTTATCAATCAACACAATTCTATGTAATTTTGACCTCAAAACAATTCATTAATTTTTATATGATTTAGTCCGTATTTATTTTCTTAAAAAAAATTACCCTTGTTTACAACATACAATTAACATAAAACGTATGAAAACAAGTAGGTACAAAAAACAACTAAATCAAATAGCCACATGCATAACAATTTATACAAAGAACATAAAATCTCGGGTTTTATAAACATATAAAATTCTTCCCTAATTTTAAAACATTAAATCAAATAAAGCAAATAGCATATAAAATCATATGATCCGTGAAAACATGTATGTTCATCACGGACCTCCCACATATTATATCTCTACGGATCGTAACCATACATGACGTAGCAATTAATGCATGCAAACATATAAAGATAATCAACATGTAATTTTTAGAGTTTCAAAAATTTTTTTTTTTAAAATCCGGATAGGCCGATTTTAATAAAAAACAAAAACCCTAATTTTGTGAAAACCTAAAAAACAACATGTGATTTTTAACTCAAACCAATATTAGTTAAAAACATTAGATCTCGATAATTATAACATGTTAAAACGGCTCACGATGCCACTAAAGGTTTATAAAGCTTATAACAATTACGTAGAACCCTGGATAAGATCAAAGCACACATAGCGGAAGCGATTTAACAAGATCATAATTAATAACACATTCATAATTAATCGAGTTAGGGTTACATACCTTTTAGCTAGAGCAAAACCACAAGAACACCACCGAATCACCAATTAGGGTTTGGACGAATAATACCAAGATATAGTTTATAGTGAAACTATATTACGCTCTTATACACACGTAATGTAATACAAGGTATTTCACCAAGTATGAAAGTTTCGTTGTTCCAGTCTTTTCAAATTGATTACCAGTTGAAAGTGCGACTCCGTCGTTCTTGGTAGAAAAATAAAATGGTAATATTATCTATTATAAACTAAAAACAAAAATAAAAATGTCGTTGAGTAAAAATAAAAGCCTTAAAAGTTAAACTAAAAATTACGAGTTAAAAATAAATGATTAAAAACTTAAATGTAAATTTAAAACTCTAAACTTTGTAAAAAAAAAACTTAAACCCATCGGAATAACCCATGATTGAAATCCCATCGGAATGTGTCAAAAGAAATTCTGTCGGAATAATTATTAAAGTGTCGGAATAATGGTAACCCAATTCTATCGGAATGTTAGTCGGAATAAGTATCGGAATAATCCGTTGGAACACGGTCGGAATGCTGATAATCACAACAGTCGGAATCACGATCGGAGTAACGATCGGAATCCCCAAACCCTTTTCCGATAAAAAGTATCGGAATAACACGTCAGAATGTAAAACCCTAATCCGATGGTGTCGTCGGAATAATGGTCGGAAAGGGTAAACCCTTTTCCGACAGTTCGTAAAACTTAATAAGCAACAAATAAGCTCTCTTTTAATAAGCACAATCTGAAACTTTACCAAATTTATAATGAAACGAACTAAATAAGAACGAATAAGAACTTTCAAAACTCTAAATAAGCAACTTTTAAAGCAAACTTCAAAAAGACGAAACTTTTAAGAAAACTTAAAAGTAAATAAGCTAAATAAAAAATAAGCCAATAAGCATGATAAGCTCAAAGCTCAAATCGTATAAAAACTTAGATATGAACAAAAAGATAAACTTTTTTATCACATAAACAACAAGATTAAGCAAAATGTATACTTAATCCGAATCAAGATCAAAATCAAAAACAAGAAAGGTAGGATAAGATGGATATTAAAACAAGATTAAGCTTTAAAAAGTAAAGATTAGATTAAAACAAGAAGGAAGATAAAAGATGAAGTTCCTAGTGAGAGAAAGTTAAACACTTTCTCTCTCTAAAAATTAAAACTACAAAATGAAAAATGAAGACTAAAATGAACTAACTAACACCCTCCTAATGAAGCATTAGGAGGGTATTTATAGGAGAGGGGAGGTATGTTGCTTCCTTCTTTCTTTCTCTTTCTCGTCTTTCTCGACTTTGTCTCGGGATTAGTCGAATGATAACTCGAACTCGTCTTATATTTTTCTTCTTTTAGTAGACCTGTTTCTTCGACTTTGTTAAACTTCCGTCCTTAGACTTTTTCTTCGATAAATCTTCAGAATAGGCCTTTGACTTCCGTTCTTCTTGCACTTTTGATCTTTTGACTTGTCTTTTGTCTTTTTCTTCGATAAAAGCTCGTGATAGTCCGTGTTTTCATCCTTTTCCATATTTTTGTCCTAAAACACAATAAAAACACAAACCACGCTTAATTCCGACTTTTACGACATAAAATACACGTTTTGGTCTAGTTATTATTGGAAATAAGTGGTAAAAGGATAAGTGTTTTCACACTTATTAAATCCCCTACACTTGACCATTGCAATGCCCTCATGCAATGCATTAATTTCAAAGAACGGTTTACCTTTCTCATCATAATTAACCCACCTTCGCCTTTATTAAATACTAAACACCTAGGAAACTTAAAAAGATAGAAAATATATACAAAACAAGTAAAGAAATCAAAGACTTACATTGGGGTTTTGGTTGTCATGAATGTTTATCACCCTCAAGTTTCAGGTTCTAGATACCAAGCTTAAAAACGAGATCATTGTTATTATAAGTTAGCAAACTAACACGAACTCATGTGTCCCAATTATTTACTTAGACTCCCTTATTCCTAGGTGTATCTCTTATATTTTATGATTGTCTGGAATGATCACAAGGATGCATTGTTTGACTTATTTCGATAGTTATTAAGGCTGAAAATAAAGTAGGACGATTTAATCAATAGTTAGCTAAAGGACAAAATCTTTTAAAACTGCTTCTCGGGACCTCTTAAATTTCATATCTTGGCATAACTCGCTTCACGATTTGAGACCTTTCTCAGACCGATATTTGGCAGCGACTTCATACTTCGAATCTTGAGAGACGTACTTGAAATTATGGTCTTCTCTTCATAATAGGAATTTCTTCACTTGAATTTTTTGAGATATTCTTCATACTTGGACCACGACTTCTTCATTTTTCTCCAATCTTTATTTTGGATTTTGATATACAATGATCCGCCTCCTTTTAGGACTTGGATCTATTTATCCTCATACCTTGCTAGGGTCTTTTCGGATAGACTTCTCCATGATCTTTTGGGGAGTATTTACTTTTCGTCGTGTGTCTCGATCCTTCATATTGATTTTTGATAAATGATTCTTCACATCACTTGGGATCTTTAGCAACAAAATGTAGCCCCCATGCCTTGTTAGGGCCTTTTCGGACTCGCCAATCTTCGCATCCCGCTTCAATAAGTTATGCCTTGGGTATGAACTCTAATTAATACCGAGCAACTTTTAAACGATCTTGTGCTAGAAGCTAAGTAACTTTTCAAATCGTACAACCTTACTTATTGTAATTAAATTTATTAACAAGCGATTGGAGAAAAAGCTCATAATTAACTCACATAAATTCATGAAAGAATACCAAACTTATAATTGATTCTATCATCTCTCGTTCTCCACAATTTAAAATCTCAAGGAATGAGACTCGTGGATGCTTAGCCAATTAAGTCAAAGTTTTGGGTTTTCAAATCGTCTATAGGATCTTGCATCTTCTTAGACTTTTTCAAGTTTAGAATTTGCATTTTAAAGTTGCCTTGATAAACGACTCTCTAGGATCAATTATAGGAACTTGCGAAAGGTTCTTGTTCTTAACCCGTAAGAGTTGAGACTTTCACGTTTTAAAGTTCCCTATATAAAAGCCTAGCAAAACTTGACTCAAACACGTTAAGGATACTAGCTAGAGTAAACTTAGATAAGTAAACTCGGGTTGAGTCAAAAGATTCATGACGTTGAAAAATTTATAACCACTTTATTAAACTTTATTTTAGCAAAGAAAGTAAATAACGATAACAAAGGAAAAACTACTAGGCCAAAATAGATTAAAAATTTTGAAAAATGTCGAAAAATTAGATTTTCCGGTTAAAATGAGGACAATATTCATAGAAAAGCCCACTTACTTTGATAGAAGTCCCCCTACACTTGATATAAACATTGTCCTCAATGTTTAAGCATGTGGGAGTAAACTCCCCTTCACTTCGGACATTTTGCACGTTGTTTAAATCTTGCTAAGGAAAGGACAACTATAGTGATTTCAATGTGAACATATAAGATATGAAATATTGAATCACGACAGTTTAGGATAAAACCAGGAAGACAGGTACACAGTATCATGGTCGTCAAATGTCATCAAAAGTGCTCTTTGAAGATTTGAATCCCTGCACATCATAAGAAACAAGACAACAAACATCTACGGGGCTCCCCCTACACTTATTATGAAAACGGTAAAGGATAGATCAACGGGTTGCCTCCCAAAGAAGCGCTTGTTTTTGTTAACCGAGTCACGAGCCTGACTCGACCCATAACTAATTCAAGGGAAACGTGGTGAGGGATGGAATCATCTCATGATAGATGTCCTCACCGAAGTACAACTTCACACGCTGGCCATTCACTTTAAAATTAGGCCCATTTAGTTGAGAAAGTTTAATGGTGCCATATGGGAAGACTTTGGCGACGGTGAATGGACCAGACCAACGGCTCTTCAGCTTGCCCGAGAAGATCTTCAACCGAGATTTAAAGAGTAAAACTTGATCACCGATGTGAAACTCTCGGTTCTTAATCCTTGCATCATGAATGATCTTGGTTTTCTCCTTGTAGATCAATGAATTCTCATAAGCTTCATTCCTCAGTTCATTTAGCTCGTTCAGTTGAATCTTTCGAAGATCACCGACTTTGTTGATATCAAAATTGGCCCACTTCAAGGCCCAGTACGCCTTATGCTCCAACTCAATAGGAGGTAGCATGCCTTCCCGTACACAAGACGATATGGAGTGCAACCAATAGGTGTCTTATATACGGTACAGAAAGCCCACAAAGCATCATCTAACTTATCGTCCCACGAGGCACGATGCTCTCCCACAGTACGCTCTAATATTCTCTTCAATCCACGGTTAGATATCTCGGCTTGACCATTTGTTTGGGGATGATAAGCGGTGGAAAGATGGTGATTGACATCGTACTTAGCCATGACTCGAGCAAACTGATCATTGCAAAAATGAGTCCCGCGGTCACTGATGATAGCACGAGGAACACCGAATTGAGCAAAAATCTGCTTCAAAAAGTTCACAACCACCCTCGCATCGTTCGTAGGGAGAGCCTTTGCTTCAACCCATTTGTATACGTAGTCAACGGCTACAAGGATGTACTTGTTCCCTTTGGATGATGGAAATGGCCCCATAAAGTTGATACCTCATACGTCAAAGATTTTACATTCTTGTATGAAATTTTGAGGCATCTCATCTTTATGTGTGATCTTGCCTTGTCTTTGGCAAGCATCACAATTTTTAACCATTTCGTGTGCATCACGATAAATGGTGGGCCAATAAAATCCAGAGTCGAAAACTTTCTTCGCGGTGTAATCTGGACCAAAGTGACCACCAGTGGGTCCTTTATGGCAAGATTCAAGGATTAATAAAGTTGTCGGCCCATCAACACACCGACGAATGACAAGATCCGCACATTATTTGAAAAGGTAAGGGTCGTCCCAAAAATAGTGCTTAATGTCTTTAAAGAACTTTTTCTTTTGCTGGGACGTTAACCCTTCCATGAGAATTCCACCCGCCAAATAGTTTGCAGTGTCCGCAAACCATGGGGTTTCATCAAGATTGGAGTTAATAGACATCAAGGCTTCCGGGGGAAAAGAGTCATTAATCTCTTGATTTGGGATCTCCCCTTGATAAGGATCCTTGAGTCTACTAAGATGATCCGCGGCTAGGTTTTCTGCTCCCTTTATATCACGAATTTTAGTTTTTAATTCTTGAAGGAGTAGAACCCAACGAAGAAGTCTTGGTTTGGAATCTTGTTCGGTTAACAAGTACTTCAACGCGGAATAATCGGTATACACAATGGTGGTGGAAAGGACAAGATAGGGGTGAAATTTCTCAAAAGCATACACTACAGCTAAAAGCTCTTTTTCAATAGTGGTATAATGCAATTGAGCCCCCGTCATTGTCTTGCTAGCATAATGGATTGGTTGGAAGTGTTTGTTCACTCTTTGTCCCAAAACCGCTCCAATAGAAAAATCGCTAGCATCACACATCAATTCAAAAGGTAACTCCCAATTAGGGGTAACCAAGACCGGTGCCTTAGTTAATTTATCCTTAAGAAGATTGAAAGAGTCAATACACTCTTTTGAAAAGATAAAAGGAGTATCTTTTTCCAAGAGGTGGGTCATAGGGCGAGCAATCTTAGAAAAATCTTTAATGAAACGACGATAGAAGCCCCCATGACCAAGGAAACTTCTCACACCCTTCACGGTTGAAGGTGGAGGTAATTTAGCAATCACTTCAACTTTAGCACGATCGACTTCAAGACCGGCTTTGGAGATTTTATGACCAAGAACAATACATTCTTGTACCATGAAATGGAATTTTTCCCAATTAAGAACGAGACGAGTGTCTTCACACCGTTTGAGCATACATTCTAAATTAGCAAGGAAATTAGAGAAAGAATCACCATAGACAGAAAAATCATCCATGAAGACTTCCATAGTTTCTTCAACCATGTCATGGAATATAGCCATCATATACCTTTGGAAAGTCCCAGGAGCATTGCATAAGCCGAAAGGCATTCTTTTGTAAGCAAATGTCCCATAAGGACAAGTGAATGTGGTTTTCTCTTGGTCTTTAGGATCTATAGGAATTTGAAAATACCCGGAGAAACCGTCTAAGAAGCAATAATAGTCATTACCCGCTAAACGTTCGAGCATTTGATCCATGAAAGGAAGAGGAAAATGATCCTTGCGAGTGGCATCATTGAGCTTGCGATAGTCTATGCAAACTCGCCAACCCATGACAAGTCGAGTGGGAATCAACTCGTTGTGTTCATTGGGAACAACGGTTATTCCGCCTTTCTTAGGCACACAATGGACGGGACTAACCCATGGCGAACCCGAAATAGGGTAAATCATTCTGGCATCTAGAAGTTTGATAACCTCTTTCTTGATGACGTCATGAATTCTAGGATTAACCCTTCTTTGGCTTTGGATTGCGGGTTTAAAGTCATCTTCCATGAGAATTTTATGAGTACAAAAGTTCGGATCAATTCTGTAGATATCGGAAATTTTCCAAGCAATTGCCTTCTTATGATTCTTCAGCACGTCGATAAGTCGAGATTTTTCTTCTTCTTTCAAGTCCTTAGTGATGATGACGGGTAACTTCTTATTTTCTTCAAGGAAAACGTATTCGAGATGAGACGGTAAATCCTTAAGCTCTAAATTCGGAGGATTTTTTATGGAAGGCGTAGTCAAATTCGGATAATCGATAGAGATTTCCTTAGGAGACGGTGGAGAAATATGGTCCTCATTGAGAAGTTTCTTAATGGTACGATTGTCTTCATCCCAATCGGAGGGAGAATCGTCATAGTTTAAGTCCACATCCCCCAAATTTGCTTAAAATTCTTTCAAAAGGAAATCACTTTCTCCAAATGGAGTCAGTGAGGGAGCAATAGAGGCAACGGTCTCAACAATGGGTAGAGAAGAAGAACCACTTTTACAAGCGTCTTTGAAATGCTCTTCACAAGCTTCATCAAGAACGTCAATGAAATTAACGCTCTCGTTTTCATAAGGTTGCTTAGAAAGTTTACCCCATGTTGAAAACGATTTTATCGTCACCAACTCTCATGATTAATTCGCCTGCGGCTACATCAATGAGAGTGCGACCGGTCCTCAAGAATGGACGTCCAACGATTAATTGAACACGGGGATCCATCTCGTAGTCAACGACAACAAAATCCGCCAGAAAGGTGAACTTGTCGACACCGACGAAGACATCTTCGGCTATCCCCACCGGATAAGCAACCGTACGGTTAGCTAATTCCAATGTCATTCGTGTGGGGACTAGCTCGGGTAGAGATAATTATTTCCAAACACTCAATGGCATTAAGTTTATACTAGCACCTAGATCGGCTAGGGCCATACAATTTTCTACCCCGGGGAAGTTACAAGGAATGAGAAAACGACCCGGATCACAAAGTTTGGTTGGTAATTTCCATAAGAGCACTTCGGAGCAATTCTCATTAAGTTGGGTCTCAGCGATATCAAGAAGCTTTTCTTTGTCAATGAGAAGATCTTTAAACATTTTATCATATTTCAGCATGTGAGCGAGAGCCTCAGCAAAGTAGATGTTGAAATTCAATTGTTTAAACATTTTAAGAAAGTTCGAAACCTGAATATAATCCTTGTTCTCCAACTTCTCTTTCCTCAACCTTGAGGGATAAGGTATATTGGGTTGAGATGAAGGCTTTGGAATGGAATTCTCACTCACATCCTTGGGTGGTGGAGGGGTGGAAATAGAAGGTGGAGGAATTGGAGAAGGGGACTCGTTTTCCTTTTTCACAATCACCGGTGTAGGTGTAGGAAGCTCGGGTTCCTTAAAACCTTTTCCACTTCGAGTGGTGATTGCTTTCATCTCCCCTCTTGGATTAGCAACGGTGTTACTCGGAAGAGAAACTAAACCAGAGGCTTGATTACTTGGGAAGAAACTTGCCATCATATCCCTTAAGTCATTCATTTGACTGCTCAAAGAGTTTCGCATATCGGCTCGAAGATCATTCCCTTTGTTAATGCAATAATGCCTAAAAACGTTACTTGCATTTTTTGGTCTCGCTTAGTTTTGATTACGACAATATGTAAAAACAAGCATTTACAAAAACAACGAAAAACGAATTCTTGAGTTCAAGTATTTTTCATTTTACCCATTTTCACTTAAGGTATGAATAAACAAGTACTAACCTTAATCAAGTGATCAAGTGATTTAATCTTTTCTTAAAACTCACTTTTTATTAAGTGTGACAAGTTTTTAATTAAACTTTCTTTTTGAGAAAATGTTTTATTAAATTAAATATTTGAAAATTTGAAAATGGCATATTCCCTTTTGATTTGGAATATCCTTTCTGGATATTTTTATAATCAGATATGACCTTCACCACTAAAGGACAAAAAGGGAGCGGAGTCAAGTCCGGTGGTTCCTTAGCGCCTAGGAGGTTCCTTATCGATAAGGTACCGCCGGCTAAGATAAGGAACCGCGGACAGATATAGCCGTTGGCACTTTGTCCTATAAATAGTGGACCTTTCTTATATTTTCAATTCACCTCTTTTGCACACAAATTTCCAGATTCAAACATACTTCTTAAATCACTCAAATCCTTGATCATTTGATTAATTACTACTTGTTTAGAAGTGAATCTATCTCATCCATCCCTTCCTCTTCAAGTGCAAAGAGAAGAACACTATCATTGTTAAGTGTTGAGTCCACCACCAAAGATCCTTTGAAGATCAAATTTTATATATTTGTTGTTGTGTAATAGTTGTGAAGATCCAAGTAGTTGTGTCTATTTGGAAGTTGTGTATGTACTAAGTATAGTTGTGTAGATTGGTCCTAGCTACGATTAGGGCTCGACTTTTAGCTTAGAGTCGGAAATTGGTTAAGCGACGTGTACGGTTTTCTCCACCATAAGGAGCTTGTTGTGTAGTGAACTCTCGAGTAAGGAGTACTCGAGGAGTGGAGTAGGAACGAGGAGTGAGCTTCGTTGCCGAACCACTATAAATCCTTGGTGTTTGGTTTGATCTTTCTTTACCCTTAACTCTTTACATTCTTTATTCTTTGTGCATATATATTAGTTTGTATTAGTTTTAAATTACACTATCATTATTCATATTGTACATAAGAAGATTTCACTTATTTCCTTAAGTCTACGTTTTTGAGAAAAAGGATTTTTTGAAAACCATCATTTAACAAGTAAATATAAGAAACTATTAAACCCCCCCCCCCCCCTTCTAGTTTCTACAATTGGTATTAGAGCGGGTTGCTCAAGTATTTTTATAGTATATTGTATTTTAAAACTTGAATCGATCTATGGATTCCAACAAGTACCTAGAAGGGCAATCTATGCAAAGACCACCACTTTTTGAAACCGATAGTTTTATTTATTGGAAAAATAGATTTAGACTTATGTGAAATCAAAAGATTTAGATCTTTGGCATGTTATTACCAATGGTGATTTTTTACCTTATCAATTTAATGAAGTTTCTAAAACAAAGGAATTGGTCACTTTTGACAAAGCTAATGATGATACTAAAAAGAAACTTTCGAAAAATAATGAGGCTAAAATGGTGATTTATAATGCTTTGCCTAAGAAAGAGTATGAAAGGATTTTTATGTGTGAAACCGCTAAAGATATTTGAAACACTCTTTTCGTAACCCACCAAGGTAATAGCCAAGTCAAAGAAAGCAAAATCGATCTTCTTGTCCAACAATATGAACAATTTGTCATCTTAGAATATGAAGCTATTGATAGTGCTTTTGCTAGATTTAACACTATTATTACTAGTCTAAAAGCACTTGATGAAGGTTTTTCTAGCAAGAACAATGTTAGGAACTTTCTAAGGGCCTTACATCCGAAGTGGAGAGCAAAAGTCACGGCAATCAAAGAATCGAAAGACCTCTCAACTCTATCACTCGATGAACTTATAGGCAACTTGAAGGTTCATGAGATGATAATTTTGAAGGACTCGGAGTTGGTGAAAACCAAGAGTGAAAGGAAGTCTCTTGCACTCAAAGCCAAGAAGGCACAAAGCGATCATGATAGTTCCTCGGATAGTGATGACGAGGAGTATGCATTGGTGGTGAGAGATTTCAAGAGGTTCTTCAAAAGACGAGGTCAACACGTGAGGCAACCCAACAATGACAAGAAACCTTTCTTAAAGAATCGGTTTGCCAAGAACGAAAAGGGTGATAGGAATTGCTTTAGATGTGGTGATCCAAATCATTTCTTTAATGAGTCTCCAAAGCCTTCACGCGATAAGAATCACACGGCATTCGTTAGTGGTTCTTGGAGCGATAGCGGTGAAGATGTTGATGACAACCCCAAGAGGAGAAATGTCTCATGGCTCACACTTCTAAAGAGGTACATTCCGAAACCGAATATTATAGCAATGATAGCTCTACCTTAGATGATATTGAATTAGAAGGCCAATATGACAATTTACACAAACTTAGCCTTAAATTCATAGAAAAGAACAAAACACTAAAATCAACTAAAACTAAGCTTAAAAATGAGATTAATGAACTTAGGGAAAAATTAGCCAAGCTTGAGAAAAATAAAGAAGTTGATATAGGTTGCTTAAGTTGTGAGAAACTTAGGTTAGAGAATGAAGATCTCAAGAGCACCTCCATTAAACTGGAAAAGTTCATGAAAGGTACTAGTGCTCTTGATGATATGTTAAACAAACAAATTCATTCTAAGGAAAGACTTGGTGTAGGTTTTAACTCAAATTAAGCATCAACTAGTGAACCTAAACAAGTCCGATTTTCAGAAAAACTATCTGTTGTACGCGGTCCCAAACTGTATGGGGCGGTTCCTTATCACTATGGAACCGTCGCCATAGATAAGGTACCGCGGCCAGAAAGTATTTTTGATGAGAATCCTGAACTTTCTGAAAAGTCAAATTTAGGTAAACATCCTAAGCATCTTATTGTTAACAAAGTGAAATTACCCATACTTGACGACAATGCCGTTGATAAGTTCTATAAGCCTTTGAGTAAACCTCTAATGGGAAATAGAAGTTTATCAAGACATCTTCTACTCCACCAAGAGTACGGAATGAGTCTAGGCCTAGAAGTAGAACGACAACACCTACAAGAGATAGTCAAAACAATTCACGACCTAGAAGTAAAACTCCAACACCTAGAAGGAATGACCATAACTCTAAACCAAGATCAAATACACCTAGAAGAAATAATAAACAACAAAATGGTTATATGAATTATTATCCTCCTCCCTTTTGTTCCCCATGGGGAAACCCTCCTCCATTCATGCATCCCAACCAAATGCAAGGGATGTTTGGAACTAACAATTTTGGACCCATGAGATATTGGGGACCAAATGTTTGATCGCGTATGTTGTTACCTAGATATGCTTGGGAATTGATTTGGAACCCGGCGAGTGGATTAAGGATAGTGGTTGTTCTAAACACATGACGGGTAATCGAAGTTTGTTCTCACGGTACAAAGCATATGATGGAGGTAACGTCACATTCGCTAGTAGTCTACGTAGTAATATCATTGGCAAAGGTACGATTTCTCTTGACTCCATGACTATTGAAAATGTTGAGCACGTAGATAATTTTGTGTTTAACCATTTAAGCATAGGTAAAATTTGTGACAATAAGTGTAAGGTCATCTTTTTGGAAAATGATAGTGAAATCGTAAAAGATGGAAAGGTTATTGGAAAAGGTGTTAGAAAGCATGGGCTTTATGTCATGAAGGTCAATAAGAAGTCAAAAGACAACATATGTCTTGCGACTATAGATGATAGTTCTACTCTTTGGCGTAGGAGATTAGGTCACGCTAATATGCGTCTAATTAAATCTTTAGTCTCTAAGGAGTTGGTAAGACACCTCCCCAAGATGAAGTTTGATAGTCACTTTTGTGATGCTTGCAAAGTTGGAAAGCAAGTTCACTCAAGTCACAAAGCCAAGAATTTGGTTTCAACCTCTCGGTGCTTAGAACTCCTACATATGGATCTCTTTGGACCTACCGCCATACGGAGTTATGGAGGTAACCTTTATACCCTAGTTATAGTTGATGAATACTCTAGATTCACTTGGACTAGATTTTTGGCATCTAATAATGAAGCTTTCGATCATTTCGAAATCTTTAGTCGAAGAATTCAAAATCAACTAGGATGTCCGATTGTCTCTATTAGGACGGATCATGGTAGGGAATTTGATAATGAAGTGCAATTTGGTGCCTTTTGTGAAGCTCATTGTATTACCCATAACTTCTCGGCTCCTCGCACTCCACAATCAAATGGGGTAGTTGAAATGAAGAATAGGACCATCCAAGAGATGAGTAGGACGATGTTAAACGAGCAATCTTTGCCTCAAAAGTTTTGGTGCAATGCCGTGGACACATCGACTTATATTCTCAACCGAATTCTTATTCGACCTTTCCTAGGAAAGACCCCCTATGAGATTCTTAAAGGTAAGAAACCCTCATTGGAATATTTTAGGGTGTTTGGAAGCAAGTGCTTTATCCTCAACACCAAAGACTACCTTACCAAGTTTGACCCAAAGTCTTACGAAGGTATCTTTTTAGGTTATTTCCAAACTAGCAAAGCCTACATAGTCCTCAATAGAACCTCGGGCGTAATTGAAGAATCACTTAACGTGACTTTTGATGAAACCCCTCCTTTAACCAAGACACCACCATTGGTTGATGATGACTTGGATGAAGCAGAAGTAGTTAGAGCCAAAGAGGTTAGAAAAATAGGATTTGAAGACCTTAGTGTTGAAAAGGAAGTAAACATTAAGGAGTCTAAGGATCATACTCTCAATAATATCATTGGCGACTTAAATCAAAGGACCCTAAGATCTCAAGTCCAAAACCAAAGTAACTTCTTTTGTTTCGTCTCCTTGATTGAACCAAAGAATGTTAAAGAAGCTTTGACGGATGAGAGTTGGGTCATTGCGATGCAAGAAGAATTGAATCAATTTGTTGCTAATGATGCTTGGGAACTTGTTCCTCCACCTAGAAGTTCTACCATTATAGGAACCAAATGGGTATATAGGAATAAGCTAGATGAGAATGGTGTTGTGTCTCGTAATAAAGCTATACTTGTAGCACAAGGCTATAATCAACAAGAAGAGATTGATTATGACGAGACATATGCACCTGTAGCTAGATTAGAATCCATTAGAATCCTTTTAGCCTACGCTTGTGCCTTAGATATTAAGCTTCAACAAATGGATGTAAAGAGTGCGTTTCTTAACGGTTTGATCAATGAGGAGGTATATGTGGCTCAACCTCCCGTCTTCATTGATTTTGAGAAATCGGATCATGTTTACAAGCTTAAGAAGGCACTTTATGGTCTTAAACAAGCACCCAAAGCTTGGTATGATAGACTTAAAGCGTTTCTTGTTAAACATGACTATACCATGGGTATGGTAAACAACACTCTCTTTACAAAGAAGAAAGGTTCCCACCTTATAATCGTACAAATATATGTTGATGACATTATATTTGGCTCAACTTGTCAAGAATTGTGTGATGACTTTGCCAAAATCATGCATGATGAGTTTGAAATGAGTATGATGGGAGAACTTAACTTCTTTTTAGGACTCCAAATTAAACAAATGGACAATGGTATTTTCTTTAGTCAATCTAAGTACGCTAAAGAAATGCTAAAGAAATTTGGATTAGAAGAATCTAGACCAATGAAGACCCCAATGGCCCTGGATACTAAACTCACCGTAGATGATGATTGTGAGTCGGTAGACAACACCAAATATAGAGGTATGATTGGTAGTTTGTTGTACCTAACGGCAAGTCGACCGGATATCATGTTTAGTGTTTGCCTTTGTGCTAGCTTCCAAGAGGTTCCCAAAACCTCTCACCTTGAAGCGGTTAAGCGTATCTTCTGATACATTAAGGGCACTATACATTTAGGATTATGGTATCCTAAAGGGACTGGCGTAGAAACCATTGTCTACGCGGACTCGGATCATGCGGGAGACTATGTGGACCGGAAAAGCACTAGTGGTGTTTGTACCTTTATGGGTTGTTGTTTAACTTCTTAGTTCTCTAAGAAACAAACCGCTCTTGCGATATCCACCACGGAAGCCGAGTATGTGAGTGCCGGAAAAGCATGCCAACAGGCTCTATGGATGAAGCAAGCGCTTATTGATTATGGGATTCGTCTTGATGATGTTCCCATCATGTGCGACAATAAAGGTGCTATAGACCTTAGCAAGAATCCCGTGCAACATTCGTGAACCAAGCACATAGAAATTCGTCACTATTTTCTTAGGGATAATGTTCAAAAGGGGAACATTTCAATTGAGAAGGTACCCTCCGAGGATAAATTAGCCGACATCTTCACTAAGCCACTTAAGAGGGAACCTTTTAATTACTTGCGTCTAGGTCTAGGATTAATGGAACATATTCCTTAATTGCTTTCCCTTTATTGAGTCTCTAACCTTCTTTTGAATCTTTTATCACTTTGAGTCATTGAGTCTCCTAAACTCTTCTTGAAAAACTTCTCTTCTCCTTTTCAAAATCCTCAAAGTCTCTTTCGAAAATGGTCGAGAAATGTTTTGACATTGTTAATTTAATCTAAAAACGTTTTTCATAGATTCTTGCTATTAATCTCGAGCTTACATAATTCATATGTATGATTGTCTCAAACATAGCAAGAACAAGATAGAATCATGGAGGATCATTGTGTCATGACTTAAGGTCTTGTCTTACACACCTCCTACATCGATTTTTAAAATCCATGTATTGTGGTCAACCCCTATTTGGTGAGTTAGTATGTTTTCTCTTTGTCTATCTTTGCTTTCAAGCATATCCTTATGATAAGTTAGACTAGAAAAATAAGATTTGCTGAAAAATCTTCCATCATCACCAAAACTCAGCCACTATAGGCGGTTCCATATATGAACCGCGGTCCCTTATCAATAAGGAATCGCCGAAAGCAATAAGGAACCGCGTACAATGCTTCCTTTTTTTTCGGGTATTTTTGAAATTCCAAATTTATTCCAACATTTTTGAGAATCTTTGCTTCAACCCTTTGACCACCCCAAAAATACCTTGAGCCTTCCCTATTAAACCATAAGCATTTAGCCTTACTTCACATCCCAAAATGTCTTACTCTCCTAATGAAAGCCTTGATTCTCCTCCATTCTCCCCAATTGCTTTCAATCCCAACTCACCCAAGAACACTTTCAATCCAAATTCACCCAAGAACACTCTTAATCACATCTCTCCTACCAAGAATGTTGATTGTGGAACATCTTTTCTTACACCACCACCCTTTAGTGTTCTTCCTCCTTCTCATGATAATGTCATGCACCATGGGACATATTGTCATTGTTGTCAATATCAACATCTTGCTATGGCACACATCTATGAGGAGTTAAGCTACATCAAGAGTCTCTTAATCAAGCCTCCTCTTCACTTTGATTATGAGATCTCCACCAAGCCACCACCACCACATTCCGCCACTACCTTGTCTTTCATATAAGCATTGGTTGCTTATCCACAAGACACCTTATTCAAGCAAATCTTAGAATTATAGATTAACTAGGATTAGATTTATGCTTTTGGCTTGTTTCCTCTTTCATACATCTTTGTATGACTCTTTTATTTTATTTTATATGACTTCACTTGGATCTTAGTCTTTGTGTTTTTCTTCTCTTTTTAATTTTTTTTGTGACCTATAGCTATCTCTTGTTGGTTGTCTTTTTTTCGTTCATCTAACCCTTCTATGTAGCTTGTCACCATATCTCGATTCCTCGGTGCCCCAAGAAAGGGGGAGTAAGCACCAAGGGGGAGTCTTTGCAAAGTCCGTCTCTTCAACACCGACTTGTGCAACCTTTTTGCTTTGACAAAGGGGGAGAAATGAATAAACTCGTCTTCGAAAATCTTGTTTTTTGTGTGATTGAGTTTATGTATTGTCGGAATCAAAAAGAGGGAGATTGTTAATGCAATAATGCCTAAAAACGTTACTTGCATTTTTCGGTCTCGCTTAGTTTTGATAACGACAATATGTAAAAACAAGCATTTACGAAAACAACGAAAAACGAATTCTTGAGTTCAAGTATTTTTCATTTTACCCATTTTCACTTAAGGTATGAATAAACAAGTACTAACCTTAATCAAGTGATCAAGTGATTTAATCTTTTCTTAAAACTCACTTTTTATTAAGCGTGACAAGTTTTTAATTAAAGTTTCTTTTTAAGAAATTGTTTTATTAAATTAAATATTTAAAAATTTGAAAATGGCATATTCCCTTTTGATTTGGAAAATCCTTTCTAGATATTTTTATAATCAGATATGACCTCCACCACTAAAGGATAAAAAGGGAGCGGAGTCTAGTCTGGCGGTTCCTTAGCGCCTAGGCGGTTCCTTATCGATAAGGTACCGCCGGCTGAGATAAGGAACCGCGGGTAGATATAGCCGTTGGCCCTTTGTCCTATAAATAGTGGACCTTTCTCAAATTTTCAATTCACCTCTTTTGCACACAAATTTCCAGATTCAAACATACCTCTTAAATCACTCAAATCCTTGATCATTTGATTGATTACTACTTGTTTAGAAGTGAATCTATCTCATCCATCTCTTCCTCTTCAAGTGCAAAGAGAAGAACACTATCATTGTGAAGTGTTGAGTCCACCACCAAAGATCATTTGAAGATCAAATTTTATACATTTGTTGTTGTGTAATAGTTGTGAAGATCCAAGTAGTTGTGTCTATTTGGAAGTTGTGTATGTACTAAATATAGTTGTGTAGATTGGTCCTAGCTACGATTAGGGCTCGACTTTTAGCTTAGAGTCAGAAATTGGTTAAGCGACGTGTACGGTTTTCTCCACCATAAGGAGCTTGTTGTGTAGTGAACTCTCGAGTAAGGAGTACTCGAGGAGTGGAGTAGGAACGAGGAGTGAGCTTCGTTGTCGAACCACTATAAATCCTTGGTGTTTGGTTTGATCTTTCTTTACTCTTAACTCTTTACATTCTTTATTCTTTGTGCATATATATTAGTTAGTATTAGTTTTAGATTACACTATCATTGTTCATATTGTGCATAAGAAGATTTCACTTATTTCCTTAAGTCTAAGTTTTTGAGAAAAATGATTTTTTGAAAACCATCATTTAACAAGTAAATATAAGAAACTATTCAACCCCCCCTTCTAGCTTCTACACCCTTGTTTCGCCATATCTCCTTTCAAGTTGATGATTTGTCGTTGAAGATTATGCTCTAGCGCGTCATTAGTCCTCATGTAAGTTTCAACCTCGTGATTAAATGCGGTGGGTTGGTTGGGAGGAAGAGCATGGTAGGCAGGTGGTTGATAAGCGGGTTGTTTGTAAACTTGGTTATTTCCTTGAGGTGGATATGTGTTTCTTTGGGTTTGATATTGATTTGGAGCTCGAGGTTGGTTTTGATTGTTATGATTGAGGTTGTTTTGGTTTTGGGGAGGAAAACCGGGTGGTGAAAGGAAGTTTTTTGAACGATAACTGAGCAAATTGCGGTCACCTTAAGGACGTGCTTGATAGCCTCCCGTAGAAAAGTTACCGTTAGCGGCATACACATTTTCCGGATTGTCATGAGTCGAAGGACAATCGGTGTATGAATGAGATCCCCCGCATATTTCACATGACTGACTCAAAGCATTTACCTGCGCATTGTTGCTTTTGGCATTGTTGGCGGTTTGTAAAGCAAGTGCTTCAACAATCGAAGTAAGTTTATCAATTCTCTTGTCGGCATCACTAGTACTAGCAGTAGCCACATTAGCCCGAACACTTCTAGTTTGCACTCTAGACTTATTCTCAATAATATCCCACGCGGCATTAGAAGACTTAACCAAAATATTACCCCCCGAGGCACTATTTAGTGAATCTTGGTCATTCATGCTTAAACCATTGTAAAAAGTATTAATTTGATGCACTTTTGTAAAACCATGTTGTGGACACTTTCTTAAAAGTTCCTTAAAACGGTCCCAAGATTCACTAAATTTCTCACCATACTTTTGTTCAATGTTAATGATTTCATTTCGCAAAGCGGTAGTACGTGAGGGTGGGAAAAAGTAGTTGATGAATTTGGTCTCTAAATCCGACCACGTAAGAATACTTTGTGGCGGTTCCTTATCAAGCCAATTTCGGGCTTGTCCCTCTAAGGAGAAAGGAAAAAGTTGCAAGCGAATTACCTCTTGTGAAACCCCATTATACTTGACCGTATTAGTGAGTTGAAGGAACCTTTTGATATGGTCATGAGGATCATCAAGTGTACGCCCCAAGAATGGTTGATCAGAGACCATTTGAATGAAGCCGGATTTGAGCTCAAAGTTGTTGGCTCCAATCTCGGGTATGACAATAGCATCGGTGTTGCCCTCTACTTGCGATTGCAAAATCTCTATCATTGGTCGATTGTCCATGGCGACAATAGGTTGAGTTTCGGCTTCGGCTTGAGTTGCTTTCTTCTACGAGCACGGGTACGCATACACACCTACAAAAGGAAAAGAAAGATAGACAAGAAATATTTTTGGTTTTTTATGTTTTTCTATTTTTTTTTGGATTTTTGAAATTTTTTTATTTTTATGGATTTTTTTATTTTTTGACACGAAAAATAACGTTAAAAAATGAACGAATCCCAAAATCTAAAGCGTCTCTCACTAAAAACCGTTAATCTTCACGAAAAGAGCCGGCAGCGGCGCCATTTAATACTAGGATTTACCTAGTATGAAAAAGATTCGTTAAACCAGTCTTTTCGAATTGATTACCAGTTGAAAGTGCGACTCAGTCGTTCTTGGTGGAAAAATAAAGTGGTAATATTATTTATTATAAACTAAAAACAAAAATGAAAATGTCGTTGAGTAAAAATAAAAGCCTTAAAAGTTAAACTAAAAATTACGAGTTAAAAATAAATGATTAAAAACTTAAAAGTAAATTTAAAACTTTAAACTTTGTAAAAATAAAAACTTAAACCCATCGAAATAACCCATGATCAGAATCCCATCAGAATGTGTCAAAAGAAATTCTGTCGAAATAATTATTAAAGTGTCGGAATAATGGTAACCTATTCTATCGGAATGTTAGTCGGAATAAATATCGGAATAATCCGTTGGAACACGGTCGGAATCCTGATAATCACAACAGTCGGAATCACGATCGAAATAACGATCGGAATCTCCAAACCCTTTTCCGATACAAAGTATCGGAATAACACGTCGGAATGTAAAACCCTAATCTGATGGTGGCGTCGGAATAATGGGCGGAAAGGGTAAACCCTTTTCCGACAGTTTTTAAAACTTAATAAGCAACAAATAAGCTCTCTTTTAATAAGCACAATCCAAAACTTTACCAAATTTATAATGAAACGAACTAAATAAGAACGTAAGAACTTTCAAAACTCTAAATAAGCAACTTTTAAAGCAAACTTTAAAAAGACGAAACTTTTAAGAAAACTTAAAAGTAAATAAGCTAATTACAAAATAAGCCAATAAGCATGATAAGCTCAAAGCTCAAATCGTATAAAAACTTAGATATGAACAAAAAGATAAACTTTTTGATCACATAAACATCAAGATTAAGCAAAATGTATACTTAATCCGAATCAAGATCAAAATCAAAAACAAGAAAGGTAGGATAAATGGATATTAAAACAAGATTAAGCTTTAAAAAGTAAAGATTAGATTAAAACAAGAAAGGAGGATAAAAGATGAAGTTCCTAGTGAGAGAAAGTTAAACACTTACTCTCTCTAAAAATTAAAACTACAAAATGAAAAATGAAGACTAAAATGAACTAACTAACTCCCTCCTAATGAAGCATTATGAGGGTATTTATAGGAGAGGGGAGGTATGTTGCTTCCTTCTTTCTTTCTCTTTCTCGTCTTTCTCGACTTTGTCTCGGGATTAGTCGAATGATAACTCGAACTCGTCTTCTATTTTTCTTCTTTTAGTAGACTTGTTTCTTCGACTTTGTTAAACTTCCGTCTTTAGACTTTTTCTTCGATAAATCTTCAGAATAGGCCTTTGACTTCCGTTCTTCTTGCACTTTTGATCTTTTGACTTGTCTTTTGTCTTTTTCTTCGATAAAAGCCCGTGATAGTCCGTGTTTTCTTCCTTTTCCATATTTTTGTCCTAAAACACAATAAAAACACAAACCACGCATAATTCCGACTTTTACGACATAAAATACACGTTTTGGTCTAGTTATTATTGGAAATAAGTGGTAAAAGGATAAGTGTTTTCACACTTATTATAATACAACGGGATAATCGTGAGTCTAACACTAATAAACCGGAGCTTCAACACTTGTGGAATATAGCTAAGAACAATAACCGAAAAAACAAACCGAAACCCTTAGGGGTGTTTGGTTCGATCGGCTAAACGAGAGAGCAAGAGAAGGGATGTATAATTATGAAGGCCATGGGTGTTTATATATGCTTTCTAAACTTGCTTTCCAAGTCATAAACAAAAAAGGAAACACATCCTTCTCCCCTTGGGCTTGCATAACCGGTGGTTGACACCCCTAGGATGTCTTCCGGAACCTTCCAATTCTTCTAATATATTCCATAACGTTCGTTATACTTAAGTCTTAATTTAGTTAACGACCGTTTAAGTTAAGCTCGGTTTAAATTTAATGAATATAATAAATACATTTATTAAATAAAATTAACCCTTTACGTATTGTGTGCAATCCCGTAATCCCGAGTTCGATCCTATCACACGACTATTTAATTTTATGTCCATAAGCTTTCAAACATTGACACAAGTTACATTACCTAAATTCTTCCAAAAACCATCACCATCTTTGATTTGTCTCTTCATCGACAATGTCGTAAGCAACCTGTAATATATAATTATTGCTTCTCTGGTTCGAACACGAGACCGGCGATGAAGTCTTTTTCACCCTCAAAAGGTTTTAATTTTATGAGTTGGCCCCTTACGTCGAAGGTTGTACAAAAGAAGCTATACCTGCCTCAAAGGGAATACATCCCTAAACACACACCCATGGCATCCTTTTCCGAATTGCAATTCACAAGTGGTACATTTAGCCATTGTGAGTGTGAAGAAGTGATAATCTTTGTGATAATATTTGTGTTGTGTCAAAAAGATAAAAGTTTAGATTTTATTGAATTTAGTTATGTTTGTTTCTAAGGATCAAATCCATTCTCTTTCATCCGATAGCTAATTGCTATGAAGCTCCTGCTGTATCTTAAGGGTGGCAATTTTTGACACGAAACGATAAACGACACGAAACCGATACGAAGTTAAACTTGTATGGGTCGAGTATAAACATGTTTGGGGTCAAAAACAGGTCAACCCGTATAACCCGTTTAATAATTGGGTCGTGTTTGGGTTGAGTAAGTATTAAACAGGTCGACACGTGAACCCGTTTAAGTATATATATACCTCTAAAAATTAATAGTTTTATTTTAGATTTTGATTAAATATATTTTGTTATGTAGTTAATAAGAGTGGGTTGCCATTATAATTCACATATCGTTGAAATTGTTGCATAACTATTTGTATGTTATGTTTTCCTTTTTTTTACATCTTTACATCATTTTTATATATAAATTAGTCAGATTGACAAAGCATTAACCTCATTAATCGTTTGACATATTTATTTAAATAAGTTAAACGGGTCAAAAATGAGTAACATGTGCTATGCGCGTGTGGGTTACGGTTGAGTTTCTTGACACGATTAATAAATGGGTCGTGTTTGGGTTAAATTTATAATAACACGTCAATCCGCGAACCCAAACATATCGACACGAACACGACTCGATTGCCACCCTACTCTATCCCCGCATAATCTGTCAAAATTAATGATCAAACTACAAGCGGGCATCAACCCCAAAACACGTTTTTTTTTTCTTTTCAAAATTTCTTTAATATATCTTTTATTCTTACTTAAATTCCAAATTTTGTCCGTCTTTTAACTTCGAGAATAGTTTTGACCTAAATATTAACCTTTAAGATAAGTTAGCCCAAGAAAATCAATCACTCAATTTCTTTCTAATCTACAATTACGGGCTGGTAATAACGTTAACAACAACAGCTTATACATATGGTATGCGTTGTTTTAAGTTTTTCCCTCAAAAAATTCACCTAAGCATCCGATTAAGATCCTTGGTTGTGTATCTTATGTACTTGTGAGGATTCTTCCCACTTTCGACAAGTACTTTGTAACCAGTGGCGGAGCTTAGTGTAGACTATGGGAGGGTTATGGCCGCCCTCGAGTTTATCATATTTGCACTATATACCCTTGATTTAATGTATAATTCATGTTGTAAACCTTGAATTGTTTTAATAAATTATGGTTTGGACCTCCTAAGTTCTATGACTTACCTTTTGGCCCTCCTTAAAAAATTATTCAAGCTCCGCCACTGTTTGTAACCAAAAACATAAACCAACGTTAGATTCGCCAACTTTTTGGCAATTTTTTTACTTTTTTTGTTCAATATGGTTAAAATATATATTGCAAAGAAAATCTTATTAAAACAAAGAATTCTAACAAGTAGTATGATATTTATAATACATTATCGAAAACTATTGACAAGTCGACCTATTTGGCACCTCTACTATGGAGTAATGAGAAACTATACCCGAAACGTTTAATGA
The DNA here is from genome assembly GCA_025667525.1 of Glebionis coronaria. Lineage (NCBI taxonomy): Eukaryota > Viridiplantae > Streptophyta > Magnoliopsida > Asterales > Asteraceae > Glebionis > Glebionis coronaria. Next base: position 1,365,825 of record JANFOE010000553.1, read on the forward strand.
AGGATCGGTAAGCAGGAAACAACACTTCCGCAACTGTAAGTCTCAATGATTCCCAAAGCTCTGAGTCATGAACGGTCTACTGAGATTGTCTTTGATGAAGCTCCTCAAATTGCAGATTGAAGATCTTTAACCTAGAATAGCCCATAAAAGTTTCACTCATATCACATAAACGTTTCATGTATTTGAAGATATAATCAAAAGGGTATTGCTGAAAACGAACATATCTTTTATGAGAGCTCATGAAGCCCCACTATTGTTTGGCCCGTCACCACCTGATGAATTCAAGCCTTGAATTGTGAGACACTGTAGGATCGATAGAAAAAAATCAAGTTATTTTACATATCTTAAATTATCTTAGTTTCGACCCATTTACTATAGATAGGTAAAATGTAATATGGGGTCAAACATGTCAAATATAAAATAGCTTCAAAAGAATGGGTCAAAAAGGTAGTACGTATTTTTGGATAATATACTCTCGAAAGTCATTCTCATTAGAAAACTTTAGATTATAGCTAAAATAATATAACTTGTAAGTCATAATTGACACAATATGGTAATTTAATTCATATTACCTAATACTCGTTTTGATTCGTTACATATTTATAGTACATATTAAACATTTTATGCACTCTCTTCATTAAATTTTTAGTTAGTACAATTTCTAAAATATATTGTGTAAGTCAATTAAACATCTTATAAAAGAGATTATACACTCTTTTTCCATTAAATGTCAAAAAAATTAAGTAGCACAAGAAATTCAACATAATTTACAACATACTAATGCAGTCAGGAAAACCAGATTTAAGTAATACAAGATTTAGATTAATACATACGTAGGTAACTAACGTTTCCAAAAAAGTAGGTCTAAAGTAATAACGTTTCATTTTGTTCATTCAACTTACTTAAGTAAATGTAACCGACTAATTAAGTTATCCCATTTATTTTTACTTACGTTAACCGGTGAATGCATACATGGATTTTTTTATTAAGAAAACTTATTCCACCATCGTTGAACAACTCTAGATATTGGATGATCCCAATTAATTTATCATTTCCAGAAAACACACATAGAACCCGAATAATCCATCCATTCAATTTTCAATCATCGTTAATTAATTATCACAATTGAGTATGGATTAACGATTACATTCACTAAAAAAGGTATGTTTCGATGTTTATTATTTCCCATTGATTACTCTATAACTGTGATCATACTGTAATTAATTAGGGTTTAGTTAAAATTAACACCTCTTTTGTCTTGATTACCTTACAACTAATTAATTAGGGTTTCATGTTAATGTTAGGGTTAATACTTGATTTCACTTTTTCAGATGGCTCATTGTCAAGGTCTTCCATATTTCTCATCCGATTTCGTCATGGTGGGGTATTTGTAAGGGACCCGTTTTCTTATGATTCTGAAATCTTATCAGAAATTTATAATGTGGATATGGATGAGCTTAATTTTATTAGGTTGACACGTCTTCTAGGTACTCATTGTTCTAGTGATATTAAATAGTTCTTTTACGTTGTTCTTGGTTTGGATTTAGAGAAAGGTCTTTGAATTTTAAAAACTGATTAAGACTTATCTAAGGCTATAGATATAGGGCTGAGAATGATAATGTACTAGACATTTATGTGTCCCACACTATTTTTGAGTTTATTGATGCCACTTGTAGTAAAGAGCAAGTTGTAGAAGATAATCCTGAGAGCGAAGATTTAGAGGCTGATTTTGATTATAATGTGTTTGACTATAACAGTGAGGATGAAGTTAGTGATACTGCTAGTGTTGACCATTTATCTGATGGTGAAGATGAGGTGTATGAGACTAGGACTAGGATTCCCGATCCTGTTTCCCCTAAAAAGAGAATGTTTGATGCTAATTTTCTTAGTAGGATTTATCAAGGGTTGCCTAGGGATGCTTATACAGAAAAATATGCTAATGATAGGGAAGCTAATAAGCTAGGTGATGAACGGCCAACACATGATCCTAATATAAAATGGAAGTTAATGCGACCAATTTTAGGTGAGAAGTACGAGTCGACTGAACAACTTAAAAGGGCCTTAACTTATTATGCCTTAGCTAACGGTTATAGGTTGTATTATGAAGTGAATAATCAAAACAGGAAACTAGTTAAGTTTAGAGGTGAGATTGAAAGGCATTGTCCATTTAGGTTGTGGGCATCTTGGATGCAAACCGAAAGGACTTTCCTGATTAAGAAACTTAATGAAGAGAATAAATGTAGTAGGACTTACCAATATGGAACCTTGATTACAAGTAATTGGATTGCAAGAAACTTTGCAAAAAAAAACCATGATTAATCCATGTATCTAGGTTGCTGAGATAGTTGCATAATCTTCAAGAAGTATAAGTGTAAGGTAAGTATAGGCCAGGTTAGGAGGGGAAGAGAAATCCTTAACTCAATATCAGAGTTGTTTAGAGGATCATTATGGCATTTTGTGGTCATATGCCTCTGAAATTCTAAACTCCAACCCTGGTTCTACTTGTAAGATTAGTGTAGATGCTATGCCAGATGGTAAAAACTACTTTAGTAGGTTCTATGTTTGTTTCAAGGGGTTAAAGGATGGTTGGTTGGCTGGATGTAGAAGGGTAATAGGCATTCATAGATGTTTCTGAAAACCATATGCAAGGGTGAGTTGTTGTCAGCAGTTAGAAGGGATGGGAATAATCAAATTTATCCAATTGCATCGGTTGTGGTTAATGTGGAAAGCAAAGAGAATTGGGCCTGGTTTTTACAATTGCTGATGAGTGACTTGAATATGCTAGCAGTAGCAATCTTTTTAAGAACCACACTTTATAAGAACCACACTTTTGCAATCTTTTTACTGCACAAAAATTTCATAGCAGTAGCAACTTACTTTTTGAGTTGGTCTAGTTTATATTGTCAAAAGGGCAATAGTATAGAAAAAAAAATCTCCAATAACCAAACTAGCTCATTGTCATAACTTTGTTCACCAACCTGTTGAAGCATTTGGATTGCAAGCCTGAACACAAAGCAGGCTGGCTCACTAGAGCCGAAGCCTGAACATTCATGTCACTTCTCGTAATGGAAACCATTGACCCTCTACGGAACCCACGATAGCCCTGATGGTGGTTCTTGATGCAAGTATATTCTCTTAAAGCTTGCTTCATTCTTGCCATCCTCACCTTTTTTAGACCATTAACACGCCAAACCGCCACCCTCCAACAATCCCCCGTCCCATGGTCTGCCACACTCATAGTCTATCTTGGAATCAACGGGCTATTTAAATACAAATTATCATCAGATGCATCTCCAACATCCGTTTCGTACCCTTCACCTTCTTGTTGTGAACTCTCTTTATCCCAATGATCGTTGTCTACTTTCATCGGTCATCGGTGTTGCCCCCGCGTTACTAAACATACTGCCAAAGTTCGGGAAAAGCATACTTTCTGTATTTGGTTGCTTTTCGTGAACACTGCCAAAGAGTGTAACAATTGGGTCCACTAGTGGGGTACTTGTCTTAACCATTGACGCGGAACTACACTACTCATGCTTTGACCATTCACGGATTTGTAGTCCATGAGAGACGAGCTTGTGATCCCTATAACTTGATCTTGTCCTTATGAGACGTTGAATCGTGATGATGTACATTTCTATTGATTTGTCGCCACCAACTGCCAAACCTTCTACGAGCAATGCCACTTCGCCTATGTAAAGTATCACAATGTATTTAGTACTTACTATAACTAGAAAGCATGCATTAAATGGGTCAATTCGGGTTATGTTATCTCCTTGATGCCGCAAACAGGTAAAATTTATAAAGAAAAAACAAAACAAGTTAAAAGAAGATATTTGTCAAAATCATATCTAACTATTTGTTGGACTAATTTAGTAGAAACCCGTTAGCATTTTTTAGACAAAAGGTGTTTTGCTTCTTACCCATTTTTTCCATTTCTATTATTAATATGAAAAAAAATACCCGAACCATCTTTGCAAGCTTGCAGCACACGTTTCCCCTCCCCCATTGTTCCTTTACTCATAAGCCACCCAGGTGATTCAGGCAAATACAACACCGTCAAACAAAATAAACAAGGGACGGGACCGTAAGAACCCCCAACATCAACCTCCAACTTGTTCTCTCCATCAACGACAATCCAAACACCATATAATACGGCAAAAAAATTCCACCCGAACCAGTGAACTGTGGGAGTGTATTCAACAAACCTGTTATTTCAGGAGGAGCAGTTTTTGAAATGTAAATTGGAGTAAAAGTGACGGCTAAACCGACACCAGATCCATCTATTAATCTTGTAAATAGAAGAATTTAGACATTACGTGACCAAAGCATTATTAAACCTCCAATGAAGAATATATACTCAGTTTCAGTCAATTTTCGGAACTGATTCACTACGATTAACATTGTTTTGTGTCCCGATGGAACCAGTGGTGCGTAGACAACTAGTACTAGCAACTTTAAGGACTGCTGGCCCTGCATTATACGTTGATTTCCCAGCCGACCATTATCTCAGATTAGTTTTCCACAAAATCTTTATCTTTGATCATCTGTGCTAAACTCAACACATCTCTTAAACCGAGAGGCTGTAAAACCCGTAAATGTGATCGTATCTTAGGCTTCAGGCCCTTGGTGAAAGTACCTTCTAATACTTTGGTGCAATTAACCTTTCAGTTAAGGCCAATGTCAGAGAATATGTTGTTTGCATTGCCAAAAGAATGAAAATATGTTACAGTTTGGTGCAATTAACCATTTAGTTAAGGCCAATGTCAGAGAATAACAATGTACTTAGGTTGGTTGTTCGATTCATATTTTCAGTAACTACGCCCAATAATGTCCCAACATTTTTATTAGATTTTTTTTAGAATTTTCAAATTAACAAATAGGCCTATTTATCGTACACGTAATAGTCAGCTAGTCACGCCTAAAATACAACCCAAACACCCTATAACATCAATTTCCAAATTGTACCACCACCTTAAATTCTCTGTACATTGCTTCTACCGTATTCAAAAGATCCCATCTTTTTCACACAATCTATACTAATAACCAAAAGTGTATCCAAAATTCATCAAAATTCAGAACAAAAAACAGCAAATTTAACTAAATAACCAAAAGGGTACTCAATTTAACTAAATATCCAAAAGGGTATCCACAAATCATCACAATTCACAATAAAAATCAAGACATAATTTTAAAAAGTTAAACTCAGTTGGCCTCATTGCAATTTCGAGTGCAAACAACCTATTATCAGTCAAAGTGTCACCTTTTGATATTTCACTAACTTTTCACTATATGTATTATCAGTCAAGACGGGCTTGCTATATATATGTATTGGAGCCGAGGTAGTTTAAAAACAGACTTTCATATTTGACAAACTTTTCTTATTGGTTATTGCTATTGAATTATTTTTTTTCTTTTTGTTATGCATTACGGATTCTTGGTTACTAGAAGAAGAAAAATGCCGCCGAAAAATCCTATATCTCAGGTATGTTGTATTGCTTCGCTTTCGCCCAACAAAACAAGTGTCCAAAGTTAATGAGAAGGCTTTTTAAATCGTGTATCTGAATTTGTGTCATCCGATAAGGAGGTTGTAAAGGAGGTCAAACAGATCGCTGAGTGTCTTAAGGCATCAGATGAATCCCCAGATGAAGTCAGACCAAGGTCATCTTTTATTAGGTAATGCTTTCCTTTGTTATTTAGTAATTTTCCAAGTATTTTAACATTATGTGCTGGTTTCTTCTGTCACTTTTAATGTAACAGGGAAGCTAAATCTACTACTGGATATTGAGAGGATGACGATTGTGCTCTGGAGGTTGACCCCACACCGTACCAATGCCAAAGTATACCAAGCCAGTGCGAGCAAGAAGAGGGACAAGGCGTGAAAAAGACTCTTCTGAAGAAGACGAAGATGAAACTTTACAAAGCACTGTTGCTCCCACTATTTATGGCGAACACAAAGAGCAATCAAGTCTGCGACACTGTAAAAACTCGTTTCCTCAACCAAACCTCCCAAGATTGATCACGATCTTGAATAAGCCAAATTCATATTACTCTCATTCAACAAAACATAAGCTAGTAACAATTGCAATCAGTAATAATTCTAACTCAAAAGATGATATGCATTAAACTCCCAATAAAACAGAAAATATCATAAAATTGAAAACCTTAAACAGAATCATCCAACATTAAACATATTTAAAAGCTAACAGAAACCTTAAAAAACTTCAGAGTATTTAGGATGCCTTCCATCCACAGTACACCCAATGCTCCCACAAGTCCCCAAAATCTCCTTGACCGTACCTTGAAACTCCTTTGCCATTGACCTCGAACGCATCACCTTGGCAATCTCGATGACATCGTCCAAAGACAAATTTCCCTCATGCTTAACATACTTCACCTTCTTCCTATCCCTCTCAGGCTCTTTCAAAGCCTTGAGCACCAGAGCTGCAGCCGACGGGACAACTGATACTATTGCCTGACGGTTCTGCACTGTCAACTTGACAGTCACACGTTGACCCTTCCAGTGTTTTGCTGTCTCCTTAGCGATGTCCTCCCCGATCTTCTTTGGAGAGAGACCGAGTGGGCCGATCTTGGGAGCAAGGGAAGAAGCTGCTCCGACTTCTCCACCTATGACACGCACGTACACTTCCACAACTTGAGAAGGGTCGATCTTTGGAGCCATGTGTTTTTGGTCGATCTTGGATGTTGAAAGAGCTCACCCCCTCACCTCTTTTTATAGGTGATCGAGGGGTAAAGAATATGTCGGCTAAGAAAACCCGTGGCCCAAAAGACAAACATACATATGATATATAAGGTAACTTACTGTTGGTGATTTTGTATTACCAATAATGATTTAAGTGTAATGGATTGACTTTGTTGACCAATGTGTAATCGTGATAAACGTTCATCAAGTCGGGGTTGTGCGGAGTGCACACTTGTATGACATTATTACGGTTATCATACGGGGGCGAAGCCCCCGTACGACGGGGGTCCGGGGGCAGCGCCCCTGTGCAGGGTCCAAGGGGCGGCAGCCCCTGGCAGGGTCCAAGGGGCAGCGCCCCTGGCTGGGGTCGAGCTGTGTTAAAAACGCACTAGAAAATAAAATTCCCGGGTGTTTGGACCTTTTTCTACCCGTTGTTAAAAGTGTCAGTTTTGGTTACAATAACTGTTTTTTGACAGTTACAACCGAAAGATACAGGTTTTGGTCATATAACCTCTATGGTTTTCTGGTTCTGGATCATAACAACACAAACACATAAACAGTTCGAATCTGAGTTTTATCCGATTGGAGATTTCGATAGAACCATCAAAATACTTTGATCTGAAAGTGTTTGACACGACTCTTAGATTATTTGATCCACCCATATTTCTAACAAAGATCAAAGTATTCTGTGATCATGGCGAACGGTGAATCTGTGAAGGACATGACGAGTAAGTTCGATAAGTTGGCTAAGTTTGAAGGGCAGGATTTTCGTCGTTGGCAGAAGAATTACCACTTTGAAGGTTGTGTATGTTCTGAATACACCAAGTCCCGAATGGTCGGAGGATGAAACGCTGGAAACCACTAGGCAGCGGATGAAGTGGGAAAACGACGACTACATATGCCGTGGTCATATTCTGAATGGTATGTCTGACTCACTCTTTGATATCTATCAAAATACTGAATCTGCAAAGGCTCTGTGGGAGTCCTTAGAATCCAAATACATGGCTGAAGATGCTTCTGCAAAGAAGTTTCTGGTAAGCAATTTCATGAATTACAGAATGGTTGATTCCAGATCTGTAATGGACCAATATCATGAGATGTTAAGGCATCTGGGACAGATTACCCAACATAAATTGTTGATGGATGAGGCCATCTCGGTTGCAGTTATCATTGATAAACTGCCCCCTTCTTGGAAAGAATTCAAACATGGTTTGAAACATAAGAAGGAAGAATTAAATTTGGTTCAACTCGATAGTGCTCTCCGAATTGAGGAAGGGTTAAGAACTCAGGAACTTGAAAATAACCCTAAAGGAAAGAACCAAATTGGGTCATCTTCTGTCAACATGGTTGAAGGAGATGGAGCCAAGAATTCAAACAACAATAAGAACAAACGTAAGTACAACAACAGTGGTGATAATAAGTCTGGCAACAAGAAGGTTGTGGGGGCTTGTTGGAAATGTGGCAAACCTGGTCACATGAAGAAGGATTGTCGCTCTAAGGACAAAAAAGGCGCTGGATCAAATGGGTCTAAGGATCCAGAAAAGCAACAAGGTTATATTTCTGATCTTGTTCAGAATATTGATAATGATTTACATTATGTTTCTGTTATTTCTGATGCATTTTATGTTCAGGATGATGATGTTGCTTGGTGGGTTGATTCCGGTGCAACAAGTCATGTTTGCAAGGATCTTCGTTGGTTTCAAGCCTGTAAATCAATTGAAGATGGATCATTTGTAAAGATGGGAAACGTTGCTACTGAACCAATCAAAGGAATAGGGCGTGTTTTATTAACTTTCACTTCTGGAAAAACTTTATGTTTAGATAATGTGTTGTATGTACCCGGGATTCGAAAGAATCTCGTTTCTGAAATTGTGTTAAATAAGTGTGGCTACAAACAGGTGTTGGAAAGTGACAAGTATATCTTGTCAAGACATGGTACTTTTGTTGGATTTGGTTATGTATGTAATGGAATGATTAGATTAAATCTGAATTATCCTTTGTTTAATGCTTCTACTTGTATGATTACTTCTAGTCATAGTAATGATGTAAGTAATTCTGAATTGTGGCATGCTAGACTAGGACATGTTCATTACAGGAGAATGATAGATATGGCTAAAATGAGTCTAATACCTGCTTTTGATATGACAAATAAAAGTTGTAAAACTTGTATGTTAACAAAGATTACTAGACAACCTTTTAAGGGTGTTAATCGGGAAAGCAATGTATTAGATCTCATACATAGTGATATGTGATTTTCATGCCAATCCTTCACTAGGACAAAATAAGTATGTTATTACTTTTATTGATGATGCTTCTAGATATTGTTATGTATATCTTTTGCATGCTAAAAATGAAGCTCTTGATAAATTTAAAATTTATAAACAAGAAGTAGAACTTCAAAGACAAAATTCAATAAAAGTATTTCGTACTGATCGTGGTGGTGAGTATTATGATCCAGTTTATTTCCAATCTACTGGAATAATACATCAAACCACGGCTCCTTACACACCACAACAGAATGGTGTGGCTGAAAGGAAGAATAGGACCTTAAAGGAAATGGTGAATTCCATGTTATCCTATTCTGGACTAAGTGAAGGATTTTGGGGTGAGGCAATGTTGACAGCTTGTTATATTCTGAATAGAACTCCAAACAAACATAGCAAACAAACTCCTTATGAAATTTGGACCAAGAAGGTACCAAATTTGGCTTATTTAAGGGTTTGGGGCTGTAGAGCTGTAAAACCCGCCTTAAAAATACATGAACATTAATTTATGCGCAGTCCCAGCTTTAATTAAAATGTTACAAAATTAATTATTCAGAAAATAATTAATATTAGCTATTAAAATATTACGTAAGTATTACTTGTCAGGAAAATAAATAATAACACGGGCCTTATGTTAAGCTTAAACTTTACAAGACTAATATTGGCCCAAGGCCCGATCCATTAAAGAATTTACTAACCAAAACACTTTCATTTTTAACAATTAAGTATAAATGTATTAGTTGTAAGTCATTTACCGAAAGAATTAAGCGAGCACAAAGCTTCGATATATAATGTTATTTATAGTAGTAGTAATATATGACAATGATGGAATATGCTAATAATAATGAGATTAAGTAACTGAGAAAGGAAACAGCTCGAGAATTTAAATGGCCACATGAATGTGACCCGCGTTGTTAGCATAATTGGCTTATTATTGCCTCATTTACAAATATAGAAACGGTATCAATATTGAACAAGCAAATCATTTTTTTCCAATTAGACTTTTTCTCTGCTTCAAGTTACAAAGATTTTGATGGCATGTATACCCACATTTATAAACAAATAATATCATATCTACACCATAACTCATTCACAATACTAAACCAATAGAGAAGATGTTGCAATTAAAAATATAGAGGATCGAGTGTTTATCAACTTTAGTACGGTTCACGTCGTAATTGTTCGAGTTGGAATGTTCACATGTTGATTCGATCAGTTATTTCGCAGTGGGTTCCGGCTAGTTCGTTAGAGTTATCGGTTCATGTTCGATTTTTTTTGTTCCAGTTTATTTCGGTTGACCGTGGTTTTCGTGTTTTAGTCTGATCGAACTCGTATTCTATTCCAGTCTCAAATCTGCCCTCGTGATTTATAGAGGTAAATCTCAATCTATTTTTTTGATAACGATGTGTACGTTGCTAACAAGTATTATTTGGCCATTTATTTAAAATTATACTATGCTAAATCACACAACTAAATGATTTCTATTTAATACCATCAATTTGTTAAAAACTAACCTCTATATGTAATGATGTGTATTAGCTTAAGAAAAATGAAACGAAAATAAGAAATGGAATAAGAGATTTCAAGCGTGTATTTTTTTGTACATGGTGTTGATATTTAGGACCTTAGTCAATGATATATAATAAAAAGGATTGATATAGATTATGGGATGTAAGATAGTAATCAGTAGATTGTTAAATCATTTGGATATAAGAAACCAAATATTATTCTAGTAGTACTTTTCAAACGAATCATATTTTAACAAAACAAAAAAAAGCCACGTAAACTTTCATTACATCGCGTGGCATCATAAAAGTGTAAAAGTATTTATGAAAACAATTAATATTAATGAATGCTTTTTCTATAGATCGAGTGAAATGGGGTATAATCTTGGACTGTTTATAGATTTGAAACGGATTTTGTTGTCGTTAACTAAGGTACGGATATTCTTATCTCTCAGTTATTTGTTTCTTTCGTTTATTTGATTCAATGTACGGATTTCCCGTCCTTTCAGTAAGGACTTCCTTTCTATTGCATGATTAGGATTCCCCATCTTCAGCCAAATGTTTTCCCCAGTATATGTTTAAACTTATCAGTAATCATGTTAAGAAATAAATAAATTGCCTGAGCATTATATACAAGCATGATTAGTTTATGTACTAGTTACGGAGGTACCGTAACCACGGCACTAGAGGCACCGGTGTCGTGACTCACATGCAGGAGAGTGATATCCTGCATCGTCCCACTCAGCTCAGCTCGGCCATTTTATCAGTATTATTAGTGGGGCGTATGGATGCATCCTAGGCTACAGATTGCAGTTTAGCAGGTGAATGTGGTGTGTGCTCTACATCCTTCACATTGGAGCTGATCCCTCCACCCAGCACAGTTATTTAGAGGTCACCCCTCTACAGCATGACGAGGTCACCCCTCTATGTATTCATGCAGCAGTTGTTACAGCACATGACCTATATAAGCTCTTGGCAATTAAAATACAGTAAATGCATGTTTTCAGATTTAACAGATAACAGTTCAGCTTTATTATTTATAAATCAGACTTTACAGATTATACACAGATTTCCGCTGCAACTACTTATCAGTCTTACAGCTCCAGTATTTTATCATCTATTTCATTTCAGTAATTCCTTATCATGCTTTATATCCGTTCACTGAGCGTTATGCTCAGCCGTAGTTCTTTCATGTTCTAACGGCAGGTACACCAGGACGCTCTTAGGATTCTGAGAGCATGTGCATTGAATGGAAGCTATCCAGACTTCTTACTTTATGCACTTCTTACATTATTCTGCTTATTTGGACATTGTTTAGTCCTTTCCTTCGATATTTTATTTTTTCATGTTTTGAGCTTAGGTTGGATTACCGATGTTTGATTCCGGTATTTCTGTTATGCTCAGTTAATGTTTTAGGACATTTACCTTATGCTTTGATGACACGCCATAAATACACGTAACGGTCCACTTATCCAAGTGGGGTGTTACAATTATGGTATCAGAGCTCAAGGTTCGACCTGTAGGCTCTAAAACTTGACCTGTGACTAGTGGGTAGTCACCAGGAACTTCCCAGATTTTGGTGTTGTTATCTTTCATGTTTCTCATGCATTTATTAGTCAGTTTTCTTCAATTATCAGTCAGTTTTCTTAAAGTTTTTGACTAAGTAAAAGGTTGGTACATTACTGGCCATATTTAGTCGCATGTGCTTTTCTGCGAATTTTGTTTTGGTGAACCGACCCATAGGCGTTCACCCTTGCCCGTTCAGATTTTTGTATTGGTGAACCGACCTAATGACGTTCATCCTTACTCTTGACAGATTCATGCTTTCAGTAGAATATTACTTGGTGAACCAGCCCATATACGTTCACCAATGTTCAGATCAAATTTCATGTTTTCCAGTTGAATGTTGTTTTGTGAACCGATCCATAGTTGTTCACCTTTGTCATATCATGACGTTTCATAAAATCTTGACAAATATGAATTGGACTACAACCAACCACATTTAGTCCCAGATTGTACATTTCTATACATGACAGTTCTCAGAAAATTTTGACAGGTATGGATCGAAACCAGAATCCCCCATACTTAGTCACATGTTTTGTTCCTTGAATTATGTGGATTGAACCATAGCCATCCACACCAGTTGATGTTAAACTTCAGTCGATTATCTTTTTTATGTTCTTTGTATCAGTCAAGTTTGTACTCTCAAGTGGATGTCGTTTTCATGCTGATTAAGTGCATGTCTCTTTATGAGGGTTACGTTTTCAGCAAGGTGATGATGTTTTCATGCTAAGATACAGAAGAATTACAGTAAAATCCTATTTCATGATAAATCATGTTCTAGTCTTTATAAATCATGTCCTTATACTAAACATTGATGAAACTCCGTTTAATCATACTTTTCAGTCTCTATACAACCAGCATTAAGTCTACGCAGAAATTTTCAGCCTATCATGTTAACTTTTTCGGTTCAGTTGCTAACCAGTTAAATCAAATTATCTTCCGTGTGACCGTGTCAGACGGTTTACACTAGTATCGATCATATCAGCAAACCTTCAGCGGTACCACATGAATAGTATTCATCGTGTATTTCACGTACAGTATTTCAGGTGTACCCTATGCACCTTACACCATGTGTACCGTTAATCGATCCTTAATCACCTCATGCATTTCCGCTTGTCGATATTCTACCAGATGCTGATGCTGCTCGTAAGTTGAAGATTTTACCAGATACTGATGCTGCTAACACTTTGAAGACCTCACAAATGCTGATGCTGCTGATACTTTGGAGATTTCTCAAGATGCAGATGATGTTTATACTATGAAGACTCTATAGGAAAAAGGACGAAAACTATAAATTTGAAATTTCTGACAAGAATAAATTTCAACCATCAGACACTACCATTCCATTCTATGCTTTTACCTTCTCAGCTTGATATCACACTTCACTCAGCTAACCTTTCATTCAGAAGAGTGGGAACCGAAACCCAGCCGGCCACTCAGCTGAATAGTTACATGAATCACGGTCATGATAATGACCGTAATAAATTGACAGACAAAGCAGTAGTGACAACCATCGTGCTAATAATTAATCAGTCAGTAAACATTGGAGCTCCGGAACGGACGTGACCAGAAATACAAAGGTCAGTAGTCTAACCGGTCCGCCAATCCTAGCAGTTACCAAAAATTTTCGGCCTTGTCCAGATTCATCCACTAAAACACATGTCAAGACAGCAGTCAAGACATAGGTCTCAGGTATCATTTCGGAAGACACATATCAGGACACCAGTCATGATACACGTCATACGAATCTTTTCTCAAAATACGAGTTAGAACTCATAACTCCAATATGTTTCTAAACCAGGCCCTCAATAATTCAGAGTACCTTTCAGAAAGGGGGTATACCCATTCTATTATGCCACGCATGAATCAGATCATTTAAAAATTTAGTCACCACCACTAGAGAATTATTTAGATTAGACACGCAAATTTCATTCCGTAAGATTACAAACAAAACAAACACCTTCAGCAAGATCCGCCATGCTTGCTCAATTATTCATATGTCAGCTTTATCTAAATAAGACATTTTCTACCTCCCAGCCAGAAAATACTCCACAGTACAAACCATATTTATGAAGGAATTCCGTTCAGTTAACGACGAGATCCGTCTTACTAGATCTCAATATATTCATTATATCTTCCTGCCAGAAAAATCAGTACAAATTATTCTGCGTTATAAGAGCGTGACTTCTCAGTCCATAGCTACGAAGACTTTTAACTAGCAGTTATAATACTTTTGAAATTCTTTAAATTCATGATCAGCAAATTATTCCAAAAATTTCCAGAAAATCCTTCCTAACCACGGGACAGGGTTTAACATAGAACGTGTCTCAAGAACAAAACCTATTTTCAGAACTCTTATTCGTAGGGCTTCAGCTAAATTAAAAGAATTGCAGCATTAGCTACAAGAGTTACCGGAACGAGGCTTAACCGCCCTAGCACATCACCAGAAGGTGCACCGTTTCTTACTATCAGGAAGAACGGCAGTAACACGAGATCATGTATCGACCATCAGAAAAATTTACCAGATCACCATTTTAGTTGATATTCATTCCACGTATAGAAGGTTTATCTGACCTGCTGTGATGCCTTAAACATTCTTCCAGAATAATTCACGATCGTACCACCATCAGCGACGAGAGAAATAATGTGATGCCTTCCAGGCTACTGTTACACAGAGTATGGCCTTTCTAGAATTTTGATTTATAATTCTGAGCTCCCTAATGTTCCAGCTATAGAATGAAATCAACGAATAAGATTTTCCATGAACTTTCAGACAAAATCATCAGTATAATCATTAATACTATTTTTACTGCTAAATCCTAAAGAAGAACGTGAGACCATTTTCTCACGGACATGCATGTTTTGAAATAGGAGAAAATTATATGAGCAGCTGATGAGACTGTATTTATACATAGTCTCATCGTCCAAATCGGGCTTAAAACGCTTAAAATATCGTCAAAATACCCATATATGTGCCTATGTTTGTTCATTGTGTATTTTAGGTATGGATATCGTGAATTCACCAAAAGATCAAAGGAATCAAGCAAAAACGAACACGGGAAACGAAGCCGCACAAAGAACCGGACCCGAATCATGATTTTCCTATCAAGTCCTTGAAGTTTGAAGATTTGGCAAGAATTGTCCCTCAACATTTGAAGACTTGTCACTTTTGACCCTTGTAAATCTCTTTTATTACAAGATTGGTCCTTAAGTTTCAAGAAAATGCTATTTATGCCCTTGAAGAATGCATTAAATGCATAAAAAAAACCCTTGGTAAAAGTTTTGATATACTTTGGTGCCAATTTTAGCAAGTTGAGCAAAGATATTACAAAGGAAAAGGAAGTTTTGGGTTGTTTATACAAAGTGAACAAGTGATGGGAATGCAAGGGCCTCTTTTGCCCAGACAACAAACTCCACCCCACCCAATACCCATCTGCCACCTCACCCCACTTAAATTCTCCACCAATCACAACCCTTCTACCTCACACGTCACTCCCCACTACATCTTTTTATAACAGATTAAAACTAATCTGTTTTATATATTAAAATTAGGGAGGGAAACATTGTTTTAAACCCCAAACTTAATCAAACCACTCCTGTTCACCCATCCCTTTCCCTATAAACCCTAATCACGAATTAACTAAAACCAAAGGGGTTTCTTGATTAAATCTCCAGATCATTAATCCCATACACCCTAAACCCAACCCCACCTCAAACTTTCCTCCAACACACCCATGTGGCCATTTTGGACCACCCATGCCCCGTCTCTTTCACACAAAACACCAAGAGGGGACAAGATCAACACCCCACATGAGTTCCTTCATCCCAAAGTCAAGATAAACGGTCCAAGATCTTTTCTCATAGCTGGCATGTCGACATCCATCACAAGAGCCCATTTTGACTGAAAATTCAAATTGAAGACCAAGGGCAAAAGGGGAAAATCAGTATCTAGGGTTTAGTTCATCTAGAATGATCCATTCAGTTGTATATAAAGGGTGCATGTACCCTTTATTTTCTTTGTTCCAATTTTTGTAAAAGTTTTTATTAGTAATGAAAATGAACGTTTAAATATTTACAAACTATTGAGTTCCATTTTAAGAGCTTTTTTAGTATAACCTAGTGTAAGGAATCTGTTTAGTAAACTTAGTAAAAGGGATTTGAGTTGTTCTTACCTCAACTGATTTTTCAGAAATCAGTCTTTGTAGTTCTTGGCAAAAAGTGATAAAATTTTGGAATCTATTTTAAAAGGAAGTGAAAGTGGAAATTTAAAATAGATATACTGATTTTGTTAAGTTTGGGTCAATAGATTTTAAAAAAAAAAAACCTTGTTAGGGTTTCAAAAGGTTTTCAGAAACCTTGCTTATTTTTTCTCTCACAGCTTATTGCTATAAGCCCTACAATAAGCTCCTTGACACGGATTTTATTGTGTGGCTTATCAGCTTGCTTTGTCTTCTTGGTTTGTTTGTGTTTGTGCAGGTTACAAGGAATCAACCAAGACCAACCTTCATCTCTTATTACATTTTTTTTTACTTTGAAGATATTGAACAAACCCTGGTTCTGTTGTTGAACCTCAGCAGGGTCTCTCTACATATCCATAAGCTCACAAGAGCTTAAAACATCTCCACTTGGAAGGCCTCAGCCTAGGTAATGGCTTGAACCCCATTTGGTATTTTTTTTAGGCTTTATGTGAAATACATGATTTGTGAGAGATTGCTTGATTGATGTGTTAGGATCTGTTTATTTATGTTCAATAGGTATATGTATGCATGTTTAGATCTTTTAAACTCAGTTTAAGCAAGTTTTCTATGGAAAAGCTTTGTTAATTTTAGTTTACAGAATATAAGGGGGTGTTTGGGTTTAGGCTACAAGCTTAGATTGGTGACAAGTTTAAGCTTGTAATCAGTTTAGACACACCTTATTTACTAGTTAGAAGTATATTTCAGCCTTTGTCTTTAGTTTGAATATGATTTGAAACATTAGCATGCTCATTTTTTGGTGATATAGCTGAAATCAGAAAGCCCTTCATAACTGCTTGATTTAGCTTAAATTTGCCTTCCATTCTGCATGATATGTTATATTATAGGACTTTATAGGATTGCTAGTAACTTATTTGTTATTTGAAGGTGTGTTGTGAGAATTTTGGTGGTGTGAATCTCAATTTTTGACCAAGTGCATCAGCAAACACCCCAAGCCATTGTTTCTGTTTACAGTAACTGATTATTGCTCCTTGGTGTGATTTTTGTTGTTTGAGCTGTGTGTTTTTTGTGTTTTAATTGACTGCCCACACTTCCATGAGTGTGGGGGTGCCTTTGTTTCCCAACAACACTAAAAAATGAGCAAGATACAAGCTTAATTACCACCAGATCCGTTTTTTAACACAAGCAGTGGGAACTCCTTTCCCACTGCTAGCACTTGTGTTCCCACTGCTTAGCTACAAGACAGAAAACAAAGAAAGGTCAACATCAGTTTGTTTTTTTGTCTTTAGTGGTCATTTTTAGGAATTAGGGTTTCATTCTTTTTGCATTATTTTTCATTTTTAATTTCTGATTTTTTAGTATAATTAAATTTTAGGTTACTGTTCATTTGCCATTTTTTAGATTAAAGTGCTATTTTAATTACTTTTTAATTAATCTGTTTTTTTCTTTTAGTGGTAAAAATTATTATTTTTCACTTTTAAAAATTTTCTTAGACTTAGATAATTAATTTAAGATTTTTGGTTTAAAAATTAGTTACTGTTCACTTTTTAATTTTTTTTTATAATTAAATTAAGTTAATTAGGGTTTAATTAATAAACTGTTTTGTCTTTTAGTGAAAATTTTTACATTTTTTAAACTTTTTCAATTTTCTACTGTTCATTAGGGTAATTTAAGATTTTTAAAATTGTTAGATTAATTTTGTCATTATTTTATTATTTTTTAGGATTATTTTAATTTAAAAATAGTTTTTAGTGATTAAAAAATAGAAAAATAGTTTTAAAAATTTAAGAAAAATAGTTTTTAGTCATTAAATAATATAAGTGACTTATTAGTTCAATAAATTAATATTTTGGGCATTTTGTTAATTATATTTAATTTTTGGGCTTTAATTAGCATTAAAAATTGAATATCTAATTAATAAAAGGTTTTAAAATATATTTGTTGGATTTTTATTCTTATTTATATTATTTAAGACTTAGTTTAATCATTTAATTAATTTTTAGGTTTTAATTTTAATTTCGTCACGTTTTACGTATTTACGTTCGCGTTTTACGTTAATTCGTCGTAGTTTAAACGTAGTCGTAGCTCGTCTTTTATTTTTCTCTCTCAAAACCAAAAACGTCACTAATCCAAACATTGTTATTTTACATAATTGGCACACATAATACACACCTCCTTCGAGAACGAACTTGGAATTTATTCGATTTGTCGGTTTTTCATTAAATCGTCGAGTTTAATACTTACCGCACTTATACGTTCTTTTTCCTAAAAGACGTATTTACTACACCTATCATTTGGCGCCGCTGCCGGGGAGGTGTTTGTGTTGCCATTATTATTAGTATCGTGTTTGTGTGAGTAGTGCGTTTTTGCTTTTCATTTTTTGGAAAGCGTAAATATCGTACATACTCATTTTTGTTATTTTTTCTCTATTATATTATAGTATCCAAATAAATCGTGTTTAATTTTCCTAAATTAAACACAACAATCTTTACTATATTGTAGATATATTGGTTTTCGTTTTTTCTTGTGAATATTATTATTACTATATTGTACTACGTAAGAACAAATAAATATACAAGTACTCCAAATACGTGAGAAATCACAACCTTGATTCGGGATTTCATCACTCGATCATTGTATTCGAATCTAAAGCAAAAGTTTAAAGGCAAAATAGATAAATACTTTCGTGAGGCTTAATTTCGATTAACACAAACTATAAGGTGGGTATAAGGCGGTTGTATTTCACGACCTAAAGGAAAAAGGCTCTTAAGTGCTTCGCGCCGCCTCGTTTCCTCCGCTTGCTTGTGCGTGTTTTGAGAAAGAGAGCTAATCGAGGGTTTGCCGCCCAAGTATTATCTACGTATATTATATTTGCTTGTGTTTTCAAGATTAAACCCTCTTGAACGTTTTGGTGTTCCACCAACGTTCTAAAGTCATCGAGAACGTTCACTCCACGTGATCGTTTTCATTCTTTGAGGCTCCTTTAATCGAGAAAGTCGATTCGAGGGGAGATTTGTAGATTTGTGTCTACGTAATACATTCAAAAATCCAAAAAAATTAAAAAACCAATCAAAAAACCAAAAAAAATTGGAAAATCGAAAAGCCGCAAAAAGAATCTTCTTTGCTACCACCCATTCTACGCTTAGTGCATGCGCACTCGATCGAAGGATTATTCCAATTCTAGTGAAGCTTCGAATCGACGCAATCGTAATCGAAGGAATCGACGACGTAGACGAGAATTAGAAACCGACGTTCCTAATATCGTTGTTGAAGAGACCTTAGACGAGATGGCCGACAATCGTTCTATGATGGAATTGCTCCAAGCGCCCACCGAGGGTTATGGAGACGCGATCGTAATTCCCGCTATCGAGGCGGAGAATTTTGAGATCAAAAGCGGAATGCTTTCGTTGATCCAAGCTACGAAGTTTCGAGGTCGTGAAGCCGATAATCCTCACGACCATATTCGGAATTTTGATCGTCTTTTGGCCACGAGCAAGTTTAAGAACGTCGACACCGATGTCGTCAAGCTTATGCTTTTTCCTTACTCGCTCGATGGTGCCGCCAAGGATTGGTACGAGAAAGAGCCACCTAATTCCATTACTACGTGGAAGGATCTCGTTTCCAAGTTCGTTAATTATTTTTTCCCACCGTCTAAGACGACGTTTTTCAAGAATGAAATTACGAAATTTGAGCAAAAATCGAATGAATCTTTTAGAGACGTGTGGGATCGCTTTAAGGAATTGCTTAGGCAATGTCCTCACCATGGTTTTTCCGAGTTGCACCAAATCGATACGTTTTACAACGGTCTTAATTTTCACGAACAAGACTCGTTGAATTCCGCCGCCGGTGGCAACTTTTTGTGTAAGACTCCGAGAGAAGCTTTGATAATTATCGAGAACCGATCCAAGGTTTACCAACTCCGCAATGCACCGAGTGTTGCCAATGTCGCCAATGTTAGTAGTTCTAATCGCGACATTGAGAGAGTTGATGCAAAAGTCGACAAGTTGACGAATGTGTTCACGTCTTATCTCATTGAGATGCAAAAGAAAGACGCTCCCGCTACGGTGAAAGCGGTTGAGGTTTCGTGTACGTTTTGTGGTGGACCTCATAATTATTACGAGTGTGCGGCTACGGATGGCCAAACGTCGAATGTGAGTGCGTTAAATGGAAACAACAATTTTTCAAATCAAAATAACACCGGTCCATCACAACAAGGCAATTATAACCAAGGCAACAATTTTCAAAATCGAAACAATTTTCAAGGAAATAATCAACAAGGAAATTTTTCGAATCAAAATCAAGGAGGTTATAATCAAGGTCGTAATATAACTTGGCAAAATAGAGATAACAATCAAGGAAATAATTTTTCAAGTGGTAATCAAGGAAATTTTCAAAGAAACAATCAAAACCAAGGGAACTTTAATTCTAATCAAAATAGTTCGTCAAACGATTTTCAAAAATTACATGAAAACGAATGAGGCTAATATGAGACGATTAGAGGGAGAAATTGGTACTTTGAAAAACGACTTTACAAATACTTTGAAATTGCAAAACACGAAGATTGAGCAAGGGCAAATTGATATAAAAAAGATGTTTTCGGCTATAATGAACAAAGCCTCGGGTTCGTCATCAAGTTCGTTACCTAGTGACACCGTTGCTAATCCGAAAGAACAATGCAAAGCCGCCTCGTCTCGTGAGAAAGGTCGTGTGATTACCCCTAACCTTGAAGGATTCCGCGTTGTTTATCCCTCTCAACCCTCGACTTCTAAGACGTCTTCTTGTTCTAAAGTCGATGGGGTGAACGTGGCGACCAAGGAAAAGAGTGCACACCCTCGTGTACCTCAAATTCCATCCACGGTTCAAAAAGAGAGTTTTTTCGACCTTACCAAAGTAACCCTTGAAGAAACTTGTGCTTCGATCCTTCTTAAAAAACCCCAAAAGGCGTATGCCGAGAAAGGAAAAGGATCCGGGCCAATTTCTACTACCTTGTGATTTTTCCGAGATTGAGGGATGTTTAGCTCTTGCCGATTTAGGTGCTAGCATCAATCTTATGCCTCATTCTCTTTGGAAATTGATGAGATTGCCTTCGCTTACCCCCACGAACATGACAATCGAGCTTGCAAATTGTACTCCACTTATACCAATTGGAATAGCCGAGGATGTCTATGTTAGGATTGGAAAGTTTGTTTTTCCCGCGGATTTCGTTATATCCGATTACGAGTGTGACCCTAAATGTCCCATTATTTTAGGCCGACCATTCTTATCGACGGCTAGAACCGTAATCGACGTTCACGAGGGGAGACTTACTATGAGATATGGGGATGAGAAAATAGACTTTTTCGCTAGAAAATCTCAAGGATTTTATGAGAATGAAAAAACCGAGGTTTCAAAACCTAATGATTCTAATTCTAATGATTTCCAAATGTTTACTTTAGCGGAAAGAATGAAGCTTGATGCATGTTTTGAAAGAATTAAGAAAAACGGTTTTAAGGATGATGATTTTAATGATAAAGAATACGTGTACCTAATTCAAAAGGGTATGTGTAAATTTATGGATGAAAACTCACTTTGGGATGTTTTTAGCGAAACAAGTGAAACACCAATTCCGAAGGGTGACGTTAATGCCATCACGACAATGACCAAAATGGCTTCGTCTTCACCACCTTCGAAGGACCACGTCTTTGAGGCTTCAACTTCTAACTCCATCGAAGTGCCTCCTTTGCCTAGCCCAACACCCGTTGAGGCTAAAGGGTTTATCGACATCGATCCTCTCGTCTTAGAAAAGTCACCTAAGCATAGCCCTAGTGCTTGTAAGTCCATGGTTGTGAATGCTCACATCGACTCTTTCTTTGACGATGACGATGGCGATTTTGCCGAGCTTGATCACGTACTTCGACATCCACATGCTATTTTTGATTCTCCTAAGAAGAAACATGTGAAGTACGATGATTATGAGTTTGATCCCGAGATTGAGGAAATCATTGAACGAGAGCTAGCTCTTATGCCTTCACTTCCACCTACGAGTGAAGTCGATCTTTCCAAAATCGAGGATGAACTTAATGAGTTGGAACGTCTTATTTTCGATGACGAACCAACTCATGTGACCACCAAAAATCCCATTCTCGAGGAGTTACCTTATCAACACTCCTCATTTGAGAATGACGTTTACCACATTCGTGAGGATCTAACTTATCAACGATCCCCACAAAAGAATGGTGGTTTCGTGCTTGATCGTGATCTCTTCGAGAGAGTTTCTAAGATACTCAAGGAGGGGAATGACAAACCTTGGTTTGACAAGACTATCTTTGATGAAGAAATCGATGAGATCGACGTTCATGAGGATGACGAGTATGTAGACCCCGAGGGGGCGGTGTTCTTTATCGACAAACGTTTTGAGAACTTATATAATCCGCCACCCCCTCCCACCAATGACTTAAATGTGAGGATTTTTAGCGCGACTAATTTTCAATTTGACACGCCAAATATTTTCGACATTATCAAATCGGGTTTTCATAAAGAGTTTTTGAACGATGAAAAAGGAAAAGATTTTAAAAATGTTTTAAATGATTTTTCTACATGTTTAACTCCGTCATCACATCGTGTTGTGAGTGCTACCACCTCGTCTACTCCTTTTGACGATGGTGTGTATGGATCTAGTGTGGGGGAAGCCCCAAATGTTCCCTCCCATTTCTCCACCGAGGACGAGATTTACGATCCCGGAATTGCTTGTAAAGGGAAATCTCAGTCTTCCACCGATGCAATAAATGGAAAATCTTTTCGTTTGCTTGGTGTGAGTCTACCTCGAGTAGCTCATATGTTTGACTTACCGATTGCCCCACCTTTCTACTTCTTATCTCTTTTCTTCTACCTCTTTGAGGTTCTAGTTTGTGTTGGAGTAGCGTTGTTTCGTCTTTCATCCGAAAACGAGGACGCTATCTTTGACCCCGGTATACGTGTATCGGGTTTTTAAAGTACCCCATGTACTTTTGGGCCTTGTTTATCATGTAAGTCCCACCAAAAATGACCAAACAAAGATTATCCCTAAATGATCACATTTATGGGGATCCGAGTCGAGCTTTTGACTCGGTTATCAAAAACAAGGTGCCTCGTGGGGGATTCTCATGCTTATCCTTGTAAATATTATTGCTTTCTTAGTTAATGTAACGAGGGGACTTGTGCTCTTCCTACCTTTGTTTCGTGGTTGTTTGTGATTGTGATCTATTAGGTTCATCGTCATCATTGAAGCCTCTCGTGTTCGTTTTACGGATCACTCGAGCTTCGATCGTTGCCTTTGGAGATTCCGATATCCGATGATATCCTTTTATGTTCTAACGTTTACCTTATTAGCATAATTCATAAACGGCTTATAGGTTATTCGTTTTACCCTTTCCATGCTCGAGATTAAGCATTCGACTTCGTCTCTAGTATGGGGGTGTTTACACCCCTAGACTCAAAACATTGAGGACAATGTTTAGTTTTAGTATGGGGGGTGAGTAGATACTTCACCTTGCTTACGTCAACACGCAATCCAATTTTCATCTTTTTGTTATCGTTTTGTTGCAAAATAAGGCTAAAAATGGCCAAATTTTAAAATTTTTCTTATTTTTCATAAGTGTTTAAGACACGAATGTAGGTTTTCCGATGGTGAGAACGAGAGTAATTTTTGACTCGACCGTGCGTGTTGAGCACTTAGCTTCGATTCCTTAACTTTTTTTAGGCTAAGTCTCTTAAATGAGGACGAGAAATGATAGAGTTATTTATAAGTCTCGTAATCGTCACGATCTTATGTGTAGTAATTATTAGCTTATTCTCCCAACGCTTTTGCATAATAAATTGTTAATAAATATTGATTTGGCGGTTTAGTCACTATTGTTGGGTTTCTAATTTGTTTTGGTAGCTTCCATGTAATTAAATTGGGAAAACATTAAGGTATCGCCGGCGTCACGGTTTTGAAGTATTGGCACCCGAATAATCGAAAGCTTCACCTAATAATAAGATTTCAAGTGCTCACCTAAATTAAGCAAAAATTTGAAGCTCACAAGGCCGAAAAATCTATGCCCAAATTGAAAGTGAATCAAGCCTTAATCTTCGAAGCTTTAAAGATCCAAAATTCGCTTTAGCGTGAGGATATACGTCTTTGGCTAATAAAACCACCGATGAGGCGGATAATAAAAGGCAAGGCAAGACCGAAGTCATAATAAAAGCTTCATGGCGAAGTTGAGTAAAAGATGGAGGTAAACCAAAGATAATAAGGCCCTTCCGTTAGGGGGCGTATAAAAGTCTTGGTAATAAGTCTCATGTCCAAAACCGTTATAAAACCGTGTTTATCGATCCTTCTTGTTGACTTAATTTTTTAACATCGTTGTCTATTGGGGTGAATTATTGATTTGATGATTTTGGTTACACCGTTAAGTTTCTATTTTTAGACTTAATCTCTATTCACGCATAAGTCGATGATGTATCCTCATGATCATTAAGACAAAAATAAAATATAAGAGATACCAAGTAGGAATAAGGGAGTTTAGGTTCGTAATTAACACTCATGAGATGTGCTCGTGTTGCTAACTTATAATAACAATGATCTCGTCACACGCTTAGCATGGAATTGGGTGAAAATCGAGGACGACGAAATTATTTCTAACGAAGCATTCACGTGTTCTTGTTCTATGATCCTAAAAGTCACTTGATCGTGATGAAAACAATACATTATGTCTAAAACGCATGTAGTAGTTCATTTAAATTTATGTCTTTAATAAATGTCATCATAAAATGAATTTTGGAAGTGCTATGATACTTAATTCTAGCATTGCGTGGGGACACGGCAATGGTTTAGTATGGGGGAGTGATGAGACTGTATTTATACATAGTCTCATCGTCCAAATCGGGCTTAAAACGCTTAAAATATCGTCAAAATACCCATATATGTGCCTATGTTTGTTCATTGTGTATTTTAGGTATGGATATCGTGAATTCACCAAAAGATCAAAGGAATCAAGCAAAAACGAACACGGGAAACGAAGCCGCACAAAGAACCGGACCCGAATCATGATTTTCCTATCAAGTCCTTGAAGTTTGAAGATTTGGCAAGAATGGTCCCTCAACATTTGAAGACTTGTCACTTTTGACCCTTGTAAATCTCTTTTATTACAAGATTGGTCCTTAAGTTTCAAGAAAATGCTATTTATGCCCTTGAAGAATGCATTAAATGCATAAAAAAACCCTTGGTAAAAGTTTTGATATACTTTGGTGCCATTTTTAACAAGTTGAGCAAAGATATTACAAAGGAAAAGGAAGTTTTGGGTTGTTTATACAAAGTGAACAAGTGATGGGAATGCAAGGGCCTCTTTTGCCCAGACAACAAACTCCACCCCACCCAATACCCATCTGCCACCTCACCCCACTTAAATTCTCCACCAATCACAACCCTTCTACCTCACACGTCACTCCCCACTACATCTTTTTATAACAGATTAAAACTAATCTGTTTTATATATTAAAATTAGGGAGGGAAACATTGTTTTAAACCCCAAACTTAATCAAACCACTCCTGTTCACCCATCCCTTTCCCTATAAACCCTAATCACGAATTAACTAAAACCAAAGGGGTTTCTTGATTAAATCTCCAGATCATTAATCCCATACACCCTAAACCCAACCCCACCTCAAACTTTCCTCCAACACACCCATGTGGCCATTTTGGACCACCCCTGCCCCGTCTCTTTCACACAAAACACCAAGAGGGGACAAGATCAACACCCCACATGAGTTCCTTCATCCCAAAGTCAAGATAAACGGTCCAAGATCTTTTCTCATAGCTGGCATGTCGACATCCATCACAAGAGCCCATTTTGACTGAAAATTCAAATTGAAGACCAAGGGCAAAAGGGGAAAATCAGTAGCTAGGGTTTAGTTCATCTAGAATGATCCATTCAGTTGTATATAAAGGGTGCATGTACCCTTTATTTTCTTTGTTCCAATTTTTGTAAAAGTTTTTATTAGTAATGAAAATGAACGTTTAAATATTTACAAACTATTGAGTTCCATTTTAAGAGCTTTTTTAGTATAACCTAGTGTAAGGAATCTGTTTAGTAAACTTAGTAAAAGGGATTTGAGTTGTTCTTACCTCAACTGATTTTTCAGAAATTAGTCTTTGTAGTTCTTGGCAAAAAGTGATAAAATTTTGGAATCTATTTTAAAAGGAAGTGAAAGTGGAAATTTAAAATAGATATACTGATTTTGTTAAGTTTGGGTCAATAGATTTAAAAAAAAAAAAAACCTTGTTAGGGTTTCAAAAGGTTTTCAGAAACCTTGCTTATTTTTTCTCTCACAGCTTATTGCTATAAGCCCTACAATAAGCTCCTTGACACGGATTTTATTGTGTGGCTTATCAGCTTGCTTTGTCTTCTTGGTTTGTTTGTGTTTGTGCAGGTTACAAGGAATCAACCAAGACCAACCTTCATCTCTTATTCCATTTTTTTTTACTTTGAAGATATTGAACAAACCCTGGTTCTGTTGTTGAACCTCAGCAGGGTCTCTCTACATATCCATAAGCTCACAAGAGCTTAAAACATCTCCACTTGGAAGGCCTCAGCCTAGGTAATGGCTTGAACCCCATTTGTTATTTTTTTTAGGCTTTATGTGAAATACATGATTTGTGAGAGATTGCTTGATTGATGTGTTAGGATCTGTTTATTTATGTTCAATAGGTATATGTATGCATGTTTAGATCTTTTAAACTCAGTTTAAGCAAGTTTTCTATGGAAAAGCTTTGTTAATTTTAGTTTACAGAATATAAGGGGGTGTTTGGGTTTAGGCTACAAGCTTAGATTGGTGACAAGTTTAAGCTTGTAATCAGTTTAGACACACCTTATTTACTAGTTAGAAGTATATTTCAGCCTTTGTCTTTAGTTTGAATATGATTTGAAACATTAGCATGCTCATTTTTTGGTGATATAGCTGAAATCAGAAAGCCCTTCATAACTGCTTGATTTAGCTTAAATTTGCCTTCCATTCTGCATGATATGTTAGATTATAGGACTTTATAGGATTGCTAGTAACTTATTTGTTATTTGAAGGTGTGTTGTGAGAATTTTGGTGGTGTGAATCTCAATTTTTGACCAAGTGCATCAGCAAACACCCCAAGCCATTGTTTCTGTTTACAGTAACTGATTATTGCTCCTTGGTGTGATTTTTGTTGTTTGAGCTGTGTGTTTTTTGTGTTTTAATTGACTCCCCACACTTCCATGAGTGTGGGGGTGCCTTTGTTTCCCAACAACACTCAAAAATGAGCAAGATACAAGCTTAATTACCACCAGATCCGTTTTTTAACACAAGCAGTGGGAACTCCTTTCCCACTGCTAGCACTTGTGTTCCCACTGCTTAGCTACAAGACAGAAAACAAAGAAAGGTCAACATCAGTTTGCTTTTTTGTCTTTAGTGGTCATTTTTAGGAATTAGGGTTTCATTCTTTTTGCATTATTTTTCATTTTTAATTTCTGATTTTTTAGTATAATTTAATTTTAGGTTACTGTTCATTTGCCATTTTTAGATTAAAGTGCTATTTTAATTACTTTTTAATTAATCTGTTTTTGTCTTTTAGTGGTAAAAATTATTATTTTTCACTTTTAAAAATTTTCTTAGACTTAGATAATTAATTTAAGATTTTTGGTTTAAAAATTAGTTACTGTTCACTTTTTATTTTTTTTTTTATAATTAAATTAAGTTAATTAGGGTTTAATTAATAAACTGTTTTGTCTTTTAGTGAAAATTTTTACATTTTTTAAACTTTTTCAATTTTCTACTGTTCATTAGGGTAACTTAAGATTTTTAAAATTGTTAGATTAATTTTGTCATTATTTTATTATTTTTTAGGATTATTTTAATTTAAAAATAGTTTTTAGTGATTAAAAAATAGAAAAATAGTTTTAAAAATTCAAGAAAAATAGTTTTTAGTCATTAAATAATATAAGTGACTTATTAGTTCAATAAATTAATATTTTGGGCATTTTGTTAATTATATTTAATTTTTGGGCTTTAATTAGCATTAAAAATTGAATATCTAATTAATAAAAGGTTTTAAAATATATTTGTTGGATTTTTATTCTTATTTATATTATTTAAGACTTAGTTTAATCATTTAATTAATTTTTAGGTTTTAATTTTAATTTCGTCACGTTTTACGTATTTACGTTCGCGTTTTACGTTAATTCGTCGTAGTTTAAACGTAGTCGTAACTCGTCTTTTATTTTTCTCTCTCAAAACCAAAAACGTCACTAATCCAAACATTGTTATTTTACATAATTGGCACACATAATACACACCTCCTTCGAGAACGAACTTGGAATTTATTCGATTTGTCGGTTTTTCATTAAATCGTCGAGTTTAATACTTACCGCACTTATACGTTCTTTTTCCTAAAAGACGTATTTACTACACCTATCAGCAGCTTTCCAGATGTAAACTCCAATGAATTAGGTGACATTTTTTTAGCCACCCTAATTCAGCAGAAAGAAATTTCAGACAATCCTGTGAAAGTGAAGGTCATCATCTGATGGTCCCGACCGACGCCTATGAACGAAGTACGAAATTATCTAGAACTCAATTGGCTGCTACCGTAGAAATTGCTAACAGTCCTCACAATTAGCTTTCCATGACTAAGCTTACGCATAAAGGAGATGACATACACTAAAATTTTGTATTCCATAAGATCCTACTCTTGGAGAGATCTAATTTACCAAGACTCAAAATCCTTTCACGACTATTCACCCAGATTTCACCATAATGTACCATAATCCCATACATAATTTTGATAGAAGCAATATAACACAATCGATGCAACTATGTTCATATCTAGATGCCTGGCATAACGCATGTTCAAGATAGAACACCGACATGCTAGTAAGTTACTACAACCCTTAGAAATTTCTGAACAAAAATGAGACAGGAGTCCATGGAAGTTATTATCAGTTACCACAGACTCAAGAGAAGTATGATACTATCTAAGTCTTAGTCGACTATTTAACCCAGCTTACACGTTTCCTTTCATCCGAAAGGATTACGCAGTAGCGGATCTGCAGGAAATTCAACCATAGATCGTATGATTTCACGGTATTCCATCCACAATCTTGTCAGATGGAAATTAGCGTTCGCGAATCGCGCTCACGTTCATGTTCACGATTACGTATACGTTCACATTCACGTTCACGTTTACTTCTCATTCGCAGTATGATGCTGCTTCAGTTCATGTTTTATACTAGCTCATGATTTAAGCTCACGTTAGCGTTCATAACATTGTTCACATTCAAGTTCGTGTGCCATTTCGCGATACACGTTTCACAGTTTACTACCGAATACGGTTACAGAAATCTTGAGAAACCAGCCTCAAGTTTAGGACAGCTATTCCATAACCAGGCAGACGTTTTACATCTCAGACCGTATCGTTTGGTATTCCTTCCTCAATCAGCATATGTTCATGATATGTTCTGGTAGCACGTCCACAGTATGCTTCACGTATCACATTCATGATATATTTCATGCACATTATTCCTTTTATGATCACGAACCACGTTCACAATTGCTCACGTAGCACGTTCACAATTGTTCACGTAGTTCGTCCCTATATGTTTTCAGCAGCTTTCTCAGAGATATAAATGTTATCCTCTCATGATATTGTACGTACTGTTTCATGTATACTACATGCTATAGCATATTCATTCTATCAGATTCAGAAAATCCATCTTAAGTGTGGAGCCAGAAACTATTTCAGCAGTTATCAGGACAGGGTCATCAGGACCTAGATTTTCATTGTGTTTGGACCTTTGAAGGAGTCATTTCGAGCGGGAAGCCACTCGGAACGGAGGAGTCCATCCGGACCTCTCATCCTTTTCCTTCAATAAATCCAGTTAAGTTCTTTCAGCCATGTTACGTTCCATGTCCTCTTCAGTCATGTCACGTTCAATGTTTACTTCAGTCATGTCACGTTTATACCCTTCAGTAGCATTATGTTCTAATTCAAGGACGAATGATCCTTCAGCTTATATGTCTTTTCAGCCTTCATGCTCTTTCAGCATATATGTCCTTTCAGCTTTTATACATTCACTAGCTTATTACCTTTAATTCGAGGACGAATTTCTCCTTTTTAGAGGGGAAGAATTGTAAAACACCGGCATAATCGTATCCTTAATTCGAGGACGAATTATTTATTTTTAGAGGGGAAGAGTTGTAAAACCCGCCTTAAAAATACATGAACATTAATTTATGCGCAGTCCCAGCTTTAATTAAAATGTTACAAAATTAATTATTCAGAAAATAATTAATATTAGCTATTAAAATATTACGTAAGTATTACTTGTCAGGAAAATAAATAATAACACAGGCCTTATGTTAAGCTTAAACTTTACAAGACTAATATTGGCCCAAGGCCCGATCCATTAAAGAATTTACTAACCAAAACACTTTCATTTTTAACAATTAAGTATAAATGTATTAGTTGTAAGTCATTTACCGAAAGAATTAAGCGAGCACAAAGCTTCGATATATAATGTTATTTATAGTAGTAGTAATATATGACAATGATGGAATATGCTAATAATAATGAGATTAAGTAACTGAGAAAGGAAACAGCTCGAGAATTTAAATGGCCACATGAATGTGACCCGCGTTGTTAGCATAATTGGCTTATTATTGCCTCATTTACAAATATAGAAACGGTATCAATATTGAACAAGCAAATCATTTTTTTCCAATTAGACTTTTTCTCTGCTTCAAGTTACAAAGATTTTGATGGCATGTATACCCACATTTATAAACAAATAATATCATATCTACACCATAACTCATTCACAATACTAAACCAATAGAGAAGATGTTGCAATTAAAGATATAGAGGATCGAGTGTTTATCAACTTTAGTACGGTTCACGTCGTAATTGTTCGAGTTGGAATGTTCACATGTTGATTCGATCAGTTATTTCGCAGTGGGTTCCGGCTAGTTCGTTAGAGTTTTCGGTTCATGTTCGATTTTTTTTGTTCCAGTTTATTTCGGTTGACCGTGGTTTTCGTGTTTTAGTCTGATCGAACTCGTATTCTATTCCAGTCTCAAATCTGCCCTCGTGATTTATAGAGGTAAATCTCAATCTATTTTTTTGATAACGATGTGTACGTTGCTAACAAGTATTATTTGGCCATTTATTTAAAATTATACTATGCTAAATCACACAACTAAATGATTTCTATTTAATACCATCAATTTGTTAAAAACTAACCTCTATATGTAATGATGTGTATTAGCTTAAGAAAAATGAAACGAAAATAAGAAATGGAATAATAGATTTCAAGCGTGTATTTTTTTGTACATGGTGTTGATATTTAGGACCTTAGTCAATGATATATAATAAAAAGGATTGATATAGATTATGGGAGTAAGATAGTAATCAGTAGATTGTTAAATCATTTGGATATAAGAAACCAAATATTATTCTAGTAGTACTTTTCAAACGAATCATATTTTAACAAAATAAAAAAAAGCCACGTAAACTTTCATTACATCGCGTGGCATCATAAAAGTGTAAAAGTATTTATGAAAACAATTAATATTAATGAATGCTTTTTCTATAGATCGAGCGAAATGGGGTATAATCTTGGACTGTTTATAGATTTGAAACGGATTTTGTTGTCGTTAACTAAGGTACGGATATTCTTATCTCTCAGTTATTTGTTTCTTTCGTTTATTTGATTCAATGTACGGATTTCCCGTCCTTTCAGTAAGGACTTCCTTTCTATTGCATGATTAGGATTCCCCATCTTCAGCCAAATGTTTTCCCCAGTATATGTTTAAACTTATCAGTAATCATGTTAAGAAATAAATAAATTGCCTGAGCATTATATACAAGCATGATTAGTTTATGTACTAGTTACGGAGGTACCGTAACCACGGCACTAGAGGCACCGGTGTCGTGACTCACATGCAGGAGAGTGATATCCTGCATCGTCCCACTCAGCTCAGCTCGGCCATTTTATCAGTATTATTAGTGGGGCGTATGGATGCATCCTAGGCTACAGATTACAGTTTAGCAGGTGAATGTGGTGTGTGCTCTACATCCTTCACATTGGAGCTGATCCCTCCACCCAGCACAGTTATTTAGAGGTCACCCCTCTACAGCATGACGAGGTCACCCCTCTATGTATTCATGCAGCAGTTGTTACAGCACATGACCTATATAAGCTCTTGGCAATTAAAATACAGTAAATGCATGTTTTCAGATTTAACAGATAACAGTTCAGCTTTATTATTTATAAATCAGACTTTACAGATTATACATAGATTTCCGCTGCAACTACTTATCAGTCTTACAGCTCCAGTATTTTATCATCTATTTCATTTCAGTAATTCCTTATCATGCTTTATATCCGTTCACTGAGCGTTATGCTCAGCCGTAGTTCTTTCATGTTCTAACGGCAGGTACACCAGGACGCTCTTAGGATTCTGAGAGCATGTGCATTGAATGGAAGCTATCCAGACTTCTTACTTTATGCACTTCTTACATTATTCTGCTTATTTGGACATTGTTTAGTCCTTTCCTTCGATATTTTATTTTTTCATGTTTTGAGCTTAGGTTGGATTACCGATGTTTGATTCCGGTATTTCTGTTATGCTCAGTTAATGTTTTAAGACATTTACCTTATGCTTTGATGACACGCCATAAATACACGTAACGGTCCACTTATCCAAGTGGGGTGTTACAAGAGCAGTCGTAAGGTTGACTCAGCCCAAGATGAAAAATCTGGGTGAGAAAGGTATAGATTGTATCTTCATTGGGTATGCTGAGCATTCCAAGTGTTACAGGTTTTATGTTATAGAACCTAATGATTATGTGTCGGTGAACTCTATAATAGAGTCAAGAGATGCAATATTTGATGAAGAACGATTTTCATCTATACCTAGACCAAGAGGTATGATTCAGCCATCTTCAAGTGAGATAGCTGAAGATGAGATTGAAGGTGCAGATGATGTACCTGGTCCATCGGTTCCTAGGAAAAGCACTAGAACAAGAAAAGCTAAGTCTTTTGGTTCTGATTTTCAACTTTATTTGGTTGAAGGAATGAGAGATAAGACTGTATCTCTACGTGAATATTGTTTCACTGTTGAGGAGGATCCAAAGACCTTGAGTGAGGCAATGGCGTCTAGGGATGGTGCCTTCTGGAAAGAAGCAATTCAAAGTGAGATTGATTCCATCATGCAGAATGATACTTGGGAATTGGTTGATTTACCTCCGGGATGCAAGGCATTAGGAGGTAAATGGATCCTCAAAAGGAAAATGAAAGTGGATGGAAGCATAGATAAGTTTAAAGCCAGATTGGTAATCCAAGGCTTTAGACAAAAGGAGGGAATTGACTTCTTTGATACATATGCTCCTGTTGCCAGGATATCCACTATTAGATTGTTATTAGCTATTGCTGCTATAAACAATCTTGTTATTCACCAAATGGATGTGAAAATCGCATTCTTGAATGGTGATTTGGATGAAGAAATTTACATGAAACAACCTGAAGGGTTTGTGATGCCTGGACATGAAAACAAGGTATGTAAATTGAAGAAATCATTGTATGGTCTAAAACAAGCACCAAAACAATGGCATCAAAAGTTTGATGATGTGGTGTTGTCTAATGGTTTTTGTTTAAACCAATCTGACAAATGTGTGTATAGCAGGTTTGATGCTTCTGGTAAGGGAGTAATCATTTGCTTATATGTAGATGACATGTTGATCTTTGGCACTGATCAAGATCAAGTTGATAAGACAAAGGAATTTTTGTCATCTAAGTTTGATATGAAAGATCTGGGGGAGGCTGAGGTGATTCTTGGTATTAGAATTAAACGAGGAAACAATGGTATATCGATTTCTCAATCTCATTATATTGAGAAGATACTAGCAAAGTTTAACTTTGCTGATTGTATTCCTGCTCACACTCCATTTGATTCTACTGTGAAACTGATTCCTAAAAAGGGAATTGCAGTGTCTCAGCTAGAATACTCTAGTGCTGTTGGATGTCTTATGTATGCCATGATTAGCACTAGGCCGGATATAGCGTTTGCTGTAGGACAACTTAGTAAGTATACTAGCAATCCTAGTACTTTACATTGGCAAGCTCTTACTCGAGTATTTCAATACTTGAAAGGAACCATGAATTTTGGTTTAACTTATAGCGGTTATCCTTCTGTGATAGAAGGTTACTCAGATGCCAGTTGGATTAACAACATGGAGGATCACTCATCTACGAGTGGCTGGGTAGTACTACTTGGAGGATGTGCTATTTCTTGGGCTTCTAAGAAACAGACTTGTATTACAAGCTCAACTATGGAGTCAGAGTTTGTGGCTTTGGCTGCTGCTGGTAAAGAAGCTGAATGGCTAAGGAATTTGGTTTATGAAATTCCTTTGTGGCCTAAACCGGTATCTACCATTTCTATCAGATGTGATAGTGCTGCTACCTTGGCTAGGGCTTATAGTCATGTGTACAATGGTAAGTCTAGACACTTAGGTGTTAGACATAGTATGATTCGTGACCTTATCATGAATGGTGTGATATCCGTGGAGTTTGTGAAAACTCAGTTGAATTTAGCCGACCATTTAACCAAAGGGTTAGTTAGAGATCTCGTGCGCAAGGCGGCTATTGGGATGGGTTTAAAGTCCACCTAATAAAATCCTTGTATCAAGATACCCAATTCCCACCTAACGTAATGTTAGGTGCTGAATTCAATGTGGAAAGCTTGATATTTTGATTTGGAACGCATAATTACATCATCCCACGGTATGTGTTCAGAACTGCAAGTAAAGGAGGTTGAAATTATATTTCTTAATGATCTTTTGACAAATTGCATGTGCAGGTGCAAGAAGAAAAGATCACCTATATAAGCATGAAGTTTAGCTGCTTCAAGAAGTTTGGGAATTGGCTTTGATATGCTTATTGAAGGATAGGACACAAGCTAGTAAAAATAGTGTCAAGTAGAACATGTAAATGTGTAAACTGTTGTGTATATTATCTTCAGGTATTCTTTATGGATAGAAGAGTCCAATCCTTAGTGACACTCTAATATTCGAATATTTGGAATGCTAATATACTAATGTGAAATTCAATCATGTCGACATTTCATTTATGCATCAGTTTGATTGTGTTATGATTTCTTTAAGTTAATCAAGATTACACTTAAATGGGGGAGGATTGTTGGTGATTTTGTATTACCAATAATGATTTAAGTGTAATGGATTGACTTTGTTGACCAATGTGTAATCGTGATAAACGTTCATCAAGTCGGGGTTGTGCGGAGTGCACACTTGTATGACATTATTACGGTTATCATACGAGGGCGAAGCCCCCGTACGACGGGGGTCCGGGGGCAGCGCCCCTTGGCAGGGTCCAAGGGGCGGCAGCCCCTGGCAGGGTCCAAGGGGCAGCGCCCCTGGCTGGGGTCGAGCTGTGTTAAAAACGCACTAGAAAATAAAATTCCCGGGTGTTTGGACCTTTTTCTACCCATTGTTAAAAGTGTCAGTTTTGGTTACAATAACTGTTTTTTGACAGTTACAACCGAAAGATACAGGTTTTGGTCATATAACCTCTATGGTTTTCTGGTTCTGGATCATAACAACACAAACACATAAACAGTTCGAATCTGAGTTTTATCCGATTGGAGATTTCGATAGAACCATCGAAATACTTTGATCTGAAAGTGTTTCACACGACTCTCAGATTATTTGATCCACCCATATTTCTAACACTTACCTCATTTAATCTTCAAGTCACTTTCTTTGGTTCCCATGCTGAGCCATCTTCGTGATATATACCTTCATAATAACGTAGAGCACAAATAAAAGCAAAGAAACATGTAATTAACTAATTCACAGCCGAATAAGGACACTTTCTTTGATACCAGAAACTTTGCACTTTCAGCATTTACAAGGTTCTTTAGTATCATGAGTGTCCGGTTCATCTCTGAATCGACTTTGTTGTCTGCTCCGTCCTCGATGCACAAAAAGTTTTGTCGGATCCGCTTGAATGAAACATTGGGAATTAACCAATATTCCACGGGAGGTAATAGGTCAAAAGTGGCACTGTATTGTTTTCGAAAATTCGAAGTAGAGCACATTATCAACGATATCATGTGATCATGTGGGTTGTGTCTCCTTTGTCGAAGTGCGCGTGAACATGAAAATGTGTATGCTTTCCTTTTACCACCGGTGGAGGTCGATCAACTCAAGATATTTAACGGTATTTACATTGCCACAAGTTACATTATCCGAATTCTTCCAAAAACCATCACCAACTTTGATTGGTCTCTTCATCGACAATGTCGTAAGCAACCTGTAATATATAGAAATTATTGCTTCTCTAGTTCGAACATGAGACTGGCGATAAAGTCTTTTTTACCCTCCAAAGGTTTTAATTTTATGAGTTGGCTCCTCACGTCGAAGGTTGTACAAAAGAAGCTATACCTGCCTCAAAGGGAATACATCCCTAACACGCACCCTTGGCATCCTTTTCCGATTTGCACTTCACAACCGGTACATTTAGGCATTGTGAGTGTGAAGAAGTGATAATCGTTGTGATAATAGTTGTGTTGTGTCAAAAAGATAAAAGTTTAGATTTTATTGAATTTGCTTATGTTTTTTTCTAAGGATCAAATCAATTCTCTTTCATCCGATGACTAATTGCTATGAAGATCCTTGGTTGTATATCTTATGTACTTGCAAGGATTTTTCCAACTTTTGACAAGTACTCTGTAACCAAAAACATAAAGCAACGTTAGAATCGCCAACTTTTTGACTATTTTTTAAAATTTTATGTTAAATATGGTTAAAACTATTGCAAAGAAAATCTAATTAAAACAAAGAATTCTAACGTGTAGTATGCCAGAAAGCATGCTTTAAATGGGTCAATTCGGTTTATGTTTTCTCCTTGATGCCGCAAACAGGTAAAATTGATAAAGAAAACACAAAACAAGTTAAAAGAAGAATTTGTCACAATCATATCTAACTATTTGTTGGACTAATTTAGTAGAAACCCGTTAGCATTTTTTAGACAAAAGGTGTTTTGCTTCTTACCCATTTTTGCCATTTCTATTATTAATACGAAAAAAAATACCTGAACCATCTTTGCAAGCTTGCAGCACACGTTTTGCCTCCCCCATTGTTCCTTTACTCATAAGCCACCGAGGTGATTTAGGCAAATACAACACCGTAAACAAAATAAACAAGGGACGGAACCGTAAGAACTAAGAACCCCCAACATCAACCTCCAACTTGTTCTCTCCATCAACGACAGTCCAAACACCATACAATACGGCAAAAAAATTCCACCCGAACCAGTGAACAGTCGGAGTGTATTCAACAAACCTATAATTTCAGGAGGAGCAGTTTTTGAAATGTAAATTGGAGTAAAAGTGACGGCTAAACCGACAGCAGATCCATCTATTAATCTTGTGAATAGAAGAATTTAGACATTAGGTGACCAAAGCATTATTAAGCCTCCAATGAAGAATATAGACTCAAATTCAGTCAATTTTCGGAACTGATTCACTACGATTAACATTGTTTTGTGTCCCGATGGAACCAGTGGTGCGTAGACAACTAGTACTAGCATCTTTAAGGACTGCTGGCCCTGCATTATACGTTGATTTCCCAGCTGACCATTATCTCAGATTAGTTTTCCACAAAATCGTTATCTTTGATCATCTGTGCTAAACTCAACACATCTCTTAAACCGAGAGGCTGTAAAACCCGTAAATGTGATCGTATCTCAGGCTTCAGGCCCTTGGTGAAAGTACCTTCTAATACTTTGGTGCAATTAACCTTTCAGTTAAGGCCAATGTCAGAGAATATGTTGTTTGCATTGCCAAAAGAATGAAAATATGTTACAGTTTGGTGCAATTAACCATTTAGTTAAGGCCAATGTCAGAGAATAACAATGTACTTAGGTTGGTTGTTCGATTTATATTTTCAGTAATTATGCCCAATAATGTCCCAACATTTTTATTAGAATTTCCAAATTAACAAAGAGGCCAGCTATTTTTCCTACTCGTAAAGTTACTATGTTAGAACATTATCCGTGAAATTCCTAAAGGGGGTGTTTCGGATCGCCTGATTGCGTCTAACAAACTGCATTTACAAAAGGCAGGTATCGTTATTTTTCTAATGGTTTTCAAACACTTTTCTATTTTTTTTTTTCAATTTATAAACGCAATAGTCAGCTAGTCACGCCTAAATTACAACCCAAACACCCTATAACTTCAATTTCCAAATTGTACCACCACCTTAAATTCGCCGTACATTGCTTCTACCGTATTCAAAAGATCCCATCTTTTTCACACAATCTATACTAATAACCAAAAGTGTATCCAAAATTCATCAAAACTCAGAACAAAAACAGCAAATTTAACTAAAATCACTTAATTGTTTCAAAATACGAGATAAGAAAATGGACGCAGTAATCGAGATTTGTTTGGTAGATTTAGTACTTCATCTTCATTCAATCCACCATTAATTTTCAAAACTGAAATCACACACATTTATTCAAATCCATGATGGGTGTTTGTTAATTTTACTGGAATTAACTCACAGTTGAAGTAAAGGGCTTTCTTTAGATCTTTGGATCGTTTTTCAGGTACTTGTTTAACTAAATAACCAAATGGGTACTCACAATCACCAAAAGTTAAACTGAAAAGAGCAAATTTAACTAAATATTCAAAAGGGTATCCACAAATCATCACAATTCACAATAAAAATTAAGACAATGATTTTTTAAAATGAAACTGAGTTGGCCTCATTGCAATTTCGAGTGCAAACAACCTATTATCAGTCAAAGTGTCACCTTTTGATATTTCACTACTTTTCACTATATGTATTATCAGTCAAGACGGGCTTGCTATCTGTATTGGAGCCGAGGTAGTTTAAAAACAGACTTTCATATTTGACTAACTTTTCTTATTGGTTTATTGCTATTGAATTAATTTTTTTATTTTTGTTATGCATTACAGATTCTTGGTTTCTAGAAGAAGAAAAATGCCGCAGAAAAATCCTATATTGATCAGCTATATTGTATTGCTTCGCTTTCGCCCAACAGAACAAGTGTCCAACGTTAATGAGAAGGCTTTTTAAATCGTGTATCTGAATTTGTGTCATCCGATAAGGAGGTTGTAAAGGAGGTCAAACAGATCGCTGAGTGTCTTAAGGCATCAGATGAATCCCCAGATGGAGTCAGACCAAGGTCATCGTTTATTAGGTAATGCTTTCCTTCATTATTTAGTAATTTGCCAAGTATTTTAACATTATGTGCTGGTTTCTTATGTCACTTTTATTGTAACGGAGAAGCTAAATCTACTACTGGATATTGAGGATGATGAGTGCGCTCTGGAGGTGGAGCCCCGGTCACACCATTGCCATATTCTACCAAGGCAGTGCGAGCTAGAAGAGTGACAAGGCGTGAAAAAGACTCTTCTGAAGAAGACGAAGATGAAGATGAAACTTTACAAAGTACTGTCTACCAACCAGTCTGCGACACTGTAAAATGGTTTCCTCAACCAAACTTCCCAAGATTGATCACGATCTTGAAGAACGAGAGAAGGAGACGAGTCCTTTTAAGTAGTATGTTTTTCTTACTTGTTTTGATCTTTATGTAGTTTGATAAATATGTAAGTTGCTTGTGTACCATGTCACATACTCTCTTTGTGAAGTGGAAACTACAAAGCTTGTAGCTTTTGATAGATATTAAAAAGTGAAATTGTTGGCACACTGTATGTTGGTTCTAGCTATGTTTTGGGCGATTCACAAACTGATTTTTTTTTGTGAAAATCTAAGTTTACTCTGGAAATCAATGTCTTGTTAAGGAAGTTGTCAAATAATAAACCAATAAGCCAAATCATATTACTCCCATTCAACAAAGGTTAAGCTAGTAACAATTGCAATAAAACAGAAAATATCATAAACTAAAACACAAAAGATAAGTTAACACGTCCATATTTAAATCATAACATTGAAAACCTTAAACAGAATCACCCCACATTAAACATATGTTAAAAGCTAACAAAAACCTTAAAAAACTTCACAGTATTTAGGATGCCTTCCGTCCACAGTACACCCAATGCTCCCACAAGTCCCCAAAATCTCCTTGACCGTACCCTGAAACTCCTTTGCCATTGACCTCGAACGCATCACCTTGGCAATCTCGATGACATTGTCCAAAGACAAATTTCCCTCATGCTTAACATACTTTACCTTCTTCCTATCCCTCTCAGGCTCTTTCAAAGCCTTGAGCACCAGAGCTGCAGCCGACGGGACAACTGATACTTTTGCCTGACGGTTCTGCACTGTCAACTTGACGGTCACACGTTGACCCTTCCAATTTTTTGCCGTCTCCTTGGCGATGTCCTCCCCGATCTTCTTTGGAGAGAGACCGAGTGGGCCGATCTTGGGAGCAAGGGAAGAAGCTGCTCCGACTTCTCCACCTATGACACGCACGTACACTTCCACAACTTGAGAAGGGTCGATCTTTGGAGCCATGTGTTTTTGGTCGATCTTGGATGTTCAAAGAGCTCAACCCCTCACCTCTTTTTATAGGTGATCGAAGGGTAAAGAATATGTCGGCTAAGAAAACCCGTGGCCCAAAAGACAAACATACATATGATATATAAGGTAACTTACCTCATTGACAAATCTTAGCTAGAATTGGAAACTAGACTAACACCGAATTTTTTTTAGGGTTTTTGGGTCGCTGCTAGGGTTTTATATTTGATGATGATAGAATGTGAGGATTTTGTCATATTTTTAATCTTCAAGTCACTTTCTTTGGTTCCCATGCTGAGCCATCTTCGTGATATATACCTTCATAATAACGTAGAGCACAAATAAAAGCAAAGAAACATGTAATTAATAATTATTCACAGCCGAATAAGGACACACTTTCTTTGATACCAGAAACTTTGCACTTTCAGCATTTACAAGGTTCTTTAGTATCATGAGTGTCCGGTTCATCTCTGAATCGACTTTGTTGTCTGCTTCGTCCTCGATGCACAAAAAGTTTTGTCGGATCCGCTTGAATGAAACATTGGGAATTAACCAATATTCCACGTGAGGTAATAGGTCAAAAGTGGCACTGTATTGTTTTCGAAAATTCGAAGTAGAGCACATTATCAACGATATCTGATCATGTGGGTTGTGTCTCCTTTGTCTAAGTGCGCGTGAACATGAAAATGTGTATGCTTGCCTTTTACCACCGGTGGAGGTCGATCAACTTAAGATATTTAACGGTGTTTATGAAGGTTTATAAAGCTAATAACAACTACGCAAAACCTTAAATAAGTTCAAAACACACATAATCATAATTAATAACATATTCATAATTAATCGAGTTACGGTTATATACCTTTTAGTTAGAGCAAAACCACAAGAACACCTCCGAATCACCAATTAGGGTTTGGACGAATAATACCAAGATATAATTTATAGTGAAACTATATTACGCTCTTGTACACACGTAATGCAACCGGATAATCGTGAGTCTAGCACTAATAACACTACAAGAAAACTGGAAACTTCGGTTCCCTGGCGATAAAATGTCGCCAAGGATAACCTTTTTACCCTGGCGACAACGCTGATGTGGCAATAAAGAAGATTTACTTTTTGGTTAAAGTTTGACTAGGGTATCCCTGGCGACATTGTCGCCAGGGATACTCCGTCCAAAATCAGATGCCAAATGAAAGAGCACGAAACTTTCCCTCCAATTTATCCCTGACGACATGTCGCTAGGGAAATTTGTCCAAAATTATCCTTGGCGACATGTTGCCAGGGAAAATTCGTCCATCGTAATTACCATTAATTATTTTTTGATAATAACCTGCCAAATTTATCCCTGGCGACATGTCGCCAGGGAAACTTTGTCAAGCGTAATTAGCTTCAAAGTTAAGCCGAAAATATGTGGCGGGCTTTTACCCGCCAAATCTCAAAAGTTTCCGTGGCGACATGTCTCCGGGGAAACTCCCTGTCATATATATAATTAGTTTTTGCTTGTTATGAAAAATTATTAATTATTCCATATAATTATTATTTTAAATATCGATCCGATGTTATTTTATTTTTGCGACGTTTATATAATAAAAATGAAACATTTATAAAACAAATATTTATTTATTCCAAATAATTATTATTTTAACTATCGATCCGATGTTATTTTATTTTTGCGACGTTTATATAATAAAAATGAGACATTTATAAAACAAATATTTATTTATTCCAAATATTACATAAAAACTTTTGTAATATCACATGAGAGACTTACAGACAAACACTCCTAAACATAATTTTATTCGTCACGGACACTTAAACACGTGCTTAATTAAACATGGATATTACAACGATATTAGACTCGTAAACACGGAAAACAACACATCACAAACTAGTTTAAACTAAGGTTCCCCATGTCATCGTAAAGGTCGTGAAGTAGTGTAGCTGAATCCATTGTGTGCCTATCGGGGTTGCGGTACAACTCTACTGTACTCTCAACTACCTTTATTTTTCCATTCAAGAGCACACAGTTTGCACACATTGAAGAGCTTGGAGAAGAAATTGGAGTCCTTGAAGGTCTCGAAGAATAGATTGGAGGAGAAAAGCTCGTTGAAGGTCTTGAAGAAGAGCTTGGAGGAGAAAAGCTCATTGAACCTCCAAGAGAATTGATTATTAGTTGGACGCGTTCGTCTTTCCATAAAAAAATTTGCATCCATATGAAACTGGAGGTTGAACCCGTGAACGTGGACAAGCATAGTACAGTCTACCAAAGGATTCATTATGCCACGATTCTCGAAGAACTACATCTCCATGTCCATATTTGCACGAAAAAGATTCATGCATCAACATCTTCATAATAACAATGTGTTTGTGATGATAAGTGTGTGTGATCTGCTGGTGGTTGTGATGATAAGGAGTGTGTGTGGTTCTCCTTTTATGCTAAAAAAGTGAGGAAAATTTTTAACATTTTCCCTCCAATGTTTTCCCTCCAATATTTTCCCGCCAATGTTTTCCCGCCAATGTTTTCCCTCCAATATTTAGATGTTCAATTGACCACCCATCCATCAAATCCATCACCTAGACAAGTGTTGCATACTGAAACCTCATGCATGAGTGTATTTGGATGAGTCAGTATGCATTTGTTAAACGTTAGATGTTCAATGGATGAATCGGTATGTGTTGGTTACACGTTAGATGTTCAATGGATGAACATGTCTTGGTTACATGTTAGATGTTCAATGGATGAGTCGGTATGCATTTGTTAAACGTTAGATGTTCAATGGATGAGTCGGTATGTGTTGGTTACACGTTAGATGTTCAATGGATGAGTCGGTATGCATGTGTCAAACGTTAGATGTTCAATGGATGAGTCGGTATGTGTTGGTTACACGTTAGATGTTCAATGGATGAGTCGACATGTCTTGGTTACACGTTAGATGTTCAATGGATGAGTTGGTATGCATTTGTTAAACGTTAGATGTTCAATGGATGAGTCGGTATGTGTT
The DNA here is from genome assembly GCA_025667525.1 of Glebionis coronaria. Classification (NCBI taxonomy): domain Eukaryota; kingdom Viridiplantae; phylum Streptophyta; class Magnoliopsida; order Asterales; family Asteraceae; genus Glebionis; species Glebionis coronaria. The sequence continues at coordinate 1,409,602 of JANFOE010000553.1, forward strand.
GGTTAAACGTTAGATGTTCAACGGATGAGTCGGTATGTGTTGGTTACACGTTAGATGTTCAATGGATGAGTCGACATGTCTTGGTTACACGTTAGATGTTCAATGGATGAGTCGGTATGCATTTGTTAAACGTTAGATGTTCAATGGATGAGTCGGTATGTGTTGGTTACACGTTAGATGTTCAATGGATGAGTCGGCATGTCTTGATTACACGTTATATGTTCAAGGGATGACTCGACATGTCTTGGTTACACGTTTGATGTTCAATGGATGAGTCGGTATGCATTTGTTAAACGTTAGATGTTCAATGGATGAGTCAGTATATGTTGTTTACACGTTAGATGTTCAATGGATGAGTCGGCATGTCTTGGTTACACGTTAGATGTTCAATGGATGATTCAGCATGTCTTGGTTACACGTTAGATGTTCAATGTATAACGTGATTTAAAAAAATGCGTTTTACAAAAGTGCATTCCGCCTAAAATTAAGGTAAATAAGGCAATAAATGAGATTTTTTAGCAAATACTCCAATCCTATTGGCTAAAAAATGTGACTGGGATATGACTGGATTAAAAACTGTGGTTTCAAGTCATAATTATACCTATATAATATATATATATATATATATATATATATATATATATATATATATATATATATATATATATATATATATATATATATATATATATATATATATATATATATATATATATATATATATATATATATATATATATAGAGAGAGAGAGAGAGAGAGAGAGAATTTAGATAAAATGGTGTAGGTTCTTAAAGTTGTTAAAATAAGAAGCAATAAGAAAATGGCTAAATGTCACATTATTGATTAGTTTTAGTTCGTTTATGAGTTTTTGGTTTGTGTACGAGTATTCTTGGAACTTTTAGTTCGTGTACGAGTAGTCGGTTCACGATTTTTAATATTACTAGTTTCTCGCGTATCAGTTGTGTCTCATAGTTTAACAATTTATTGTCAACTCTAATGTAATTTGTATCACTTAATTTTCGAATAAAATTATTATTTATGGTAATAATATTTTGTGAAGCAAAACTCTGTATCATATGTATCAGTTGTAAATTTTAACGTATAAAAATTTTAGTGGTTTTATATTAAATTTTTATGTATAATATTTGTTATTTTGTGTCTAATCTTAAATAAATCACATGTTAATTGATAAAATCAATGGTTAAGACGACTTTTTATTTTAACAACTTTAAGGTATTACACTATAATAACCCAACTCTATATATATATATATATATATATATATATATATATATATATATATATATATATATATATATATATATATATATATATATATATATATATATATATATATATATATATATATATATATATACTAGCATCGTAACCTGCCCAACGGGCGGGGTTGCTTCTTTCTTTATCTGAAGGATTTGTGGTTTGTGCGTTTCTTATTTTTTCAGTTAGTAATTATCTTTACTATATTTCAGTTACAAAAATTGATACTTTAAGTAAACTAAAAATTAATTAAGTTGAACAACAAATGTGAGTGAGACTATCCAAAAACAGGTTTCGTTGTATATAGGTTGAATTAGTTTAATACTGGATCATATAGAGGTCTTATTATCCTTAAAGCCACGAAAAGTTTCTTGTGCGGGCAAGGCAATACAACCGCTAAAGTGCCAAAAGCCCTTGATGAAATAAATTGTTATGTTGGTACTCGCATTGGTAAATTTGAAAATATAAATATAATCCAATGTGATGTTTGGGTAACGTTGTAGCAGTAGCAGAACACCCTTGGTCCATAAAAAAGATATTTTGTTACCGAGGATACCTTCTTTCACGCCCTCCAAAAGCCTTTTGCCAAGTGCCTAAGAATAACAAAATCTCTTCTTGAAGTAGCCAACTGCGTTTTTTTTCTTTGGTAGCAATGATGAGTATTTCAATATCATACTTCATAGGCCATCGATATTCTTTATAGGCAGTGATCCACATGGTTATCTGCTAAAAATCCACAAAAACTCGTCATTGATACACAACAGGTTGCTTGCAAAAGCAGAACATTCCTTAATCTGTTGAGTAGCTGAAAACATCAAAATTCTATTAATATAATAAAGTCAGAGAAAGTTAAAGAATTAGGGAAATAATGATCCTTATTTGCAGGGCCGGTTTTAAGTTTTATGCTGCCCTAGACGAGATGGCTAAAAGATGCCCTACCAAGGTAGATCCGATCCTTAGTTTTTTGCAGCGTAAGTCGTGAGTTTATTTTATCAACATATGCGAAATGATTGAAACATGTCATGCTAAAAATTACAAACGAAAAAATATTTATCTTTTAAAGGTTTAGCGAACAAAATCTGAAACTTTGAACAATTATACAACATATCTTGTCTATTCTCCATATAAAAAAAACACATTTACTTAAAACTTAAACTTTTTGAAAAATAAGTAATATCGATTAACAAAAATACTCATATTTATAAAAGACAATGTAATGTGTTAACTTATTCAAATACGTAACTATAATTTAAAACAATAATATTTTTTCATTCTCACCTTTCATGATATTATACATCGCCGTCTTTAATTATACGTGAATGATCCATCTATAAAGTACAGTAAGGCATTTAACATCATAATTTAGTTTCTTACTACAACGTGGCATTATATATCCGTGTGACTAAATTTCTAGACATTATGGATAAAGAGAAAACAAATGACGTCAGTTATCGTATCAGTTTGCTTAAGAAAAACAGTGACATTTGTTAGATATCAATTTGGCAAATATATAAATCTCAGCAATTATCATTTATGAATTAAAAACAGGTTCATTTGAAATAAGGAAATAATGATAAGCAACGATATAAAAATAATAATAAACTAAATGTGGTAGTAGACGCAAGTAGACTACGCACGTGACCCACGTAGCCAAAAAAATACTCATATTTGTTATTTTCGTCTTGCTCATATTTGTTTCCGGCAACTGTGTTTGTTGATTTCCGGCCAGTTTAATTCCATTAAAAGCATTTCTCTTCTCATTCACTCTTCTTTCTTATTCTAAAGCTCATCAGTCATCAGGACGTCATTTTTATCAGATAAAACCATTCACAAAAACAAAAATTTGATGCCCTGGACCGTCGCCCACGCTGCCCGTAGCCAGGGCCGGCCAATTGCACTGCATGACAAAAAAAATCATGTTGTTGATACATAATTTCTTAAGAGTAAAGAGATTAGATGAATCCAACAGCTTATAAAATAATTCTCAGATCACATGTGAAATAATATAAGGAATACAACATTTACCATAGTATCATCATCTTCAACGGAATATGATGCATCTAATCTGTGTTATAGCTCCTTATCGCCCTCCTCTTTTGTAGTTGAAACACGTTCCTAAAATAACTTTTTATAAAAAACAGACATTTAATTCTGCATCATAGAAGTTATAATTAACCAGAAAGTCGTATAACCGGAATTGGTTACATTTGAAGTAACTAAACTTTTCTCAAGTGGTATTGGGAGAACACGTGTATTCACTCTTTGTGTAGATGATTACATCTAGAGAGACCTTTCAAACAGGTAAAGAGTACTCTTGAGCATACTTGGAACATATTTTCTTCCAGTTTTATCGAAGGCAGTTGATTTTGTTACAGGCTATCCATACATATTTACCTGAGTTAGAAAATGACAAAATCTCATTTCAAAAAGAAGAAAATATCTCATCAGAAAAACTATAGAATGCATTTAATAATATTATATTAGTGTTGTTTACAAAGTACTACGTATATAAAGAATATAACATAGTAACATTTATGCACAAGTATTTTTTTTAGAACGGAAAATGTTAGTGGTTAGTGGGTCGAATCGTGCAATGACATCCAAGGGGAAGAATGTCTTCTTCGAACCCTCGCCTAGCAAAAAAAAAGGAAAAAGAAATTCGACTTTTGATCAGCATTAAAAAACAGAAAAAATGCAATACATCGATGCACACACCTAATTTTGGTAGGTCTGGCCTTGCGTTTGTTCACAAGGGGATTGTTGACGTCATCAGCTGGATAGAACTTTGGCTGCTTCTCAGTGGGAGCAACATCAACAACTTTCTTCTCATGCTAAAATAAAACACCACCTTTCTTGGCCTTAATGGCAGCCCTCTTGTGGGGACATCTTTGAACGTGAGTACTTACCCACCCATATGCCGGGTAAATTTCCAGCGATGATAATATATATTTACAGTGTTGATAACCAACGCCATTAACTGGCTCACACGTCCTACATCAAGGATAACAGTCTCAGATAAATTATCAGGAGAGTGTTTGCCTGCTTTGAAAAGATCAACTGCTAACTGTCTCGGATATATTATCAGGAGAGTGTTTGCCTGCTTTGAAAAGATGCAAATTCAATAACTTAATCAAGAGAGTAGCGACATGATACAACGCTAACTCATTGACATGCTCAATAGAGTTTGCACTCGCTTTGAGAATTGCTTGAACTATTGTTGGGTTTAGAGATTGGAGATTGCTTCTTTAGGAAATTTCAAATGCATTTCCAGTTTACAATCTACAAGCAGACAACATAATTAATACCCATAATATTATAGACAGATAGAAACTGACTGCAGTTGTTAGTGTTGTTTCAACATGCAAATGGAAGTCAAAGATTGGTAGGCGGCTACCTTCCTACAAGTTGGCATTGGATCATTTTGTCCATCTTTTCTCGTCTCCTAATAAACCAAAAGGCTACACCTATAACCATGATAAGGAATAAGATATTAATTAGATGAAATTGTTAACCTGTCCTGAGACATTCCTAACATTTTTCTTTGGAGATTTATTGAATAACTGGAACTCCTCAAGATCTCCATTCTTAATGCTCGCCTCTAACTGCCAGTGGTATAAGTATAAACAACCAAATTAAGATGAAGTTGATCATAATGAGTTGTAGTTATGGTCAATATAAAGATGAATAGCTTTTACCTGAACATGAAGAATGCACACGAGAATCCTAGCAATAGGTAACCAGCTTTCCTCAGGTGACAAAGATAATTTCTATCTATAAACAACTTTCCTCAGGTGACAAGAGATAATTTTGATCTGTAAACACAACTAAAAATTGAAAACGGATTTGGGCCAAAATAGGTAATGTTTTGCGAGTCGGGTAAAGAAGAAATATACATATATTAACACTTGTTTGTTAGAGATAAAACAGAACCTGAATCGACAACACTTGTATCTATGATAAACTGTTATGGTGATATCTTTTAATCACATGGAAATAAATAACTATCCATTAGTAACACTTGTTTGAAAATACATAGATTTTGGCCATTCACAGTTTTTCCTGGTACATGGTGCATGAACTGTTCTAAGGAAATCAGTAAGGGGATCGTGTTGTGGCTGGAGACAGAGGACACTGAAGCTCTTATCGAAAAGGCTGTCAAAGCTGGTGCTGTAGCTGTAGCTGAAGGTGAATTGACTGAGGGTGAAGGTGAAGGCTCGAGTGATGCTAAGCGCGTGGGAAAGGTCAAGGAACCCTATGTCATAATATGGGGTTTCTACACCCTACTGCTATGAAGACTGCTGACGCGAAAGCTTAAGATCTGTTGGATGAATATGCATTTACTTTTTGTATATATAAGCTTAACCAAACACCCCCTTTAAAAAATAGTTTTGTACTGGATGTGATTTATTGTACATAAATTCGCTTTGTGATTTGTGTCAGATGTGTATGTACGTGTGTGTGTGTGGGGGGGGGAAGAATAATTATGATGAGATAGATGCAGCCAGGTCCAAACATTCTGTTAGCGAGCAAAAAATAAGGAGCAAGATTAAGGAAATATATCTCTTTTTTACTTCTTTATTTTATGTGCTATGTCGATATTTGAATACTTGCTAATGAGTATCTGATTATTGTGGTTTAAGCAATAGCATATATTGTAATAAGTACCATCAAAAAGTTTAAAGGAACTAACCTGACCCGTTTTGTTGACATAAACAGAAACTATTTTCCATTGAAGATCGCCTGCAATAAAATAAAAACTTTCTGAGAATTTGCAACTCTGAATATATTGATTTTAATTTGTTGTGATTGATATATCAAAACAAACCTTTACATGTGCGTTTAAGGGGCACACAACCTCTTTCAAGTAGTTCTCGGCTGCATAAGCCAAGAGAATTCTCTTCCGCGACAAACTTGTCACTAAAACTACCATTTGAATTGCTGCCAGTTCCAGTGCTATAGGTTCCTTTATCAGTGCGCGGTACAGCCGGGATATTGCGTTTATCCTTCAATGCCCATGCTTTTAATGTCGTTGTACCATGAAGAGCTATAGTAAATGTAATTTGAATAAATAACTATTCTAAGAGACAATTCCATCACAAACTCACCCAGAAAATGCAGAATACAATAGTTTTAAATGGTTTGTTATACTTTGTTTTCCAATTAATGATTGATTGCATTTTAAATACACAAGAATTAGAAAATGACTCCAAAACACAGTAACAATAACAACTCAGCTTACCAGTAGCGGTCCTACAACTAAAGGAGCATTCTCTCATTTGAGTTATAAGACAATATCAAAAGCAGTAAGATACACAATGCTACATAATCTTATATCATGTGATCATATGCTACGTAATGCTCTTTGTTTACCGGTCGATAGACTACATCATTGGTTTTTGTTTCTGGAGATTTTGTGCCGTTTGTAATGGTGAAAATGTGGTGTTGAATTTAAGATTGAGAGGTGGGAGAGGAGGCATGGTGATTTGACATCATTTTGTGAGATGTGAATGTCGAAGGCGTAAAAGGCCGAATATGTCATGGCTGCAACGTCAGTTGAATATCATATATATCTATGTGAGTCCTATGTCTTATGTGTCATTTCTGCTATTTGCTTGCTTTCTCTGAACTGAATTTCCATATCTAAACATCCGTAATTAATCTACCAAAAAATACGTGTACAGACGTGTCTATGTGTGGTAAGGGTGATCAGTTCATATTGTTTTTAGTATAGAACAGTAACATCACATGTGAGATGTTGGATTTGGATTTCTGCGACTTCGACCATATAATGGTTCTCGGCCAGTCTCTTTTGGACTGTAAAATAAGGACTTCATGGTTTATTATCTAAAAGAAGCCCAAACAAACATACCTTCAAAGACACCAGGGACGACTAATCCGCTATAGAGCCACTGTCGAAACGTCACCACTGCACCTCCTCGCCCAATTCCCGGCAGCAGCTCCGTACCCACGAGGTGGAGTTGTAGACATCAGTACTGCCATAGTTGCCACAGCTATAAGGTTGATTTAAAAACACTCCCTAACTAACTGTGCCATATAAAAGAACATAATATATATCTAAAATTTTATCTTGCAGGATATGATCCCTTTCACGAATGACTTGAATTCGACGCAGCCCGATGACAGTCGTCAGGGAAGGACGACCGATGTTGCATTTCTAACATGTTTAGTGCCTGAATTGGGGAAAGGTAAAGAAATGTCATTGCAACACCAGTTGACTTGCCAGCAATCTGGTCCCTCCTCAACTACTACCGCAGAACTGCAGTTTCAAAAGCAATTCTACGGTCATTTTATGGGATCATAAGTTACCACCTTCATGAAGGTAATAAGTGTTTATTTAAGAATTTACTATTTAAAAAAGGAATTTGGTTTGTTTTAAGGGGTGGTTGGATTAATGTTTTGCTCGATAATCATATGATGGAACAAAAACAGATGAGTTAAAAAATCAAACTTCCGAATAGCGAAACATAAATACTTTATATTTTGTGTGTAAAGCAATTTATATAACATTTTAGCATGAAGACAATAGTGGTCGTCGTTCCAAAGGAAGTTATAATAATTGGTACATCTGATGTCTCTCTATTTCTCTTATCTCATGGTCAACCCAAAAAGTACTAAAAGTTACTTGTGCTGACCCATTACTTACCCTCCTGACCTTCCGAATTTGCCAAATCTATTAGGCTGGATCTGATATGAAGCTCTACCACCTGGATCAACTAATTTTAAAACTGAAACTTTGAAACACACTATATAAACTGATAAATAATTCATTGAAGCTGGACATTATATACTTACTCATGGAAAGCAGGAGTGGCCCCAGAGTTCGCCCGTTGCCTGAATAGCATCATATAATGGTTCACAAACGTATATTTATAATGATAAAAGAGACAATGTTAACGTAAGAATAAAAATTATAATAGTTAGTCTCTTCTTGATCACGGAATGGAAATAAAAAAAATACTATTAGGGTTTTAAGATGATTTTATGAAGATGAGATTAACATGGGAATATAAAAATATTTATTTACAAACCGGATATTCACTAAAACTAACTAAGTAGATTTATCTATTTATTTATAGTTATTATCTACAGTAATAAATAATGATACTTATCATATTAATTACAAAACCTGATACTAAATATAGTGGTTTAATATCATAAAACAGAAATAATAGAATAGCCCAATTGGAAAATACTAATACGCACAACCAAAAGGTCATGAGTTCGAATCTTACAACCCTCTTTTCAAACAACAATTTTTTTACAACAAAAAAACCGAAAGAAAAAAAAATATAAACAATAAATCCGACCCGGCTCGGCCCAGACCTACAAAACGCAGTTTTCAAAATTGCGTTTCCAAAACGCGATTTTAAAACAAAATGCGATTTCAAATCCGAATTTCGTGGAATTTGGAGATTTTCAAGGAAATTTGGAGATTTTCTAGGAAATTCTGAAAATACTATTGGCTAAAAGATGTGACTAGGATATGACTGGATTAAAAAGTGTGGTTTCAAATCATAATTATACCTATATATAATATATATATATATATATATATATATATATATATATATATATATATATATATATATATATATATATATATATATATATATATATATATATATATATATATATATATACACTAGTGGCAAAACCCGTCCGATATATATATATATATATATATACACTAGTGGCAAAACCCGTCCGATGGACGGGTATGACTTCTAATTATCGTTTTTCTTTATTTGTAAATATTTGTTTGTAATGTTCTATTGACACGTATGACTTCTGGTTGTTTTTTTTTGTAAGTACTCTTCTTTATTTTGCTTTTAGTTTACTTTTATTTTAATACACTATCAGTCGTGAATTTTTTAGAAACGAATTTTGTTTTATCTACAGATGTTGTTAGAATATCGTTTACCAAAACTTAACTAAAGATAAATTGATTATAAACATATGAAATTATTTACAAACCGCATGAACAATAAAAAAAATGAAAATTAATCCGATATAAGAAAGTAAAAGTTTTTAAAATATCCGCAAAAGATAAAGTGTATGTTGTAATTAAGTTCAAAATTGAAAAACGTCTTTGTACACAACATTTATAAATAGCTCTCTGCATGTATTCCACCTACATAAAGAGAACACCTAAAAATACATAAAAAAGTGAAGAAACTATATACCTATAAATACATAAAAAAAGTGAAGAAATTAACTCATTGGATGCATTTTTACTTATTGTTTGTGAATGCATCAATAAAAATAGTGCAAAACGACTAACCATCAATAATGTGCTAAGACAACTTAGCATAGAACTGGAGCTTCAAGTAAACTTTTATATTGTTGCAAAAGTGACTCCCTTGATATGAGAGGGTTATCAAGTCGGGTTATCGGTTTTTGTCGAGTCGGGTTATATCGGATTTTCAATTTTTAAAACTCATCCGCAACCTAACCCGATAAGAAATCGAGTTATCGGGTTTGGATGATATCAGATCGAGTTCGAGTTATCGAGTGATATTAAATGAGGTTCTTGTTCTCTTTTTAAAGCTAAATTATCTTCGTCATAGTGCAAATGCTATATTTTAACTTTTTAAGTCTTTCAATGCTTTTCATGGATTACACTTTACACTATTTGCTCTTATCTGATCAATGAGCCTCGTTTTCCTAATACTTCTTTTCTTATCATTATTTCGTTTACTTTTTATATTTCGCATCTCTTTGAAATTAATATTATAAGATACTCCCACGTTAACACCATATCACATGGTTATAATTAGTCGGAAAATGTAGTAACGCATGTGTATGCCCTTCTAATGAGTAAATCAATTTCTCATTTGTTTGAGCAATATGTAAGTTGTGGTCTAAGTAAATAAATATTTTTGAAATAAAATACTCCTTTCATTCAAAAATTATTGTTCCCTTAAAAAACAATTAGTTTCGCTTTCTTACTTCTGGACAGATGACAGTTTCTCCTTAGTTAATTAATCAAATTTTTCTTTAAATTATGTAATAATAATTTTGAACAAATAATATATTAAATTTGATTAAACTTATCTATCCGTTTTTAATAGTTGATAATTAAAATAAGACAACCGAAGAAAAAAAGCGTGGATAAAAAAATACAACGAAAAGAGTAGTAAACTGAGGTTTTCCAAAAACTATTATTGTAAACGTTTATTGATCTCAAATATTTGCTTATAAATATAAAAGAGTACGATAAGAGTGTTTAGCGCTCAACCAAGCCATCCAATCTCGTTTCTACACATTTTATAAAAGGACTCGTTATGACCCATTCTCCAAACCACCTTAGTGCACCACTAACTATTTACATATAAAATGAAAGGATGTCGAATATATATACCTATTCTAAAAAGGACTCATTGTAACATGTAGACTATTTCTACTGCCTAATAAATTAATGAGCTCACCAATGGGGGGACTGAAAAGAAGTCAAATCTTTAAGAAATCGACTTGCAATGTTCCAAGCATCCTTATAGTACAAATATCTAGCCACTAAAGGGGTATCCTTTATCATTGTCGTTAAATGTTTCAACGTAGTCATGAACTGCGTGAAAACTAAAAAGTTGCCTTTAAACAATTGAAACAATACCATAAAACCTTCGTATGATCAAAGCTCACCTGTGGTGTATCTGATTAGTGCAACGGATCCAAAGTAAAAAAAATGACAAGAAAGGAAAGAAACATAGAAGCAATAGAAAGAGTTGAATTTTGAAGGTCGGATATTGAGTATTTGTGTAATATCAGTTAAGCGTCTACTAAGCATTCATTCGATGACAATAATCTAGATATTATTGGTTCGACAAAAAAATAAAAAATACATAGATGTTTTCCTAAAGAACATTATGTTATAATGTAGAAAGTTCGAACCTTCACGTATCCTAAGTTATCTTCTTTAGATATCACTAAACCAATAATGCTAAAACATATAAAGCTAAAAGCTTACGAAAGTAAAATAAGAAAATAGACGTCTATATAGTAATGAAAGTATTATGAATGATGACTCCATGTAATTGTAAGCAAAAACCACTCTCCCAAAAGGTCCCGTGCCCCATTGCTTGTAATGACACATCTACATTGATTTTGATGGTACTGAGTTAGCATCAAGGGTAAGCAAAGAGATAAAATTTATACCTGCATGGCTGCATACATAAGTCAGCTTCAAATCATATTCTTGGTAAGTGTATTACTTTCCATTCAACTTATTCTCAACTACTTTGTACTAATTCTCACATGTTCTCAGATTTAGGGTGTCACTCATATGCGCTCAAGTTAATAATCATCACTCAAACACTCTAAACTAATCATGCTAATCAAAACACTGTAAATGTATTATTGGAACACAATATAATGCATTATCAGAACACAATAAGCCCGTAACACTCTTAAAATGGATACCGAAACACTTCCTAAGCTAAGCAAGAAAATCTGAAAATTATATAGTGCATTGACATTTAACTGAAAATGGTTCATGAGAGATTTTCCTAAAATAAAGTAAAATAAGCATACTAACCTCTTAACATTTTTTGATCAGATGTTGAGGTTGCTGACATAATCTCCATTAAACTTTCAGTAAGATCCCAGGCTTTAGATTATTTTTTCGACAGTTTTTGAATCAGGTTAATAGCATCACCATATCAGTACTTTGATAAATATATGATGCAAAGCTAAATTTAATTACTTTATAACAAACTATAATATGGGATCTTCAAGAAGCTGCATGGCTTAATTTTGTTTTGCGGGTTTTCTTACAATTTAGTCAAAAATCATCAACCAATGTCTAGACCACCTGCACAAAACAAAAATATGAATTGAAACATACTGAGACATTATCAAGTAGATATAAGACTATGCCCCATGATTCATTCTCAAACAATTAAATATAAACCCGAACATTATAGACTCTAATAATCTTAATTTGAAAACATGGTGACACTGATATTCAACTAACACAAGATAGAGAAGAATATCCACACTAATTTCATCATACAGTTTGTACAAATTAAGAAAACACATCGCTTTATTCCAAGATTCTGATTTTTGTAATTATATTTTTTGTGTGGCTATAATTAACCCGCTGCTAATCCATATAAAAAATAGACATAATAAATTTTCTAAGTTGATTGATGTCGCTGACCCTTTTTACCTATTACCCAACCGGCTTGAGCTACCCATCTTGCCACCCCTAAATGATGATATAGAAGAGTGCCTTATTACCAATCACTCCATTTTCCCATTTAGCAAAAAAGGAAATTTGATAGGTAAGGTAAACCATCGATGTTATACAAACTATATGTGTTCTTTTATATAAATTTACGATGCAAGAAAAGTAGCTAACCTATCATCGTTGCTTCTTGTGTCCTGTAATTGTCATTTATATCATGTTGGAACCTTTTCTATAGGCAAGATGTTCATATCTTCCACATGAGTGCATTTTTCCCCTGAAATATAATAATATGTAACATCATGTTAGAAAATATCAAATGTTAGAAAATATCACATGAGGTCACTCTTGAAGCCTTGCTATCTTCAGCATTTGGATTCCCTGACAATAAAATAGTCAAAAGAAAGTTTAAAGATAATAGAGCTAAAGCCTATTTCATTTTATGGAATAAGAATATGAATTACAACCTATGACTAACGGAGATATCCTGAAACTAACAACACATTCAGCGAAGAAATGAGTGTTCATAGTCATGTTCCAAATTGCATAATTATTGGGGCTTTGCATAATTATTAGACTACCTAAAAACACACGAGTTTTTTAATTCCAATTTTATAAGGGCAAGTATCCATTTATAGTTATTTTTACTATAATAGGTAGCATCACAGGCAAGACGTCCAGGTAAGTATACAAATAGGTTAGATCAAAATGGGAATTATTAAGCAGGAAAGTAATAATAGATATAACCACAAATGCATTCTCAACTTATCTGGGCAACATTTAGGAAAGAGCTTCGGCTAATGTTACATGAATCAATTGTATTTCCTAAATTTTGTAAATTTACTCAATCTAAAATATATCAAACTTTGTAGCTTTACCAGACAAAGGGCGGATGAGTTTCAGCAGGAAGGGGCAAGAGAATATGGCAGTATCCGGTTCATTGTCAGTTTGAAAGAGAAATTCTTACACGCAATTTTAGCAACTACCATCACGCGGCACAGAGAACTTAAGAGATTCCCACACAGTTTTAGTTTACTCATTTTGACCCATAAAAAATGTCTACCAGAGAAGACTCCAACAAAAACATCAGCCTTCTCGATAAGCTCCTCAATCATGATATCTATTATAGATGAATCTTTGTATTGACCAAGAAGTGATGAAGACGGGTACATGTTTGTTACCATTCCAACCCTACAGCCCGTTTCCTTCCCAATAGGTAGTTGATCATCAGTAAAATCTTGAGATCAACTTCAAGGTGTTGTACACGTCTAATAGGTTCAACACTGTCATGTCTTGGAGGGTAAAAAAGAGGCAATAAACCGATAAACACACATGGGCCTTCAGGGATCTCCTTAGTTTCCTCTGGTACCTCCTCTATATAATCCAACATAATCATTAGTGTCAAATGTTTTACAAAAAATAGAAACTTGTAACAACAAAATTATCAACTGTAAAGAAAAATGATTCAATAGGTGTGATCATAGCAAATAGAAACATACGACACCAAGATAAAATCAAAGTGTATACCTTGAATGAAGCTTTTTCAGAAGCATAAAAAGGTCATCCTTCAGGGCTCTCCTTAGTTTTCTCTGGTACCACCTCTATATAATCCAACATAATCATTAGTGTCAAACGTTTTACAAAAAATAGAAACTTGTAACAACAAAATTAACAACTATAAAAAAAATGATTCAATAGGTGTGATCATAGCAAATAGAAACATCCGACACCAAGATAAAATCAATGTGTAAACCTTGAATGAAGCTTTTTCAGAAGCATAAAAGGTCATGTGATTGTTGCTCCAGCTTCTGGTTCAAGTTGAGGGACTGCATCGTTTGTTTGTGTGAACCGGTTGGGCATAAACCTTCATATTTGTAGCCAAACTTCAGTTTCACCATAGAAAAAACTAAAATATTTTGTAAGAGTCAAATTTGTTACTCAAACCTTAGGATTATGTCAACAATCGAGTAGTTATGTTCAAAAGATTCCAACCTACACAATTAGTTCATAAAAATGAAGAGCATTATGGAAGGTGGTGACATTCTTTTTTTTTAACTTTACAGTGACCATATAAGACATTAAAAATAGACACGATAATAATAGAATTACATCATTGATAAGAATGTTCAAAGGGTGAGACTTGTGGCCAGTTGACTACAATATTATAGATTTGTTTGCTTAAGAATTCTTGACCAGAATCATTATCTTAGAGACCATAAATATCATTAGGTAACCTTGGGGTACAATGACCGAACCTAAATCACTCACTTGTTACTCTATTTAGCTTGTTATCCATTCAGTTTAGCAATCAATATGCAAAGCTCTTGGTAAAACCTTAATTATCACTAAATCTCAAATTAAAATGTCACAACCAACTTCATTATGGGTCACCGAAGAAAGAGCTATGGAAGGCATGATCGTTGGAAACTTGCAGCGAACAAACTTGCTAACTACATGCTATGGGTACCTTTCACCTTCCACAAAGTTATCTATCGCACCAACAGTTCTGTTTTCCTAGGTCACGTTATGAAAAAAATTCGAAACTTCAGTTCGCCAAGTCATTCATATGCATTTAGTTTTACTCCAAAGGGGAAGTATCAATCACACAGCAACAACAGTAAGTAAAAATTTTTTTTATTACCGAGTAGAAAGTTTATAGCTAACCCATCTGCTCGAACCCTAGATATCAACAAAAATCATTGCACAAGTAGAATCAAATGCTTCTTCTCATTAACCGGTCCAGTGTCTTGCTGTTATATAATTTAAGCAACAACATTTAAATATAGTTAGCATAAAGACACCAACATCATTGTAATGTTCACATGTAGTTAAACTGTATATTGATGAAGCCCTTAATATTTTTATTCAACTATATACTGAAAGATAGTATAACCTATTGCAGAAGAGAATACCTGAGCAAGAAATACAAACCTGGTAAATGCAAGACCCAAAGTCTCACAGGTAAAATCAATCACCTGATAAAAACAACATAAGAAAAAACCCTGAAGATAAAGAGGCACAAGATACCTGTTCAATTAATATGTAACGAAAGTAATTATATATTGAATACCATAAATTTGTCTGTACATAAAGTTCCAGAGCATCAACTTGGTCCTTAAACATACGTTATATTCATCTAGCTATTGGATCCAATACGAATCATTATAGTCTGAACAAAATTAGTTCCAAAAGAATACAACAAAGATTAATTATTAATATCAGAATTAATAAAAAAGAAAATCAATTGACCCCACAACAATTAACTGAAACAATTATTAATATCAGAATTAATAATTCAATTCGTAATTTCGTGATAACATCCATCGGTATTGCTTTGTTCCCGAAGGCTAGAGAAAAAAGGGTTAGCGATGAAACTATGAAAATCGATCGGGGTTGAGAAGGGTTGTTTTCATGGAACTGTGTTTTTTCGTTAATAACTATAGTTGATAATCGATCGGAGTTGGGTTGGGTTGTTTTCATGGGTGATAAGCATGATTATTTTAGGCAACTGATAACGTTCGAGAATTTGTAAGCGCGTAAGCCCCTGTGCCACGTGGATTAGAGCATGATTAGTGACGTGGCAAATCCCTCCTCTTATATATAATGTAAAGATATATATATATATATATATATATATATATATATATATATATATATATATATATATATATATATATATATATATATATATATATATATATATATATATATATATATATATATATATATATATATATATATATATATATATATATATATATATATATATATATATATATATATATATATATATATATATATATATATAGGGTGAGGTTATTTTCAGAACCAAATAAATGTACAGAACTGCGAGAACCACCTTTTTACTCTTAAAATGCACATGTATATATATCGGGTTAGTTTATTAGGTAGAAATACATAAATTTTCATTGTCGTAGGTCACTAAGAACATGTATGCAAATGTATTTGTTTTGTATGTATGATAACTATCTTTTTGTTGGATAATAAGAAAACACATGTGCACTTTTCATATCGCTCATCATACTCGGATATATAACCAACAAAACAACTATTAAATGTTAATTAAACATAACAATGAAAATATATATGCATTGTTAAGAGTATTAAGATGGTTCTCGCAGTTCTGTACATTTATTTGGTTATGAAAATAACCTTTCACTATATATATATATATATATATATATATATATATATATATATATATATATATATATATATATATATATATATATATATATATATATATATATATATATATATATATATATATATATATATATATATATATATATATATATATATATATATATATATATATATATATATATATGTATATATATATATATATATATATATATATATATATGATGTAATTTGATTACATGATTGTTTGATGATTATTTTAAATATTTATACGAGGTATTTATACGATGTAGATTGTCACAAGGAACCCTAGCAAATCAATCGAAGCTATTCCCGTAGGAATTCTAGCTATTCTAGATCTAAACCAAGTTGCGGATATTTATGATCCCAACAAAATGGTTAATATTCGTAGAAATGTTGATATTAGTTGATTTTGATGTTGAAGAAGAATTGGCGAGATTAAATCTGATATCGATGTCATGATGATCTTTCCTTATAGAGTGGAGTTTGACAAAACGTTACCACCTGGAAAGGTGTCATCTGATTCGTTGTCACCCAATTCTTAAATTGAAATCGAAAGGTCGAATGTAGCACTTGAGGCTGTCATTAGAACCATTACCCAAAAGCCTCATGCCGCTAGTACCTTTTCGATAAGTTTAATTGAATGTGTGAGTCATTTCATACTAGTGACTCATTTGATAACTATTGTTGCAAGAGCTATAGGATTGGAAATTAAGTGTTGTTTATATCGAACTTTTATTTCCCTATTAAGGTCTAAGAATAAGGTTGAGAGTATTGGAGAATGAGGTAGGATAACTAATAAGTGTGAAAACACTTATCCTTTTACCAATTATTTCTAATATTTACAAGACCAAAACGTGTATTTTATGTCGTAAAGGTCGGAATTATGCGTGGTTTGTGTTTTTATTGTGTTTCAGGATAAAAATATGAAAAAGGAAGAAAACATGGGCTATCACGGGCTTTTATCGAAGAAAAAGACAAAAGACGAAGTCAAAAGATCGAGAGTGCAAAAAGAACGGAACCCAAGGCCTATTCTGAAGATTTATCGAAGAAAAAGTCTAAAGACGGAAGTTTAATGAAGTCGAAGAACTCAAGTCTAATAGAAGAAGAAAATTATAAGACAAGTTCAATTTATGTCAACAAATCCCGAGACGACGTCGAGAAAGACAAAGAATTTAAATCGAGTCGAGACGAGAAGAAAGAAAGAAGGAAGCAACGCATGCACTCCCCACCTCCTATATATACCCTCCTAATGACACATTAGGAGGGAGTTAGTTAATTGTTAGCTAGTTTATTTTTCTTTCTTTAGTTTTATTTTTAGAGAGAGAAAGTGTTTAACTTTCTCTCACTAGAACTTCATCTTTTCTTTCTTTTCATGTTTAAGCTTTGACTTGATCTTGTATTTTGGAATCATTAATCTATAAGTTCAAGTTAAGTTTTCATTTTCAATCTCTTCCTACCTTTCTTGATTTTTACTTATATTTGATCCGAAATCATCTTTGATTTTGTTTAATCTTGATGTTTATGAGATCAAAAAGTTCATCTTTTGGTTTCTATCTAAGTTTTATACGGATTAAGCTTTGATCTTATCATGCTTATTGGCTTATCTTGTGTTTAGCTTATTTACCTTTTAGTTTTCTTAAAAAGTTTCGTCCTTTTAAAGTTTGTTTTATAAAGTTTGCACATTTCGTATCTCAAAATTTTTTAAATTTATGCTTGTTTTCATTTGGTTAAGATTTGGATAAGTGCTTATTCGTCTTGATTATTTGTGCTTTTTTTTTGCTTATTCTGCTTTTGAATCCCATCGTAACTGCATTGATGTTTTACCCAGTATGATCGAGTAAGTGTGATCGCATAAACCCCTAGGGTTTGTACTTGCGATCCATTACTGCGATCCATAGTACGATCGTTAACTACGATCACACTCAATAATCCACTCCACGATCACTTGTTGCGATCGTGGGTACGATCATAGAGTGCGATCTGTGGCTGTGATTGCCTTGGGTGTGATCACTTGTTTCCATTTCATTGAGTGCGATTACTTGGCCACGATCTAGGCTACGATCGACTGTTACGATCGTAGGCTACGATCACTTGGTGCGATCACCAAGTACGATCCAAGAGTACGATCGCTTGACTGCGATCCAGGGTATGATCGTTGGTTGCAATCGTGACTGCGATCTGACTCTTTCTTTGATTTTATTTCCTGTTTTTTTATTATTATTGTTTATTTTCTTTTTTCAAATTTTACTTTTCCCGTATTTTTACTTAGCATTATTTTAAACTAGTTTTGTCTTAGTTTATTTTTACAAAGTTTTATGTTTTAAATTCATTTTAAGTTTTTAGTCATTTATTTTTAACTCATAATTTTAGTTTAATTTTTAAAGCTTTTTACTCAACGACATTTTCATTTTGCTATTAGTTTAAAATAGATAATCACACCTTGCTCTTTTCCACCAAGAATGACCGAGTCGCACTAATAACTAGTAATCAATTTGAAAAGACTGGAACAACGTACTTTCATACGAGGCAATCCCTTGTATTAAATGGCACCGTTGTCGGCTCTTTTCGTTAAGATTAACGGTTTTTAGTGAGAGACGCGTTGGATTTTGTGATCCGTTCATTTTTTAACGTTATTTTTCTTGCTTCAATTTTCAAAAATCCTAAAAAATATAAAATTTTCAAAAATCCTAAAAAATATAAAATTTTCAAAAATAAAAAAAAAACAGAAAAACATATAAAAACCAAAAATATTTCTTGGCTATCTTTCTTTTCTTTTTGTAGGTGTGTATGCGTACTCGTGCTATTAAGAAGAAAGCAATTCAAGCCGAAGTCGTAACTCCACCTATCAATGACTCTTTTCCCCTTGAGGCCTTAATGTCTATCAATTCCAATCTTGATGACACCCGGTGGTTTGCGGACATTGCAAACTACTTAGCGGGTGGAATTCTCAAGGAAGTGTTAACGTCCCAACAAAGGAAAAAGTTCTTTAAAGACATTGAACACTATTTTTGGGACGACCCTTACCTTTTCAAACAATGTGCGGATCTTTTCATTCATCGATGTGTTGATGGGCCGGCAGCTTTACTAATCCTTGAAGCTTGCCATAAAGGACCCACCGGTGGTCATTTTGGTCCCAATTACACCGCGAAGAAAGTTTTTGACTCTGGATTCTATTGACCCTCCATTTATCATGACGCTCATGAAATGGTTAAACATTGTGATGCTTGCCAACGCTAAGGAAAGATCACACATAAAGATGAGATGCCTCAAAATTTCATACAAGAATGTGAAATCTTTGATGTATAGGGCATCGACTTTATGGGGCCATTTCCATCATCAAAAGGGAGAAAGTACATCCTCGTAGCCGTTGACTACGTATCTAAATGGGTTGAAGAAAAGGATTTACCTACTAACAATGCGAGGGTGGTTGTGAACTTTTTGAAGTAGCTTTTTTCTCGATTCGGTGTTCCTCGTGCTATCATCAGTGACTGCGGGACTCATTTTTGCAATGATCAATTTGCACGAGTCATGGCTAAGTATGGTGTCAATCACCGTCTTTACACCGCTTATCATCCTCAAACAAATGGTCAAGCCGAGATATCTAACCGTGGATTGAAGCGAATTCTTGAGTGTACTATGGGAGAGCATCGTGCCTCGTGGGCCGATAAGTTAGACGATGCTACACCGATAGGTTGCACTCCATATCGTTTTGTGTACGGGAAGGCATGCCACCTCCCTATTGAGTTGGAACATAAGGCGTACTGGGCCTTGAAATGGGCCAATTTTGACATCAACAAAGCCGATGATCTTCGGAAGATTCAACTCAACGAGCTAAGTGAACTGAGAAATGAAGCTTATGAGAACTCACTGATTTACAAGGAGAAGACCAAGATCATTCATGACTCAAGAATTAAGAACCGAGAGTTTCACGTTGGTGATCAAGTTCTACTCTTTAACTCTCGGTTGAAGATCTTCTCGGTCAAGCTTAAGAGCCGTTGGTTTGGTCCATTCACCGTCGCCAAAGTCTTCCCCTATGGAAACATTGAGCTTTCTCAGCCAAATGGGCAAAATTTTAAAGTGAATGGCCAACGTGTGAAGCTGTACTTTGATGAGGACATCTCTCATGAGATGATTCCATCCCTCACCACGTTTCCCTTGAATTATTTCTTGGTCGAGTCAGGCTCGTGACTCAGTTAACAAAAACAAGCGCTTCTCGGGAGGCAACCCGTTGATCTATCCTTTACCGTTTTCATAATAAGTGTAGGGGGAGCCCCGTATGTGTTTGTTTTCTTGTTTCTTATAATGTGAAGGGATTAAAGCTTCAAAGAGCACTTTTGATGACATTTGATGAACCGTGATCCCGTGTTCCCATCTTCCCGGTTCTATCCTAAACTGTCATGATTTAATATTTCATATCTTATACGTTCACATTGAAATCGCTATAGTTGTCCTTTCCTTAGCAAGATTTAAACAAAGTGCACAATGTCCTAAGTGTAGGGGAGTTTACTCCCACATTCTTAAACATTGAGGACAATGTTTATATCAAGTGTAGGGGGGACTTATATCGAAGTAAGGGGTCTTTTCCATGAATTTGCCCTCATTTTAACCGGAAAATTTGATTTTTTGACATTTTTCAAAATTTTTAATCTATTTTGGCCTAGTTGTATAATAGTATTTTCCTTTGCTATCGTTATTTACTTTCTTTGATGGAATAAAATTGTTTTTAATAAAGTGGTTTTAATTTTCAAATTCATGAATCTTTTGACTCAACCCATGTTTACTTATCTAAGTTTACTCTAGCTAGTATCCTTAACGTGTTTAAGTCAAGTTTTGCTAGGCTTTTATATAGGGAACTTTAAAACGCGAAAGTCTTAACTCTCACGGGTTAAGAACAAGAACTTTTCGCAAGTTCCTATAATTGATCCTAGAAAGTCGTTTACCAAGGGAACTTTAAAATGCTAATTCTAAACTTGAAAGAGTCTAATAATTTGCAAGATCCTATAGATGACTTGAAAACCCAAAACTTTGATTTAGTTGGCTAAGCATCCACGAGTCTCATTCCTTGAGATTTTAAATTGTGGAGAACGAGAGATGATAGAGTCAATTATAAGTTTGGTATTCTTTCATGAATTTATGTGAGTTGATTATAAGCTTTTTCTCCCATCGCTTGCTAATAAATTTATTTGCAATAAATAAGGTTGTACGATTTGAAAAGTTACTTAGCTTCTAGCACAAGATCGTTTAAAAGTTGCTCGGTATTAATTAGAGTTCATAGCCAAGGCATAACTTATTGAAGTGGGATGCGAAGATTGGCGAGTCCGAAAAGGTCCTAACAAGGCATGAGGGCTACATTTTGTTGCTAAAGATCCCAAGTGATGTGAAGGATCATTTATCAAAAATCAATATGAAGGATCGAGACACACGACGAAAAGCAAATACTCCCCTAAAGATCATGGAGAAGTCTATCCAAAAAGGCCCTAACAAGGTATAAGAATAAATATATCCAAGTCCTAAAAGGAGGCGGATCGTTGTATATCAAAGTCCAAAATAAAGATTGGAGAAAAATGAAGAAGTCGTGGTCCAAATATGAAGAATCTCTCAAAAAATTCAACTGAAGCAATTCCTATTATGAAGAGAAGACCATAATTTCAAGAACGTCTCTCAAGATTTGAAGTATGAAGTCGCTTTCAAATATCGGTCCGATAAAGGTCTCAAATTGTGAAGCG
The DNA here is from genome assembly GCA_025667525.1 of Glebionis coronaria. Classification (NCBI taxonomy): domain Eukaryota; kingdom Viridiplantae; phylum Streptophyta; class Magnoliopsida; order Asterales; family Asteraceae; genus Glebionis; species Glebionis coronaria. The sequence continues at coordinate 1,431,998 of JANFOE010000553.1, forward strand.
AGTTATGCCAAGATATGAACTTTAAAAGGTCCCGAGAAGCAGTTTTAAAAGATTTTGTCCTTTAGCTAACTATTGATTAAATCGTCCCACTTTATTTTCAGCCTAAATAACTATCGAAATAAGTCAAACAATGCATCCTCGTGATTATTCAAGACAATATTAAATTATAATAGATACACCTAGGAATAAGTGAGTCTAAGTGAATAATTGGGCCACATGAATTCGTGTTAGTTTGCTAACTTATAATAACAATGATCTCGTTTTTAAGCTTGGTATGGGGAACGTGAAACTTGAGGATGATGAACATTCATGACAACCAAAACCCCAATGTAAGTCTTTGATTTATTTACTTGTTTTGTATATGTTTCTATCTTTTTAATAAGGGCCAAGGTGGGTTATTTATGATGAAAAATGTAAACCATGCTTTTAAATTAATGCATTGCATGAGGGCATTGCAATGGTCAAGTGTAGGGGATTTAATAAGTGTGAAAACACTTATCCTTTTACCACTTATTTCCAATATTAAAAAGACCAAAACGTGTATTCTATGTCGTAAAAGTCGGAATTATGCGTGGTTTGTGTTTTTATTGTGTTTTAGGATAAAAATATGAAAAAGGAAGAAAACATGGGCTATCACGGGCTTTTATCGAAGAAAAAGACAAAAGACGAAGTCGAAAGATCGAGAGCGTAAAAAGAACGGAAGTCCAAGGCCTATTCTGAAGATTTTTATCGAAGAAAAAGTCTAAAGACGGAAGTTTAATAAGTCGAAGAACTCAAGTCTAATAGAAGAAGAAAATTATAAGACAAGTTCAATTTATGTCGACAAATCCCGAGACGACGTCGAGAAAGACAAAGAATTTAAATCGAGTCGAGACGAGAAGAAAGAAAGAAGGAAGCAACACATGCACTCCCCACCTCCTATATATACCCTCCTAATGACACATTAGGAGGGAGTTAGTTAATTGTTAGCTAGTTTATTTTTCTTTCTTTAGTTTTATTTTTAGAGAGAGAAAGTGTTTAACTTTCTCTCACTAGAACTTCATCTTTTCTTTCTTTTCATGTATAAGCTTTGATTTGATCTTGTATTTTGGAATCATTAATCTATAAGTTCAAGTTAACTTTTCATTTTCAATCTCTTTCTACCTTTCTTGATTTTTACTTATATTTGATCTGAAATCATTTTTGATTTTGTTTAATCATGATGTTTATGAGATCAAAAAGTTCATCTTTTGGTTTCTATCTAAGTTTTATACGGATTAAGCTTTGAGCTTATCATGCTTATTGGCTTATCTTATGTTTAGCTTATTTACATTTTAGTTTTCTTAAAAAGTTTCATCTTTTTAAAGTTTGTTTTATAAAGTTTGCATATTTAGTATCTCAAAAGTTTTTAAATTTATGCTTGTTTTCATTTGGTTAAGATTTGGATAAGTGCTAATTCGTCTTGCTTATTTGTGCTTATTTATTTTTGCTTATTCTGCTTTTGAATCCCATCGTAACTGCTTTGATGTTTTACCCAGTACGATCGAGTAAGTTTGATCGCATAAACCCCTAGGGTTTCTACTTGCGATCCATTACTGCGATCCATAGTAGGATCGTTCACTACGATCACACTCAATAATCCACAACACGGTCACTTGTTGCGATCATGGGTAGGATCATAGAGAGCGATCTGTGTCTGCGATTGCCTTGGGTGCGATCACTTGTTTCCATTTCATTGAATGCGATTACTTGGCCACGATCTAGGCTACGATCGACTGTTACGATCGTAGGCTACGATCACTTGGTGCGATCACCAAGTACGATCCAAGAGTACGATTGCTTGACTACCATCCAGGGTACGATCGTTGGTTGCGATCGTGACTGCGATCTGACCCTTTCTTTGATTTTATTTCCTATTTTTTTTATTATTATTGTTTATTTTCTATTTTCAAATTTTACTTTTTCCGCATTTTTACTTAGCATTATTTTAAACTAGTTTTGTCTTAGTTTATTTTTACAAAGTTTTAAGTTTTAAATTTAATTTAATTTTTTGTCATTTATTTTTAACTCATAACTTTAGTTTAATTTTTAAAGCTTTTTACTCAACGAAATTTTCATTTTGCTATTAGTTTAAAATAGATAAACACCTCCATTTTATTTTCCACCAAGAACGACTGAGTCGTACTAATAACTAGTAATCAATTCGAAAAGATCGGATTCAACGAAATTTCATATGAGGCAATCCCTTGTATTAATATCGCATTGAGTATAAGTTGATTAAAACTTGAATGAAGTAAAATTTAACTCGTATTGAATAAGAAATTGTTAAGAGGAAGTCGTTAAGTTCTGTGATTGAATTATAAGGTTTTAATTGATTGTTGGTTCGTGTTAAGGGTTGTTCCTAGGCCATTGTCCAATAATGAGGATGCCTAGTGTCCAGGAAATATATTGAAGAAATCTTCTTCTAAATTGGGACCGATGGATCTTCCGGGACAGGTGGAACACCTAATGACTCTTGTAGATTAGTAGTCATTGTGGTATGTTTTAAAAATCCCAAACTTAACTGAGACATCAGTTGGTAGGACGAGTTCTTGGAATTGTATGACATAGTGACACGTAATGTGTTACGGTATAATTTTGACTTATCTGTGATTAATGAAAAGACTATCTTTGATTGCTAAATCCTACATGTATCGATGTTATCTATCTTTTATTGCTTCATCCTAATGTTCGCATTAGTGATGCAACCTTTGAGCAAGTACTCATTTTGGATAGAGTTGCGTTGTAGATTCTTCTCTTTGTATTCCTGAGTGCCATCGAGGTCATGAACCTCCTGATTAATTGGCTAAGCTCATTTCCTATGATCTTGTAGTTAGTTCTTGGTGAATAACTTTTCATCACTCTTTTGCAGATCACTCATTGTTTTTATGAGATAAAACAGCATCCCTTGAGAAAAATTGAATTTTCATCACTATTAGGATTATTCAAAGTGAGATTTATAAGTAATCGTTATCGAAATGAAGCTGTTTATCAAACACCTTGGAAAACTTAATTGCTTCCATAATAAAGAACACTCTGTAAATTCATTTTGAATTAAGTATGAGTATATATATTTTATATATGATGACAAAGTTTTGACGAACTGAGTATTGCATCGTTAATCCTGAAATTATATATAGTTGCGCGCCTACATACAATTTAGAAGGGACCATGCAAGGCTGATTAGTAGTCACCATAAAATTGGTTAATAAACACTACATTTACTTTGAAGTTATGAAAGATTAAAATTTTATGAGATCTGCAAGAAGTGCAAAAATAGGGACATATTGTTAAATACATCTACATATGTGCCCGTGGCATTTATTTTTCTGAGTCGAATTTACTCATCTATGGATATTGTCTTCATTGACAATTGATATCCCCTTCTTGTCCATTTCTGTAAATGATAAGATTCTTCGGAAAAATATCTGATTACCGAATGTTGATACCCGACTGGATGTATTGACATTCCTATCATTTCTTTTGATTAGATTTCATTTGAATGACCTGGGTAACGATCCGAGGAGCTTTCGAATGCATACTCAAATCATGAAAACATGGGATATACTCATATTCGTTAATGTTTTCGTCTATATCTGATTTGAAATTCTCTCGCGTAGATTATGCGTTGACATTACTCTTTTGATGTTAGTTATATCTCCCAATATCCTTGAATTTGTGAAGGATTACGAGTTATTATTAGTCTTTTGAGAAATTTACATCTTATCAACGGTGACGAAACTGGAAAGTTGATAATGCCAGTAGAATGGACTGATTGATTATGACATGACGACACTGTCTTAATTGATGGGAACTCGAGTAGAATTCCCCTAAAAGATAAGATGTAGATTATCAAAAGTGATCTAAGTAATTCATGACGGATGACCATATCCTGCAGTTAGACTTCAAATTATACCATGAATGGTTATAAACTGATCATAGATATTGTAATCTAGAAAGAACTTAAAGTAAATTTAATAAAAGATGTTTCTATTATCTAAAACTTTAGGAGGTATTTGTTGGTGAATTACCTAGATTTTCGCCATTAAGGCAAGTTGAATATGGTATTGATTATATTTCCGGTGCTGCACCTGTAGCATGTGCACTGTACGTCAGCACCATCTGAATCGAAAGTGTTACTGTAAAACTGAGAGAGTTATCTGTAACACCCCCACAATTTCTATGCGCAGCGGAACTACAACAATGGGTGCTACACAGTATTCATTGCACACAAGATATATCAAACGACGCTAAAAAGACGTCAACTTAAAACTTGAATTTAAAATTGTTAGATGATACATGTCCACGGTTTTTCCAACCCCAATTTGGTACAACAGAGTTTAGCGTTTTCGGTCCCCATGAATCTCAACCCAGAAATTTCAGTTTTACAACAACATAACATTAAACATAAAAATTGTTTAAGTTGAAAAAGGAGGAAAAACAAGCGGACTCCAAGCCATACACACAACATCCATCCCATGCATGCTCCATTCTACACTTCAGCGGTTACCTGAAACACATGCCAAAAATTTGGTCAACGAAAACGTTGAGTGGAATTCATAGGTTTTACAATCAATTTGAACGTATATAAAATAAAAACCATTCGTGATCATTTATAGACTTGTCGATCAAACAATCTATAATCAGGATACTGACAATTGTGTTTAAGCTCATGACACTAATCCGTTAACTCAATCACCCGCGTAATAAATACCGGCGTGATTCAGATGAAACCAGTGCCCCTTCTAAAGGCATCAGTTGCAATTATACCTTATTTCTCATACAAAATAATCTACCGCAGAACTTACTTAATGTACAGCTTCTCGGCTAGCATTGGGTCGTTAACCCCGTAGTACTACAAATTGCATAAGCGGCTATTTCCCCCTACTCGAGGGCAGGACAATAGTTAATAGTTCATGATTTTAGGGACTTTTGCAACTTTGGTACTCAACACAATTTCTAAGGCAACTTTCGGGTCTAACAATCATTCATGATATACGTTCCTTTTAAAAACTAGCATGCATTTCCCTCGCGGGTAAAACAATTTGAAATAAACATAAGCGAGGCTATAAATTCACACCTTAGATATTAAGTAGTCGGTAGTTCGAGGGATGATCACTGACGATGTTACGGATGCCCGGGTAATTCAATACCTATCACAAATAACGCGTAATGAGTATTCTCATTTTAAATACCTCAAGGTACTGTATAAAATACATATATACTAGTCACTTAGGACAATTATAACTCACGCCAAAAACAAAACAACAAGCATTACTCATTTTATACCATTCGTTCTCATTATTTACGCTATCCACTTTTACTCGTTCTCGCCGGTACTTGCCGAAAGTACGGGCTGTTTTACCATATTTAACCATACTTATAAAATTCAACAAAATTCTCAAAAATCCTATAAGACCTGTAGATGACATGTTTTTAAGCCCAATAAAAGTTTTTACTTTTACGACCCGTCACTCGACGCTTTTCCAAAACTACATTTTACGGGCTGAAATTGCACTTCGACCAACTTTGACTTCTTTGACCTATATGAAATGTACCTTTGACTTCTTTGACTCCTAAGTCAACTTATAGACTCATTTACACAGGTTTGGGACCAAATTTTGACCCTTGACCATTTACCAATTCATACTTGTGGTCCTCGGGATTTGACTAAAACTTTACATAAATTCGGATTATGAAAGTCCTCGTCTCCCGGTACTCGATCTTTAAAACGTCATAACTTTTAGCTCGTTTTGAGTCACGGGCTCTACCTTATACCAAATTAAAGACAAAAAGACCCTCTACAACTACATTTTGTTTTCAAGACCTGTAGACAAAATAATTTTTGTGAAATGACCCCAAAGTTTCTGCCTAAATTTGGCTACTCCAAAAACATGCTTACACTCGATTTCAAACCTTCTAACCACCACTAGGCAACATCCTAAGCCTCCCTAAACATATCCAAACACAAGATTTCAGTCCTACCCCTATTGATCAACCAATCTCAAAATCAAAAATCAAAGAAACCAAACATGCAATCACCTAAACCTATGTAAAACATCATTAAACACATAACCAAACACAAGAAAATGTTCAAAATTCATCAACCACCATGGCTCCCCAAACACCCCTTGTGCCGTGGGGTTTGGGTGACCCAATCACCACAACCAAATTGATTTTGGTGGGTTTTCTTGGTGATTATGCATCCATTACCCATGAATTTAACATGCATTACAACATTTAGCCTCAAAAACGAATTTGGATCATCATGAAAATTTTTGGAAAATTTACTTGAATGCATGTGGGATTTAAGTACATAGAAATGTAGGGAATGTAAGGATTAGATGTGGTCTAACCTTAATTTTAATGAAAATCAAGTGAAAAATTTTTTTGATGGTGTTCTTGGTGGTTTGGGGGTTAGCCGTCGGCTATGGGAGCAAGAGAGGGAGAGAGTTGATTGTTTTTGGTGAAATGAAACTATGTGTTTGTGTTTGTGTCATTTTGGGGCTTTTTGGTGTATTGGGAGGGACCAAATGGTAAATAAAGGTTTCTTTTGGCCTTAAGTTAAAAACGTCCTCAAAACTTTGCGGTTTCGACTCATTAGTCAATTTTGAAAATTTTACGGGAGTCGGAAATCTTCCCGAACACTCCAAAATATTTTTGGGATACTTTAAATGTACTCGGAAGGCTATAAACCTCACCCGACTCAACTTAACACGAACCGTAAATAAAATTCTCGAAAAATTACATTATCGATAAATCGTCAATAATTATATAAAATTGGGCATTCCTCGGGATCGTAATCGTCATCGTCCTTCTTGAATCGTCAATCGTAAAAATTATAACCTCGAACATCGGCTTTAACCAAAATACTTATAAATATGGAAATTAAAATTTATTAAAAATTTCAAAAATTAGCGTAATTTAGGGTAACGTTAATGACCTCGGTTCTAGGGTGTCACATCCACCCCTCCTTAAAGAGAGCGACGTCCCGGCGCTCGCCTCTTCTTGTACTCACATTTCGTTCTACTGGAACAGATGAGGATACCTTTCCTTGAAAAAGTCCTCACGTTCCCAGGTGTATTCCGGTCCACGCTTAGAATTCCATCGGACCTTCACAATAGGAATCCTACTACGCTTCAGCCGCTTGACCTCTCGGTCCATAATCTCCACAGGTTCTTCCACAAAATGCATTTTGTCGTCTAGTCGAATCTCGTCCAAAGGAATCACCAATTCCTTGTCCGCCAAACTCTTCTTCAGGTTCGATACGTGAAACGTGTCGTGAATAGCACTAAGCTCGCTCGGCAATTCTAACTTGTATGCTACTGGTCCAATTCGTTCGACGATCTTAAACGGTCCAATATACCTCGGACTCAACTTACCTTTCTTCCCAAAACGAATTACACCCTTCCACGGCGATACCTTGAGCATAACCATATCTCCAACTTCAAACTCCAACGGTTTCCTTCGGTTATCGGCATAACTCTTCTGTCGGCTTCTCGCAGCAAGTAGTCGGTTCTTGATTTGCACGATCTTCTCTGTCGTTTCTAAAACCATTTCGGGTCCAGTCAATTGACTTTCCCCCACTTCACTCCAACACACAGGCGATCTACACTTCCTTCCATACAATGCTTCGAACGGTGCTGCCTTGATACTCGCATGATAACTATTATTATTCGAAAATTCCACTAGAGGCAAGTGGCGTTCCCAACTTCCTCCAAAATCAATCACGCATGCTCGGAGCATGTCCTCCATTGTTTGAATAGTTCGTTCACTCTGGCCGTCAGTTTCCGGGTGATAAGCCGTGCTTAAACTCAATTCTGTGCCCATCGCACGTTGAAGCGATTTCCAAAATTCTGACGTAAATCTACTGTCGTGATCCGAAATGATCGATAACGGCACTCCATGTCTACAGACGATCTCCTTCACGTACACGCTGGCGAGTTTTTCCATGCTATCCGTCTTCTTCATAGGTAAGAAATGAGCAGATTTCGTTAGCCTATCCACAATTACCCATATCATATCACATCCACTAGGAGTTCTAGGTAAACCCGTCACGAAATCCATAGCGATTTTCTCCCATTTCCATTCTGGGATCTCTGGTTGTACCAACAATCCAGATGGTTTCTTATGTTCTGCCTGAACCTTCGCGCAAGTCAAACACTTACTAACGTAACGAGCAATATCCGCCTTCATATTCGGCCACCAATAAACTTTCTTCAGGTCGTGATACATTTTGTCCGATCCAGGATGTATCGAATACTTCGACTTATGCGACTCATTCATAACCAATTCTCGAACTCCAGGCTTTCCTTCCTCAGATGAACACAGTGGTAACCAAATCCGATTCTCAAAATATCTCAGTCCGTCTGACCTAATCACGAAAAGAGGTTTCAACATTCGTCCCAAGTTCTCGGCTTCAACATTCCCTTTCATTAGTCCTCTCTCCTGAGCCTTCAGTATAGTTTCGGTTAAGTCAACGCTCTCACTCATCACTAAAGCTCTAACCCTCAAAGGTTTCTCCCGTTCCTTCCTACTCAGTGCATCCTCTACAACATTCGCCTTGCCAGGGTGGTAGCGAATTTCGCAGTCATAATCGCTCAGTAGTTCAACCCATCGTCTCTGTCGCATATTCAACTCCTTTTGATCTAAAATGTGCTGCAAACTCTTGTGGTCAGTGAATACAACACACTTCGTCCCATACAGATAGTGTCTCCACAACTTCAACGCAAAAACTACAGCTCCTAATTCCAAATCGTGCGTCGTGTAGTTCTCCTCATTCTTCCTTAGTTGCCTCGACGCGTAAGCTATCACCTTTTCACGTTGCATCAACACCGCTCCATAACCCTTACGAGACGCATCACAATACACTACGAAGTCTTCGGTTCCTTCAGGCAATGACAATATCGGTGCGGAACATAACTTATCCTTAAGCGTTTTGAAAGCAAGTTCTTCCTCATTTCCCCATTCATACACCCTATTCTTTTCGGTAAGCCTTGTCAACGGTTTTGCAATCAACGAAAATCCTTCGATAAACCTTCGATAATACCCAGCTAAACCAAGGAATTGTCGAACTTCAGTCGGCGTCGTCAGTGCTGACCATTCCCTGATCGCTTCTACCTTGGCAGGATCCACACGAACTCCCTTACTATCAATCACGTGACCTAGAAACTGCACTGATTCCAACCAAAACTCACACTTAGAGAATTTTGCATACAGCTTCTCCTTCCTTAACAACTCCAAAATCTTTCTTAGGTGCTTCTCGTGCTCCTCCTTACTCTTAGAGTAAATAAGTATATCATCGATGAAAACAATAACAAACTTATCTAGATACGGCTTGCACACGCGATTCATGAGATCCATGAATACAGCAGGCGCGTTTGTCAACCCAAACGGCATCACTCGAAATTCAAAGTGTCCATACCGCGTACGAAAGGCAGTTACAGGGATATCCTCCTCTCTTACACGCAGTTGATGATACCCTGATCTTAAATCGATCTTTGAGTATACACTGGAACCTTGCAATTGATCGAACAAATCGTCAATCCTCGGCAATGGGTACCGATTCTTAACCGTCAGCTTATTGAGTTCCCTATAGTCAATACACATCCGAAACGAACCATCTTTCTTCTTTACGAACAACACTGGCGCTCCCCAAGGTGATGAGCTCGGCCTAATAAATCCTTTGTCCATCAATTCCTTCAATTGATCCGCTAACTCCTTTAACTCAGATGGTGCTAAGCGATAAGGTGCACGTGCAACCGGCGCAGCTCCTGGCACTAATTCAATTCGAAACTCGACCTCACGGGTAGGCGGTAAACCTGGCAACTCGTCTGGAAAAACATCCGGATACTCGTAAATAACTGGTACCTCTTCAATCCTTGCCTCTAAATCACCATCACTCGAAACTTGTGCCAAAAACACATCGCATCCGCTCTCTACGTACTTCATCATTTTCAAACAGGAAATCACTTTCAAACGAGAAGTGCATTCGTCGCCCTTCACCGTCAACACTTTATTCCTCAACGGAATCTGAACCAATCTCTCGCCACAGACGATCATAGCACTGTGCGCCATTAGCCAATCCATTCCCACAATCACGTCAAACGATCCTAGCTCTATAGGCATCAAGTCGATTTTAAAAGCGTAATTTACTAACTTCAAGGTACACCCTTTCAGTATAGAATTCGTACTAACAATTTTTCCATCGGCTAATTCAACGTTATAACTAGTCGCTAACAACACCGGTTTTCTATCAATATGACGACTAAATTTAACATCTACAAAACTCTTGTCGGAGCCAGAATCAAACAAAATACTAGCATAACAAGCGTCTAGCAAAAACGTACCGGTAACCACATTTGGACCCTGTGGTTTATCAGCCGTTCCCACTTGATACACAGCAGCCGCATTATTACCTCCCCGCTTGTTTCCTGCCTTCGGGCAATTCACTTGCACATGCCCTCTTTCTCCACAACCATAACATCCTCTCGTCCTGATAGCATTAGCCCCAGTGGCTACTCCTCCCGTTCGGCAACCAGACGTCCTATGACCTGCCTTTCCACACTTGCCGCATGCAGGCGGGCAATTTCCAACATGATACAAATTGCACCTACCACAATGGGGATTCACTTTTACACCTCTAGGGTTCGTCACTGCCCTCATCCCTTCATTCCTTCTTTGGTTAAACTGCTGATTTCGGTTCGGCCCATGGTTGTTTCGATTTCCACCTCGGTTCTGGCCTTGGGATTGGTTGCTTTGTGCCGCTTCCCATTTCCTCTTGTTGCCTTCAGCAATGGAGTTCTGCTTGTCCTGGAGCTTGACGTCCATCAATGCGTGTGCCATCTGAACCGCTTCATCAAACGATCCAGGTTTCGACGAAGTTGTTTCACCTTTAATATTGCTGGATAAACCCTTAATATACTGTTTCATTTTCTTGGCATCATTGGCAAAAACATCCGGACACAAAAGGCTTAATTCGTTAAACCTCCTAGTGTAGGCAACTACATCGTTGTTCTTCAAGGTTAAGTGCCTCAACTCATCCTCCAATTGCCCCAATTCCTCTTCTGGGCAAAACTTCTTAGTCAACAAAGCTTTTGTCGCATTCCACGTCCTTGCATTCGCTACAGCCAATCCAACCGTAGCTACCTGGGTATTCCACCAACTTAACACATCATCAAGAAACGTAGCAACTGCAAACTTCACTTTATCCGCTTCTGCACAACGACTGATTTCGAACGTACTTTCAACCTTTTCCAACCATCGTCTAAGTTCTAAAGCTCCACCCGTTCCACAGAACTGCGTGGGACCGCACTTCATAAAACTAGAATAGGTACACACTCTCGGGGCTTGCTGTCTCCCCGCGTTCCTTCCCTGGTCCTGATTTCTCCCGGCTCGGTCCGCTTCCAACGCATTTGCTATAGCTTCCTGAATCATGGTGTTAACACGATCGGCGGTCAACTTTGGAGGCATGGTGTTATCGAATATCTCTTTCTGCAAGACAGGGAAAATAGAAAAAAAACAATGTAAGTATACATATCAAGTTTCCCAGACATAATATACATACAACGACACATCACTACGGAGTTACTAATATTCATCAATTCACATCACAAAAGATCAAATTTAAGACATATCACAGATCATGAAAGGTAACATAGATTGTATTGATAATTAACCAAAATCGTGACAAGTATTGCCACTACAATCGTTCACCACAAAACTTCAAGTACTTGAGTTTCTCGTCATAATACCATCATACAAAGGTCTAAAACAGTTCTATTACAATGATCAAAGAAAATACAAAATAAGTAACTAGGCATGTGGTGATCCACACGGCCTCTTGGATGGCGGCTCGTCGTCGTCTTCCTCGGTTTCCTCATCACTATCGTCCTCATCCACATCATCCATTTTTCTCTTTCCTTTATCATCCGGCCCACATTCCATTTCCTTTTTCGTCCCTGATGTGGATCCACACTCAATCGCTACCTGACTTCCCACCGTAATACAAGTACCTCTAGTAGGCGGCTGAATCATGAAGTCATTTACCTCCATCTCCAAATCGTCCACGAATCTCCAATCCGGGGGCAATGATGCTCTAACCCGATGCTCCCAACTCTGCATCCTCGACAACCTCACTTGATCCTCCCTAACACGGTCAAGACTAGCACTTAAATTTTCAACCATTGATCTTAAACTGTTGATGTCACTTTTGTTCACATTCCCATCATACTCAATTCTTGCAGTCCTTTCCAACAGTCTTTGGTGTTCCTTTTCATTCTTATCAAACCTCTTAATTACCCGGGTCTCAACTACAAACCGCTCATACATCAATCTCTCCATCCTCCCCAAACGACCTGCGGGATCCCAGTAGTGTCTCGGTCTCGGAAAGTAGACCCTTGCAATATTCTCATGAATCGATGGCGACTTGGATGATTTGCTGGACTCTCCACTGCTCCCATTACTTACTCGAACAAATCCTGGCACTGTTCTCAAATAATCCTTACAATTGTCCATCGGGCGATTAAAGGGTTGCTGCTCATAACGACCGGTCGATGGTACCTCATAACCCTTCGGCGAATTCGGGGATTGAAACAAATCAGGTTCGGTCTGGCCTACAGCATTCTCGGGAATGCCATCATCCATTAGCTCCTCGGGCTCTTCTTCGGAATCCTCACTCTCGTCACTACTGATGCTAAAATTGTCCACCTCGCTTTCGTCATTGTCGTTTTCCGGCCCTATTTCGTCTTCTGGAGCGATCCATCCATTATCATTGTCCGGCGGGTTCGGAGGAAACGGTCCCCCTTCGTGACCTACGACGTAATCGTTTCCATTATCATTAGGCGGTACCTCGGCCATTCCTGCAATAACAGCGAATTTCGGAGGGTACATAAGTAATTATACAATAGTTATAAATACATGCATGCAAATGCAATGCAAAGGTGGTACATATGCCCGAAATGTAATAGTATGATGCTCATGCATGATTAATACAAAAATTACGATGTCGGATATTCCATGTAAAATTCAACGTCTACATATAGTAATTCCATACTTACGTAATAATTACCCACATATATACTTCACTCAAAAGTATACGTCAAATGCCATAAATACAACAATAAATCTTACCGGAGCCATGCAGGATAGTTGTGTGTGCTTGGACCATTTCTTACGACACCAAAAGTTATAGCTTAGGATTTTCAAAAACGACCTAGTTCTCTATAACTCGTGGCTCTGATTACCAATCTGTAACACCCCCACAATTGCTATGCGCAACGGAACTACAACAATGGGTGCTACACAGTATTCATTGCACACAAGATATATCAAACGACGCTAAAAAGACGTCAACTTAAAACTTGAATTTAAAATTGTTAGATGATACATGTCCACGGTTTTTCCAACCCCAATTTGGTACAACAGAGTTTAGCGTTTTCGGTCCCCATGAATCTCAACCCAGAAATTTCAGTTTTACAACAACATAACATTAAACATAAAAATTGTTTAAGTTGAAAAAGGAGGAAAAACAAGCGGACTCCAAGCCATACACACAACATCCATCCCATGCATGCTCCATTCTACACTTCAGCGGTTACCTGAAACACATGCCAAAAATTTGGTCAACGAAAACGTTGAGTGGAATTCATAGGTTTTACAATCAATTTGAACGTATATAAAATAAAAACCATTCGTGATCATTTATAGATTTGTCGATCAAACAATCTATAATCAGGATACTGACAATTGTGTTTAAGCTCATGACACTAATCCGTTAACTCAATCACCCGCGTAATAAATACCGGCGTGATTCAGATGAAACCAGTGCCCCTTCTAAAGGCATCAGTTGCAATTATACCTTATTTCTCATACAAAATAATCTACCGCAGAACTTACTTAATGTACAGCTTCTCGGCTAGCATTGGGTCGTTAACCCCGTAGTACTACAAATTGCATAAGCGGCTATTTCCCCCTACTCGAGGGCAGGACAATAGTTAATAGTTCATGATTTTAGGGACTTTTGCAACTTTGGTACTCAACACAATTTCTAAGGCAACTTTCGGGTCTAACAATCATTCATGATATACGTTCCTTTTAAAAACTAGCATGCATTTCCCTCGCGGGTAAAACAATTTGAAATAAAAATAAGCGAGGCTATAAATTCACACCTTAGATATTAAGTAGTCGGTAGTTCGAGGGATGATCACTGACGATGTTACGGATGCCCGGGTAATTCAATACCTATCACAAATAACGCGTAATGAGTATTCTCATTTTAAATACCTCAAGGTACTGTATAAAATACATATATACTAGTCACTTAGGACAATTATAACTCACGCCAAAAACAAAACAACAAGCATTACTCATTTTATACCATTCGTTCTCATTATTTACGCTATCCACTTTTACTCGTTCTCGCCGGTACTTGCCGAAAGTACGGGCTGTTTTACCATATTTAACCATACTTATAAAATTCAACAAAATTCTCAAAAATCCTATAAGACCTGTAGATGACATGTTTTTAAGCCCAATAAAAGTTTTTACTTTTACGACCCGTCACTCGACGCTTTTCCAAAACTACATTTTACGGGCTGAAATTGCACTTCGACCAACTTTGACTTCTTTGACCTATATGAAATGTACCTTTGACTTCTTTGACTCCTAAGTCAACTTATAGACTCATTTACACAGGTTTGGGACCAAATTTTGACCCTTGACCATTTACCAATTCATACTTGTGGTCCTCGGGATTTGACTAAAACTTTACATAAATTCGGATTATGAAAGTCCTCGTCTCCCGGTACTCGATCTTTAAAACGTCATAACTTTTAGCTCGTTTTGAGTCACGGGCTCTACCTTATACCAAATTAAAGACAAAAAGACCCTCTACAACTACATTTTGTTTTCAAGACCTGTAGACAAAATAATTTTTGTGAAATGACCCCAAAGTTTCTGCCTAAATTTGGCTACTCCAAAAACATGCTTACACTCGATTTCAAACCTTCTAACCACCACTAGGCAACATCCTAAGCCTCCCTAAACATATCCAAACACAAGATTTCAGTCCTACCCCTATTGATCAACCAATCTCAAAATCAAAAATCAAAGAAACCAAACATGCAATCACCTAAACCTATGTAAAACATCATTAAACACATAACCAAACACAAGGAAATGTTCAAAATTCATCAACCACCATGGCTCCCCAAACACCCCTTGTGCCGTGGGGTTTGGGTGACCCAATCACCACAACCAAATTGATTTTGGTGGGTTTTCTTGGTGATTATGCATCCATTACCCATGAATTTAACATGCATTACAACATTTAGCCTCAAAAACGAATTTGGATCATCATGAAAATTTTTGGAAAATTTACTTGAATGCATGTGGAATTTAAGTACATAGAAATGTAGGGAATGTAAGGATTAGATGTGGTCTAACCTTAATTTTAATGAAAATCAAGTGAAAAGTTTTTTTGATGGTGTTCTTGGTGGTTTGGGGGTTAGCCGTCGGCTATGGGAGCAAGAGAGGGAGAGAGTTGATTGTTTTTGGTGAAATGAAACTATGTGTTTGTGTTTGTGTCATTTTGGGGCTTTTTGGTGTATTGGGAGGGACCAAATGGTAAATAAAGGTTTCTTTTGGCCTTAAGTTAAAAACGTCCTCAAAACTTTGCGGTTTCGACTCATTAGTCAATTTTGAAAATTTTACGGGAGTCGGAAATCTTCCCGAACACTCCAAAATATTTTTGGGATACTTTAAATGTACTCGGAAGGCTATAAAACTCACCCGACTCAACTTAACACGAACCGTAAATAAAATTCTCGAAAAATTACATTATCGATAAATCGTCAATAATTATATAAAATTGGGCATTCCTCGGGATCGTAACCGTCATCGTCCTTCTTGAATCGTCAATCGTAAAAATTATAACCTCGAACATCGGCTTTAACCAAAATACTTATAAATATGGAAATTAAAATTTATTAAAAATTTCAAAAATTAGCGTAATTTAGGGTAACGTTAATGACCTCGGTTCTAGGGTGTCACATTATCGGAGATGGTTTTTATTCTACCAAGCTCGTCATCATGAAGAGCTATGGTGTTATTATTCCTTATATTTATTGATTACCATGAACTAGATAAATTGACGAACAAAATTTATATCCATTACCCAAGATGCTAGATTTGTTCGATCATTTACAAGGTTCTAACGTATATTCAAAATTTGATCCACGGCATGGTTATCATCAACTTCGCATCCGCGAAGAAGATTATCAATTCCAATCACTACATCCAGAATTTGTAATGAACATTTTGAGTTTCACGTGATGTCGTTTGGATAGACCAATGCACAGGTAGCATTCATAAATTTGTGAATCACGTGTGTAGGCTGTAATTTGATAAATTCATGCTCGTTATCATTAAGGACCATTTGTTTGTTTATAAGAATAAGAAAGAGTTAGTAATTATTTATAAACTGCCCTTAATTGGCCAAACAATGAAAACATGTACCTTGAGTATTTAACATGTGATTTAAGGCTTAATCCTTTACATTATTTGACCGTGTGATTAATAGAAAATGGAATATATTGACTCTTCAAAAATTAGAGCCATCAAGGCTTTGGGTTTTACCAAAAAGAAAGTGGAAATATGTTTTGACAAATGTTTTATCAAAAGAATTTTTAAGGGATTATTCCCTTATACCCAAATCATTTAACTAAACTCCTGTTTAGGGGTAAATGTATGTGTATACCTCAAGACAACCTAAGAGGGATTGAGGAAACCATATGAACCATGACTTGAAATTTGAAACGACAATTTTTGCTTTTCAACTAAGAAAATTTTGACCAAAGTATAACCAAAGATTTTTCGAACATTTACGAATCTTATTAATTATTTTCGATAAATCAACAAAAATCGTGTTAACTAAATTCAAATTCATTTTGAACATTTTTATATAATTGGACAAACTGAGAAAATTTAAAACTTTTTATGTTTACGTTTCATAAAAATAAAATATTTATTATTTAATTACTTGTAATAATTATCGACGCTTTAAACGTCGGATTGAGCAAAACTGATAAAAATAATAATTGAGACGAAACTAAAACTTAGAAAATATGAAGAAAGAATTTATGAGTGAATTGTGGTCATGATAATTATTTCACCAGGAAAAGTGAATGTGGATACTGACGCATTATGTAAAAAGGATAAATAATCAATTAGGATGTGTTCCTTAATAATGATTGTGTAAAATAAATTGCCGAGAAATTTAAAATATAGCCGATGCTTGTAAGAGGGATAATATAGATAGTAAAGAGGTTCATGGCTAATGTGAACCATTAGAAATAAGAGCGAATGGCGTTAAATGTTTTAAAGGCCACTTGTGGTTGCCTAAATATGGAGATTTTGAGATTTAGTCATGTTGGAATCTCATAAGATTAAGTATTCTATTCATGCCATTTCTGATTAAACGTATCTTTATCTGAGGAAGTTGTACTGATGGCAAATTATGAAGGCGGACATCGCCTCATACATTAGTAAACGTCTAACAATTGCAAAGGTCATCATCTGAATTTGATTCGATTTGGGTCATCGTCGACAGACTGACCAAATCTGCTAATATCATTCCTGTTAATGATAGATTCTCGATGAATAATTGACTCTTTTGTATTTAAAGGAATTGTGTAAGCATAGTGTGCCTGTATCGATCATCTCTATCAAGATCCTCGCTTCGCATCGAATTTCTAGAGATTTGCTCAGAAGTCATTGGGAACGAACCTTGATGAGAGTACTTTTTACCACCCCAATCGAAGGGACGAGGTAAAGTAACGATACAAAACACTAAAAGTGTTGTTTTATGCTTGAATAATTGACCTTTGGTAATAAACGGGATAATAATTTTCCTTGTGAGAGATTTTCATTGATAATTATCGTATTAGGATCGAGATCGAATCTTGTTAAGATCTAATTATAAGAGCATCTGTAGATAGGGATTGGGATGAAGACACCCGACATACACCCATTGTGAGTTGGACATGTCTTTGAGGTCTAAGTTGCCTATGGTGACAAACCTAACCATACAAAATACCCAACCCGTGAGACCTAAGATGATTGTTGAAATTAGGATCTGATTATTGATTGCCAGTAGTGGGCAATGTAGATCTTGAAGTGCAGGATGGGTAGCAAAGTTATGTTAAAAATTTTCACCTTGGAAAAATGAATTGATGATCTGAAAGATCATGGGAAATAAGTCCCCGTTGTATGGGACCATTGAGATAATGTAAGAGTTGGTTTGAAAGGCATTTAAGGCTGCGTAAATTAAGTTTTGTATGTCGAACTTGATAAAACATCTATCAAGTGAGAATCTGATTACTTCTTGATGAAGTTAGATCGGCGAAAAGTTGCATTCATAAAAAACCCGTGAACATCATGGATAGAGAAAGTAAGTCAACATTAAGCCTGATCGTATTTCCGTAGTTATGTTTGATGAAACTCGCGTATTGTAATGAATTACACTTGCGTGAAAAGACCCAAGGTGGAGTAAATACCCACGTGGCTTTAACTCTATAAGAAGCGAGTAGTAAGATAAATTGATCTTTGAGGACAAAGATCCTGTTTAGGGGTAAATGCTGTGACAATCCGTCAATTTATGATCGATATTTTATTCTCAAGTATTATTTAAAAACATTATTTTAATGTTATATTATGAACTCAATCGTTTTTGGGAAGAAATTTGGGTTTACGTCTTGAAGTAGCATCGACTACGTCTAAACCGGAGGACTCTACGTTATGTGCTTACGTTTACATACACCGTTTTTAGTGACATTCCGACATTTCAGGAAATAAATTTATTCTTGAATATTATGATGGAATTTTTAATTTGTGTTAGTTCATACTCACAAATTCACGAGAAGAAATTAGGACTTACGTGCATAATTTAACGTCTTCTACGACTAAAACGGAAACCTTAGGATTACGTATTTACGTTTTTGAACTCCGTTTTTGATGAGACAATTTTTATTAGATTCGTTTTGTGCCGTTGATTCATAATTTATAAAAACGTTTTTCGTAAAACGACCCGAAGGCACGCAAATCGAGGAAACTAGAATCGAGAAGTACCCGTAAATTAGTGGGATAAGACAAAACAAGTTTTGCCCCACCCCACTGAATAGGACGGCCAAATGAGCTCCACCACACCCATGAGGTGTCAAAATTCCTTCACAAGCTTTAACACTTGTTATGTAAGTTTACAAAACCATTCACACAAACCATTTCTCATTCCAACACATATGCAAAACCACTAATCCTCTCTCTTTCTCTCTTCTTTGTTCCGTCCCAACTCAACACAAACACCCCCTATTTGATCAGTTTTGACCATACAATCTTGTGTTATTCACACATAAAATGGAGAACTCTGGAAGCTTTGTTGATTGGTGGTCATTTTAACATCCAAGGAGGTGATTTGCTTGTGTCCTAGGGCTGATTTCCCACAAGGAGTTTATAAATATTGGTGGACTTGAAGTTGATAATTGTTTATCACAAGTTTTTCCATCAAAATCCAAGCCTTGATCATAACCGACACAATCTTGGTGGTATAGAGATTGTTCTTCCTATCCTTTTATTATTTTGAATATGTAATCTTGTATTTTATTTATTTATGTATATGTATATGATGATGAATGATGATTAAATTATTATGTGGGGATTTGGTGTTGATAGATTTGATTAAAAAGATGAAAAACTACATGTAAAAGTGGTAAATCTTACTTAATTTAGTAGGCTGTATAAAAACAGTAAACAACCATATGTTAAACTGATAAAATGGTATGGAAAAATCAATATACAGTAATTATTAAGTCTTGTACACATGTGAGAGTTGGCCATGCAATGGAATCATTATAATGAGTGAGATATAATCAAAACAAAATTGATGTACCAATCTGAATAGTCTGTTTTGTGAGGACTGTTAGGGACACTTAGAGTTAGATTGAGCAGTAGCTAAAACTAAGTTAAATATAGAAAATAATATGAAGTTTATGTAACAAAAAAATGAGCTTCCATCTCCTTGTAGAACTCAATATATGGTAAAAATGGTGAAAGTGAAAGCAAAAATCAGATTTGTGAAAATTAAAGTATATAGTATTATAGTAGCACTCAAATAAATATAGTATAGAATATAAATTAAAACCCACTAACTTATATATTACATTTATATAAGTATGTACAATAATAAATAAATGAGACATTTTATAAAAATGGTAATTTGATAAGTTTTATAAGTTATAAAACTATAAACATGATTTTTACGTCTTTTCGGCTAAAACCGTAAAATTAACGTTTTCGTCAATTAAAACTTAGATGGTCGGACCCGTCTAATGTAAACTTTTTATAACTCTTATACTGATATATAAGTACATATTACAAGTAAAAACCGATAAAACTCGAGCTTTAGAACATATGGACATTAACGGGCCAAATTAGCCTTATTGAACTATTAATCCAACTAATTTGGCTAAACACTAATGGACTTACTTATTGGGCTTAACCCACTTGGGCCAAACATGTAAGTATATGTCTGAGGTTAAAAGTATAAAATTGGAATAATAGAATATAATGGGCTTATTGGGCCTTAACATGTGAAGAAGTTAAACTAGTAAAACTAGTATCAAAATTTACCAGCACATGACACTATAATGAGTAAATAAAGATGTACAATCCCACTTGATCATCATCATATTTATAAAAATCATCATATATATACATAGCCGTGATTATTTGTCTAGGTTTCCGTGATTGAAGCACGTACCGGACATCCGAATTGATGATAACCCGCCTTCCCACATCAACGTGAGTTCATAGCCTCGCACTCTTTTAAATGTTCTTATGAAATGTTTTATAAACCCGCGAAGGAGATAACATGTTAGTTTTCATAAAATAGGACACCATTTGTCCCAAATGTTTGCTTATTAATTTGGACCCGTATGATTGTATGACCCGATGAATGATTATATGACCCGATAAATGAAATGAAATGGATTATTAAAGTTAGGTTATGTCACTAAAAGTCCCATTAGCATGAATTGTGAACTACCAGGATTTGGTAAACGCTTATGCATATAATAGTACTATTTGGGGACGATCACCCCAGCTCGCGCCTTGACGGTTGATCCCCGTCGTGCCACATTGATTGGTAAGGAAATTTATGTATGAGAAGATTTCCATAGCGTGATTTTTGTGACGACACGCTAACTTAGATGGGCAAATTGAGTTTCGGGTTAGCTACCCGTTGTTTGTTTTAGTAAGGTAACAATGTCATGCGGCTTATAATAATCCAAATAACAAAATACTGCTATACACATTGAATTACGATATATTGTCTGACTAGCAATACGGGGTCTTATTATTGATATTATGTTCGTGTTTTGGTTTATTTATATAACAGTTTTTATTTAACTCTATACAACGTTATAAATCGTATTGTATGATGTTTTTACGACAATGGTTCGTATAATGATTTTGAAGGCAAAAGCCTGTATTATAATTTTTGATAAGGATTTGTATAAAATGACTTTGCCTATTTTATGGCCTATCACAAAGATTTGTACAAAATGATTTTCGGTAACAATTATATACCGATGATATATTAATGGTTTTATTAAACTCTATGAATTCACTCGGCGTTTTTGCTGACCTTTTCTTTTAACATGTTTTATCTCAGGTACTTGAAGGTAATTCTCGGGAAGACGACAAGAATTCATGGCCCACACTTAAATAACAAATTTCCATTCAAATGCTTTGTAAAATTGTATGAAATACTATGACTTGGGACATACGTAAATTTGACATTTATTAATGGAAATGCTTTATTATTAAACGACGCGATTTTTATGCGTTGTCTATGATGTGAGTAATGTGCTATCCCGTAACACCAACAACTCTTCCGCTGTATTGAATTGTTTAAATTTAGGGGTGTTACAGGATGAGTCGGTATGCATTTGTTAAACGTTAGATGTTCAATGGATGAGTCGGTATGTGTTGGTTACACGTTAGATGTTCAATGGATGAGTTTACATGTCTTTGTTACACGTTAGATGTTCAATGGATGAGTCTACATGTCTTGGTTACACGTTAGATGTTCAATGAATGAGTTGGTATGCATTTGTTAAATGTTAGATGTTCAATGGATGAGTCGGTGTGTGTTGGTTACACGTTGGATGTTCAATGGATGAGTAGACATGTCTTGGTTACACGTTAGATGTTCAATGGATGAGTCGGTATGTGTTGGTTACACGTTAGATGTTTAATGGATGAGTCGGTATGTGTTGGTTACACGTTAGATGTTCAATGGATGAGTCGGTTTGCATTTGCTAAACCTTAGATGTTCAATGGATGAGTCAGTATGTGTTGGTTACATGTTAGATGTTCAATGGATGAGTCGGCATGTCTTGGTTACACGTTAGATGTTCAATGGATGACTCGACATGTGTTGGTTACACGTTAGATGTTCAATGGATGAGTCGGTATACATTTATTAAACGTTAGATTTTCAATGGTTACCGAACTAGAATAAATAGAGAAATTAAACGGACTAAATCGGAATGCATTTAGAAATTAAACTGACCGGGATGATATTATTATTTTATAAATAATAATAGTTATTTTATAAATAATAATAATAATAATTATTATTTTATAAATAATAATAATAATAATAATTATTTTATAACTAATTATAATAATATATAAGTAATAATAAATTTTATTTTGACAAAAATTATCCCCTGCGACATTTGCAACTATCCCTGGCGACATGTCGCCAAGGATAGTTTCCCTGGCGACACGTCGCCAGGGAAGGTTTGTAAAAAACGACAAAAAGGTTTAGGTACGTAAATATGCGTTGAAAAGTCAAAAGTATCCCTAGCGACATGTCGCTAGGGAAACTTGGTCACCTCCCTCCAAAAAGTTCCAATCACGCGCGCTTTTGGCTAAATGACAAAAATAGAAAGTATCCCTGGCGCAGGGAAAAAATAGACCTTTTTGACAAGATCTTCACTTTTCTCATAACACTTTTTCCTTATCCTAAAAAAAAACCCCATCGCTGTTGTTGCTGCTATATCACCACCATCACCTCCACACCCTTCGCTGCTATATCACCATCACCACCACTCACCACCACTCTCCTCCACACCTGCACACGTACACTCACCACCATCTCCATTCGCCAGCACCACCACCAACGCCATCTACATTCACCGACACCACCACCACCGCCATCTATATTAAGGTTTTTTTATATAATTTATATTGTAATTGATAGTTTAAGGTTATTTTTATATAATTTTTTTATAATTTATATTGTAATTGATTTTTTTATATAACTTATATTATAATTGCTAGTATATTTGGTTTTGTTTTTACATATCCGGTCACCGCAGCCGAGTCCCGACCGTAGCTGAGCCTGACCACAGCCGAGAACCGACCACAGACGAGCCCCGACCACAGCCGCGGCCCGACCACAGCCGAGACCCGACGACTCTTTAACGGTATGTTTTTTTAATTTTTAATTGTAATTGATAATACATATTGTTTTTTGTTTAGTTTTTTTAGATTCCCCGGCGACATGTCGTCCGGGATGTTTAAACTTGTTAATTTTTGTTAAACTTAAATCCAAACACTCCTTATGTTACCTATTTGATGAGAATAAATTATAATAAGATTTTTGGGATAAGCTGATTTCAAACAGGTTATCCTGATAAGCTGATCAGAATAAGCTGTTCGATAACAGCTTATCCTAATAAGCTTATCAGGATAAGTGGTTTGATAACAGCTTATCCTGATAAGCTTATCAAGATAAGTTGTTTGAAAACAGCTTATCCTGATAAGCTTATCAGAATAAGCTGTTATCAAACAACTTATTCTGATAAGATTATCGGGATAAGCTGTTTTCAAACAACTTATTCTGATAAGCTTATCAGGATAAGCTGTTTGAAAATAGCTTATTCTGATAAGCTTATCAGGATAAACTGTTTTCAAACAGTTTATTCTGATAAGCTTATCAGGATAAGCTGTTTTTATTATATGATATAAATGTTTTATTGGACTAAACCTTAGGAATGTTTTAGGATTTTAGCGATTAATTTCAGAAAATTCTCGTCTGAAATTGATCAACCTATAGAAAACACCTTCGAAGTTAATTTATGAGGAATTAACTTCGAAAAGTCCCCTGTTTGGGACTGCTTTTTGAATGTTTTGTCTCATTTAGGATATGAATGCGTATAACCGATTTACTATTTGAGATGATTTCAACAGTGTTTCTCCTTTACTCCTATGAATATGTCTTTAAACACATATTTGGGGAGTTGAGGGGAAATGCTGCCGAATTTTTCTCAAAGAGTAAATCGGTTATACGCATTCATATATGAGACGAAACATTCAAAGGGTAGGTTAGAATTGCCTTCCATAGTTGCACTAGGTGAACATACTATTTTTTATACTTGATAATTATATCTTTTATAAATATTATTATATAATTATATAGTTTATAAATAATTATTATATATTTTATAATTATTTTTTATAATTTGATATAATACATATTATTATTTATGAAATATATAATAATTATTTTTTTAAATTCCTTGTTTTAATTAAGTTGCTTATAATAACTAAATGTATCGTTAAAACACAGTTATGGTACTCGTTGATAAGAGTTGGACACGGTTAGAGCGTCATGAGCAAGAATTTATATTGGGTCTTACCAATTTTGTCAAGCATTACAGGAAGTTTGTGAATAGTTTGAATCAGATAACATGTCCATGCAAGCGTTGTCAAACAAGACTCCCGGTACATATCGACCTTCTTTCGAACCACGTTATGAAATCCGGGTTTGACAACAGTTATATAACATGGGTATACCATGGTGAACCGGCTCCTCCTACACCTACACATCCTCTACCACCACCACCACCACTGCCAATAATAGATAACCCAAGACAACCATTGATTAGTGACATGACATCGTTACTTGATGATGTTACCTATATTCCTCCGGACTATATTCCTCCTCCACCTCCTCCCAACTCAATTAACAGACCGACTCAAGTGCTAATGAGCCACTGTACCTTGGTTGTGTAGAAGCGACTCGATTAGACTTTATGGCAAAGTTTACACATTATAAGGCCAAAGGTAAAATCACCGATACCATATTCAATGATATTCTAGAGTTTTTGCAAACTATCTTTCCCCCAAGCAGAGGATTTAAGCTCCCACCGTCATACTATGCAATAAAGAAGACATTTAAAACGATCAGGTTAGGGTACGGTTTGATACATGGTTGTGAACACGATTGTTGCTTATTTTAGGAAGGATACGTCGATTTGGATTTTTGTCCGGTGTGTAATACAAGTAGATGGAAAGACACTAACACGCCAGGGAAGAAAGTTCCTAAAAAGGTGGTGCGTTACTTTCCGATCATTCCTTGACTAAAACGTTTGTACAAGTCTAGTAAAAGTGCAAAGGATATGATTTGGCATGCAACTGGAAAGTGTACGGAGCCCGGTAAGATGCAACACCCATGTGATGGTGCTGCTTGGAAGAAATTTGATGCCAAGTATGCTAATTTTGTAGCAGAACCAAGAAATGTTCGATTAGGGTTGGCTGCTGATGGTTTCAGTCCATTCGGCAACCTTAGACAGACTTACAGCATGTGGCGGGTGATATTTACAACATACAACTTGCCTCCGTGGTTGTGTATGAAAGAGAGTTCTTTAATGCTGACGCTGTTAATTCCTGGCCCTAAATCCCCGGGCAAGGACATTGATGTTTACTTGAGACCTTTAATTGATGATCTAAAAATTTTATGGGATGGTGTCAGTACTATAGACCAAGCTAAAGGCGAGGCATTCACCATGAGAGCGATGCTTTTATGGACCATCAATGATTTTCTGGCTCGAAGTAGTTTGTCTGGGTATAGTGGGCAAGGTTACAAGGCTTACCCTACAATTAATGACGACATTCCATCTCTTCATGTGGCAAGCAAAATAGCTTATGTTGGCCATAGAAGATTCTTACCGCCCCGCCATAAATCCAGGTCTTCACGTTTATTCAATGATAAACCCGAACACCAGCCCCGTCCTAGAACATTTATCATGGACCAGATTAACGATCAACATGCTTCACTACCAAATCGACTGCCAGGTAAACATAAGGATTATGGGGGTGTGAAGATAAAACACAATTTCGTCTTGAGCCTAACTGGTCTAAACGGTCTATTTTTTACGAGCTTGACTATTGGCCTTTTCTTTCACTAAGACACAATTTAGACATCATGCATATCGAAAAAAATGTGTTGGAGGCCATCCTGAACACTTTGTTGATGAATGACAAATCTAAAGACATTGTTAAGGCAAGACAATACTTGGAAAAGTTGGGCATTCGAAAAAGCTTGTGACTTACCCAAAATAAAAACAGGAAGTGCAAGAAGACTCAAGCTTCGTATCCCTTCACACCAGAGAACAGGAAAAAATTTTGTCAGTACATCAAAAGTGTTAAACTACTAGATGGGTTTGGATCCAACTTCAAGCATAAAGTGACCGATAACAATACCAATATAACGGGCATGAAGTCTCATGACTGTCATATAATGCTGCAACGTTTACTTCCTTTCGCACTTCAGGAATACTTGCCTGATGAGATTGCAAGACCACTGATCGACCTATGTAACTTGTTTAAGCAACTCTGCTCTGCAACTTTAATGGTGGATGACATGTTGACTACTGTAAAAAAGGTGGTTGACATTTTGTGCGATCTTGAGCTCATATATCCTCCTGATTTCTTTGACATTATGGTTCACTTGGTTATCCATTTACCTGATGAGGCCATTGAAGGCGGGCCTATCCGCCCCTGGTGGATGTATCCATTTGAAAGATACATGAAAGAGCTAAAAGGTTACGTACGAAATAAAGCTAAGCCAGAAGGTTCGATTGCGGAGGGTTATGTTGCACAAGAAGCATTGACTTTTTGTTCTAAGTATTTTCGGGATGATGTTACCACTAAATTTAATCGTCTCAACCGTAATCTGGACCTCCCTCTCCCAACATGTCAGTTTTAGGTGTTTCGATCGGTATGTAACCCGATTGGGAAAAAGTCCTTTATTATGTTCCCTTATCAAGAGTTCAAGAAAGTGGAATGTTATGTACTAAACAACAGTCCTGAAATCGACAAGTATATTTCCGAGTTCAAGAGGTACGTGTTTTTTATTTTATTTTGAAACTTCTTTTTCTTAACAATAACGACTTATTCTAATACCATGAACGTTTTTCAGATTATATCCTGACAAAAACACGAAAAAGGAATTCCCCGCGTGGTTTGGGAATAAGGTAAACTTATACTTATCTTGTGTACTTACCTGTAAAAAAGTAATATTATTATAAATAGTTTTTTGTACCTAATCCTTTATTCCTCATAGATCCGTCAACGTCACGTAGACAATGACAAAGACCCAAAGGTTATCAAAACCAGCGAGTTATTCGCTTTGACTTGTGGACCATCACCGCATCCAATCTCACTAAACTCTTGCATAGTCGACGGTGTACGGTATGTCGTGCACAATCGCGATGAATGTCGTACAACTCAAAACTGCGACATTTGTACGCCTGGCCCTGAGAACAAAATGGGTTATGTTCAGCTTCAACAGATCCTCGTGTTTCATTATTTGTCGTTCAGTGTTGTGTTGTTCAAAGTTAAGTGGTTCGACACTCTCCCCACATTACGTAAACTACGTCTTATCTATAGAAACAACATGACACAACTCACCGACACAAGAGCTAAGTGGTGGAAAGATGATCAATACATTCTCGCAACACAAGTCAAACAAGTCTTCTACATTGATGATAAGAACAAACCCAACTAGAAGGTCGTTGAACATGTTAATCATAAAAAGTTTTCCAACGGGGGTGTCATAGTGTCAGATGC
This sequence comes from Glebionis coronaria, assembly GCA_025667525.1. NCBI lineage: Eukaryota > Viridiplantae > Streptophyta > Magnoliopsida > Asterales > Asteraceae > Glebionis > Glebionis coronaria. The sequence goes on from JANFOE010000553.1 coordinate 1,459,994, forward strand.
CGTTCCTGATATTATACATTTCGACAACTCATCTGATCTACCACTTTCCACTGATTTGAATGACTTGGGTGATGTGACCTTGCATATAGATGGCCAAGAAACGGAAGTTGATGCACCGCCAAATATCATTTATGTTGATGACGAAGACGATGGTATTATTGATGATGAAGACGTCCCTCATGATTTAAGTGATTCAGAACGTGTGAATGATGATGATGGTGAAGACAGAGTTTTTTCCAGTGAAGAAGAAGATTGACCTTTAGTTGTAACTTGCAAAAGACACTTATTTATTTGAATGAATGAATCTAATTGTTGTGGATTGTTTAAATGTGTATACTTATTTGGATGTGTTGTATTTGGATTTGTGCATGCTTATATTATTTTGTTCATGAATTTGTGTATGTTATGCTAATTGTACTTGTATAGATGTCAGCAGATGTTGCACGATCACACGGTGGTGACGGTGGTGGTGAGGATGAACCTCCTATGCCAAACATTCGCAGCGGTTGTTTCGCCTTATTTAGAAATAAAGGTAAGATTATTTGGATTATTGTAACCCAATCATAAATTTGGTGCATATATATGTTGCTTGCCTTGAATTTTTATGACTTTGTCACTCACTTGATTTTTGCAGGCAAAGGCAAAAGAAAAAAAAATTTGGGCGGCAGAGAGGCCTGTAGAAAGACTCGGGGCATTACCCGATATCTCGATTTGTTGGACGAAGTTGAAGAGCATGACCCTGTCCCGATAGATTTTGAAGAAGTCTCTTTCCGGCCTCGCGGCGCGCATGCTCAGCATTTAGCTAATTACGTCAGGGATTGTATCAGGAGGCTCGTGCCACTATACTACCCAAGTTGGAATGATGTCCCTGAAGAGATCACGGCAATGGTTTGGGCGAACATAGAGGTTAGTTATCATTTTTATGTTCATAACATTATTGTGTTTCTTTATTTAATGGTGTATATATTTAAATAAATTTGTTTATTTATTTATATCATATAAATAAATAACAAATTTAAATAAATATACAAATTGTATCTTATTTATTTATATCATATATTTTTTTAAATAAATATAAAAAAATTTAAATAAATATAAAAAAATTTAAATAAATATATTTTTTAAAATAAATATATATTTGATGAGAATAAGGTAATAAGCTTTTTTGGATAAGCTTATCAGAACAAGCTGTTTGAATACAACTTATCTTGATAAGCTTATCAGAACAAGGTATGTGAAAACAGCTTGTTCTGATATGCTTATCAGGATAAGCTGTTTTCAAAAAGCTTGTTCTGATAAGCTTATCATGTGACAATCCGTCAATTTATGGTCGATATTTTATTCGCAAGTATTATTTAAAACCATTATTTTAATGTTATATTATGAACTCACTCATTTTTGGGATTTGGGTTTACGTCTTGAAGTAGTATCGACTACGTTTAAACCGAAGAAATTTATGTTTACATACACTGTTTTTGGTGAGAGCCCGACATTTCAGGAATAAAATTTACCCTTGAATATTTTTCTGGAATTTTAAATTTGTGTTGGTTCATAAACTCACAAATTTACGAGAAGAGATTAGGACTTACGTGCGTAATTTAACGTCCTTTACGACTAAACTAGAAACCCTAGGTTTATGTATTTACGTTTTTGAACTCCGTTTTTGATGAGACAATTTTTATTAGATTCGTTTTGTGCCGCTGATTCATAATTTATAAAAACGTTTTCGTAAAACGACCCGAGGGCACGTAAATCGAGGAAACTAGAATCGAGGAGTACCCGTAAATTAATAAGGTGATGAAACAAGTTATACTTGTCCCACCCCTCATCATGGGCGGCAAGCTTCACCAACACACCTCAATAGGTGTCAATATGCATGCTAACTAAGGACACTTGTCCTTGGTTACACACAAAACCACTAAACCAGAAAACTACTAACCATAAACATGATAACTAATTTGTTACATGCAACAACTCCACAATCTCTCTCAAACTCTCTCCTATGCCGTCCCATCCTCCACCATAAACCACCACTTGATCAAAAAGTTAACCACAAATCCTATGTTATTCTTACACAAGAAGATGTCCTTTTGAGCCTTATTGATTGAGTAGTGATCATAACATCCACAAAGGACATTTCATGAAGATCAATGGCTGATTTGTCAAGGAGTCTACAAATACTTGGTAATCCTAGAAGTGGTGTTGATATCTCATAAGATTGGTTACCCAAAACCAAGTCTTGTTCATCCAAAAACTCATCATTTCATCACTTTGGTGGTATAGAGATTTATTCTTCCTATCATCTTGTTATTTTGAATATGTAATCTTGTATTTTCTTCATTTATGTACATGTATATGATGATATATGATGCTCAAAGTATTATGTGGGGAGCCTGTGTTGATAAAATGGTTAAAAAGATTGAAAGCTACAAGAAAAGATGTTGAAATCATGCTTAAAATAGTTGGCTGTATAAAACAGTAAAGAACCTTATGATAAATTGTTAAAATAGCTTGGATAAATTAATATACAGTAAGATATGAGACTTGTACATATGTGAGAGTTGGCCACTCAATGGAATCCATAAAATGAGTGAGATATGATCAAAATAATATTGAAGTCCAAATCTGTATAGTCTGTTTTGGACGAACTATTAGAGACATTTAGATGTTGATTGAGCAGTAGATAAACTGGAGTTAATTGTAGCACATATTATGTAGTTTGTGCTGCCCAAAAATGAGCTTCTATCTCCTTGTAGAACTCAAGATATGGTAAAAATGGTGAAAGTGAAATTCATAATCAGATTTGTAAAATAAAAGTATATATATTATAAAATTAGCACTCAAGTAAAACTAATATAAAATATATACCTAAAACCCACTAACTTATATATTACTTATAAATAAGTATATACTTTGACAATTAAATGGGACATTTTATAAAAATTGCAAATTGATATGTTTTATAAGTTATAAAACTATATACATAAGTTTTACGTCTTTTCGGCTAAAACCGAAAGATTAACATTTTCATCGATTAAAACTTAGACGGTCGAACCCGTCTAATGTAAAATTTTTATAACTCATATAATGATGTATAAGTACATTTGACAAGTGAAAACAGATAAAACCCGAGCTTTATAACATATGGACATTAACGGGCTAAAGTAGCCTTATTGGACTATTAGCCCAACTACATTGGCAAAACACTAATGGACTTACTCATGGGATTAACCCACTTGGGCCCAACATATGAGTATAGGCCTGATATTAAAAGTGTAATTAGACTAATAAAATGTATTGGGCTTTTAATGGGCTTATTGGGCCTTAATATATAAATAAGTGAAACTAGTGTAACTAGTCAAAAATTTGACTAACAGATAACACTATAATGTGTATGCAGATATAAAATCCCACTTGATCATCATTATACTTATGATATCATCATATATACATATCCATGGTTTTTATAAAGTCATTGGACAAGAGTCTAAGACGAGTATTATTTGTCTAGGTTTCCGTGATTGAAGCACGTACCGTACATCCAAATCGTCGATAGCCTGCCTTTCCCAATCAACGTGAGTTCATAGCCTCACACTCTTTTAAATGTTTTTTTGAAATGTTCTATAAACCCGCGAGGGAGATAACATGTTAGTTTTAATAAAATAGGACACCAGTTGTCCCGACTGTTTGCTTATTGATTGGGACCCGAATGATTGTATGACCTGATGAATGATTAAATGACCCGATGAATGAAATGAAATGGATTATTATTAGTTAGGTTATGTCACTAAAAGTCCGATTAGCATGAATTGTGAACTACCGGGATTTGGTAGACGCTGATGCATATAACAGTACTATTTGGGGAAGATCACCCCAGTTCGCGCCTTGACGGTTGATCCCCGTCGTGCCACATTGATTGGTAAGCGAATTTATGTATGAGAAGAATTATATAAGCGTGATTATTGTGACGACACGCTGTTTTAGATGGGCAAATGAGTTTCGGGTTATCTACCCGTTGTTTGGTATAATAAGGTAGCAATGTCATGCGGCTTATAATAATCCAATAACGAAAATACTGCCATACGCATTGAATTATAATATATTGCCTGACTAGCAATACGGGGTCTTAATACTGATATTATGTTCGTGTTTTGGTTTTACATAACCATTTTCTTATGACTGTTTTTTTAAACTCTATACAATGTTATAAAACGTATTGTATGATGTTTTTACGACAATGGTTCGTATAATGGTTTTGAAAGCCCAAGCCTATATTATGATTTACGACTAAGAGTGGAATAAAATGTCTTTGGCCTATTTTATGGCCTACTACAAGGATTTGTACAAAATGATTTTCGGTAATAAATATATACCGATGATATATTAATGGTTTTCATTAAACTCTATGAATTCATTCGGCCTTTTCGCTGAGCTTTTCTTTTAACATGTTTTATCTCAGGTAGTTGAAGGTAATTCTCGAGAAGACGACAAGAATTTTTGGCCCGCACTAAATAACAATTTCCATTCAAATGTTTTGTAAAAACTATATGAAATACTATGACTTGGGACCTATGTAATTTGATATTTATGAATGGAAAATGGTTTATTATTAAACGACGCGATTTTTAAGCATTATCTATGATTTGAGTAATGTGCTATCCCGTAACACCAACGACTCTTCCGCTGAACTAAAGTATGAATATTTGGGGGTGTTACAATTTGGTATCAAAGCTCTCGTTATAGAGAACGAAAGATTTTTAAAACCAAGGTTTTGAATAAAAAATTTCAAAATCTTTTAATTATAAACATTTTTCACAAAATGTCTAAAAATCTTTTGACTATAACGGTGCCAAAGAATTCCCGAGTTACCGACAAGGCCAGACTGAGAAGTGTTATTTTAATATATATATATAACTTGGGTTATATATATATATATATATATATATATATATATATATATATATATATATATATATATATATATATATATATATATATATATATATATATATATATATATATATATATATATATATATATATATATATATATATATATATATATATATATATATATATATATATATATATATATATATATATATATATATATATATATATGATGTAATTTGATTACATGATGGTTTGATGATTATTTTAATATTTATATGAGGTACTTATACGACGTAGATTGTCACAAGAAACCCTAACTCCCCTAGAAAATCAATCGAATCTATTTTCGTAGGAATTCTAGCTATTCTAGATCTAAACCAAGTTGTGGATGTTTATAATCCCAACAAAATAGTTGATATTCGTAGAAATGATGATAGTAGTTGATTATGATCTTGAAGAAGAATTGGCGAGATTAAATCTGATATCGATGTCATGACGATCTCTCCTTATAGAGTGGGGTTTGACAAAACCTTACCACCTGGAAAGGTGGCATCTGAATCGGTGTCACCCAATTCTAAATTTGATATCGAAAGGGTGAATGTTGCACTGGAGGCTGTCATTGGAGCCTTTACCCAAAAGCCTCATGCCACTAGTACCTTTCCAAGGAGTCTAATTAAATGTGTGAGTCATTTTATACTAGTGACTCATTTGCTAACTATTGTTGTAAGAGCTACAGGATTGGAAATTAAGTGTTGTTCATATCGAACTTTTATTGCCCTTTCAAGGTCTAAGAATAAGGTTGAAAGTATTGGAGAATGAGGTAGGATATCGCATTGAGTATGATTTGGTTGAAACTTGAATGAAGTAAAATTTAACTTGTACGGAATAAGAAATTTTTAAGAGGAAGTTGTTGAGTCCTGTGATTGAATTATAAGGTTTTAAATAATTGTTGGTTCGTGTTAAGGGTTGTTCCTAGGCCATTGTCCATTGACGAGGATGCCCAGTGTCCAAGTAATAAATCGAAGAAATCTTCTTCTAAAATTGGGACCGATGGATCTTTCGGGACATGTGGAACACCTAATGACTCTTGTAGATTAGTATTCATTGTGGTATCTTTTAAAAATCCCTAACTTAACTGAGACATCAGTTGGTAGGATGAGTTTTTGGAATTGTATGACATGGCAACACGTAATGTGTTACGGTACAGTTTTGACTTGTTTGTGATTAATGAAAAGACTACCTTTGATTGCTAAATCCTACATGTATCGATGTTATATATCTTATATTGCTTCATCCTAATGTTCGCATTAGTGATGCAACCATTGATCAAGTACTCATCTCGATTTGAGTTACGTTGTGGATTATTCTTTTTGAGTCCCATCGAGGTCATGAACCTCATGATTAATTGGCTAAGATCATTTCATATCATATTGTAGTTAGTTCTTGGTGAACAACTTTCCATCACTCTTTTGCAGATCACTCATTGTTTTTATAAGATAAAACAGTATCCCTTGAGAAAAATTGAATTTTCATCACCATAAGGATTATTTAAAGTGAGATTTATAAGTAATCGTTATCGAAATAAAGTTGTTTTTGAAACACCTTGGAAAACTTAATTGTTCCCATAACAAAGAACATCTTTGTAAACTTATTTTTGATTCTTATTCAAGAATTAAGCATGAAAATATTTTTATGTTAAACATGATGACAAAGTTTTGACGAACTGAGTATTGCATCGTTAATCCTAAAATTGTATATAGTTGCGCGCCTACATACAATTTGGAAGGGACCATGCAAGGCTGATTAGTAGTCACCATGAAATTGTTAATAAACATTACATTTTTCTTGAAATTGTGAAAGATTGAATTTTTATGAGATCTGCAAGAAGTGCAAAAATAGGGACATAGTGTTAGGGACACCTACATATGTGCCGGTACTATTTATTCTTTTGAATCTAATTTAATCATCTGTGGAAATTGTTTTATTTGACAATTGACCTCCCCTTCTTGTCCAAGTCTCTCATGATGAGATTCTTGGAAAAGTATAGTTACCGAGTGTTGATACCCGACTGGGCGCATCGACGTTTCTATCATTTCTTTTGATTATGATTTCATTTGAAGGACCTGGGTAACGATCCGAGGAGCTTTCGAATGCGTACTCAAATCATGAAAACATGGGATATATTCACATTCGTTAATGTTTTCGTCTTTATTTGATTTGAAATTCTCTCGCGTAGATTATGCGTTGACCTCACTCTTTTAATGGTAGTTATGTCTCAAGATATCCTCGAATTTGTGAAAGGATTATGAGTTATTATTAGTCTTTTGAGAAGTTCACATCTTATCAACGGCAATATAACTGGAAAGTTGGTAGTGCCATTAGATTGGATTGATTGATTATGACAAGATGTCATTATTTTAATTGATCCGAACCCGTGTAGAAATCCGGAAAAGATAAGATGTTGATTATCAAAAGTGATCTAAATAATTCTTGATGGATGACCATATCCTGCCTCTAGACTTGAAATTTTACCATGAATGGTTATGAACTAGTCATAGATATGGTAATCTAGAAAAAACTTAAAGTAAATTATTAAAAGATGTTTCTGTTATCTGAAATTTTAGGAGGTATTTGCTGGTAAATTACCTAGACTTTCGCCATAAAGGCAAGTTGAATTTGGTATTGATTATATTCCCGGTGCTGCACCTGTGGCATGTGGACTGTACGTCAGCACCATCTGAATTAAAAGAATTAATGTACAACTGAGAGAGTTGTCGGAGAAAGCTTTTATTCTACCGAGCTCGTCATCATGAAGAGCTATGGTGTTATTATTCCTTATATTTGTTGAATTACCGTGAACTAGGTAAATTGATGATCAAAATCTATATCCACTACCCAAGATGATAGATTTGTTCGATCATTTACAAGGTTCTAGCGTATGTTCTACAGATTTGATCCACGGCATGGTTATCCTCAACTTCGCGTCCGCGAAAAAGATTATTTTCACTACATCCAGAACTCGTAATGAACATTATGAGTTTCACGTGATGTGGTTTGGACTGACTAATACACATATAGCATCCATAAATTTGGTGAATTGCGTGTGTAGGCTGTAATTTGATAAATTCATGCTCTTGATCATTAAGGACCATTTGTTTGTTTATAAGAATAAAAAGGAGTTAATAATCATTTATAGACTGCCCTGAGTTGGCCGAGCAATGAAAACCTGTACCTTGGGTATTTAACATATGATTAAACGCTTAATCCTTTACATTATTTGACCGTGTGATTAATAGATAATGGAATCTATATCGACTCTTCAAAGATTAGAGCCATTTAAGACTTTTGGTTATACCAAAAAGAAAGTGCAAAAATGTTTTGATAAATATTTATCAAAGGATTTTTAAGGAATCATTCCCTTATACCCAAATAATTTAACTAAACTCCTTTAGGGGGTAAATGTTTGTGTATACCTCAAGACAACCTAAGAGGGATTGAGGAAACCATTTAAACCATGATTTGGAATTTGGAACGACAAATTTTTCTTTTCAAACTAAGAAAATTTTGACCAAGTATAAACAAATATTTTCAAACAATTACGGATCTTATTAATTATTAATTATGAAAGTTCGTTGTTCCGATCTTTTCGAATTGATTACTAGTTAATAGTGCGACTCAGTCGTTCTTGGTGGAAAAGAAAATGGTTTGATTATCTAATTTAAACTATAAGCAAATATAAAAATGTCGTTGAGTAAAAATAAAAGCTTTAAAAATTAAACTAAAAATTACAAGAAAAACACTTGAAACTTGGTAAAAATAAACTAAAAGTCGTTTAAAAATAACACTAAGTAAAAATGCGGGAAAAATTAAATTTGAAATTTATATAAAATATAAAAAACGAAAAATAAAATATGATCGCAGTCAATGCGATCGTGGTCCTTGATCGTATCCTGGACCACACACAATGCGATCGTAACTGGTGATCGTAGTCCACCATGATCATGACTTTAGATCGTACTCCCAGTGATCGCAGCCTACGATCGTATCAGTCGATCGTAGCCTAGTGATCGTAGTATAGGTGATCGCACTCAATGCGATCGTAACAAGTGATCGCACCCAAGCAATCGCAGCCACAGATCGCACTCAATGATCGCAACCACAATCGCAACAAGTGATCGTGGCGAGGATTAATGAGTGTGATCGTAAAGAACGATCGTACTTGGTGATCGAAGTAATGGATCACAAGTAGAAACCCTAGGGGTTTATGCGATCACACTTACTTGATCGTAACTTGTAAAACCCTTAAGCATAATACGATGGAAATCAAAGAGCAAACAAGCCGAAAATGAATAAGCACAAATAAGCAAGATGAATAAGCACTTAATCAAATCTTAACCAAATGAAAACAAGCATAAATTTAAAAACTTTCAAATCACAAATTAAGCAAACTTTATAAATCAAACTTTAAAAAGACTAAATTTTTAAGAAAACTTAAGAGACAATAAGCTATATATACGAAATGAGCCAATAAGCACAACAAGCTTAAAGCTTAAACCGTATAAAAACTTAGTAGGGAATAAAAAGATAAACTTTTTAATCACAAAAACATTAAAATTAACCTAAAATCAAAGATGATTTTCGGATCAAACAAGTAAAAATCAAGAAAGGTAGAAAGAGATTGAATATGAAAAACTTAACTTGAACTTGTAGATTATTGAATCCAAAATACAAGAGTGAATTAAAGCTTAAACATGAAAGGAAGGAAAAGATGAAGTTCTAGTGAGAGAAAGTTAAACACTTTCTCTCTCTAAAAATAATACTGAAGAAAAAAAGCTAGCTAACACCCTCCTAATGTGTTATTAGGAGGGTATTTATAGGAGTTGGGGAGTGCACGTGTTGCTTCCTTCTTTCATTCTTCTAGACTCGACTCGACTTAAATTCTTTGTCTTTCTCGACTTCGTCTCCGGATTTGTCGATATAAATCGAACTTGTCTTAAAATTTTCTTCTTCTATTAGACTTGAGTTCTTCGACTTCATTAAACTTCCGTCTTTAGACTTTTTCTTCGATAAATCTTCAGAATAGGCCTTGGACATCCGTTCTTTTTGCACTATTGATCTTTTGACTTCGTCTTTTGTCTTTTTTTTCGATAAAAGCCCGTGATAGCCCATGTTTTCTTCCTTTTGCATAATTTTATCCTGAAACACAATAAAAACACAAACCACGCATAATTCCGACTTTTACGACATAAAATACACGTTTTGGTCTTGTTATTATTGGAAATAAGTGGTAAAAGGATAAGTGTTTTCACACTTATTAAATCCCCTACACTTGACCATTGTAATGCCCTCATGCAATGCATTAATTTCAAAGCACAGATTACATTTCTCATCATAGATATCCCACCTTGGCCTTTATTAAAAAGATAGAAATATATATAAAAACAAGTAAAGAAATCAAAGACTTACATTGGGGTTTTGGCCGTCATGAATGTTCATCATCCTCAAGTTTCACGTTCCCCAAACCAAGCTTAAAAACGAGATCATTGTTACTATAAGTTAGCAAACTGACACGAACTCATGTGGCCTAATTATTTACTTAGACTCCCTTATTCCTAGGTGTATCTCTTATATTTTAATATTGTCTTGAATAATCACGAGGATGCATTGTTTGACTTATTTCGATAGTTTATTTAGGCCGAAAATAAAGTGGGACGATTTAATCAATAGTTAGCTAAAGGACAAAATCTTTTAAAACTGCTTCTCGGGACCTCTTAAAGTTCATATCTTGGCATAACTCGCTTCATGACTTGAGACCTTTCTCGGACCGAATTTGGCAGTGACTTCACACTTCAAATCTTGAGAGACGTTCATGAAATAATGGTCTTCTCTTCATAATAGGAATTTCTTCAGTTGATGTTTTGAGAGATTCTTCATATTTGGACCACGACTTCTTCATTTCTCTCCAATCTTAATTTTGGACTTTGATATACAACGATCCGCCTCCTTTTAGGACTTGGATCTATTTATCCTCATACCTTGTTAGGGCCTTTTTGGATAGACTTATCCATGATCTTTAGGGGAGTATTTGCTTTTCGTCGTGTGTCTCGATCCTTCATATTGATTTTTGATAAATGATTCTTCACATCACTTCGGATCTTTAGCAACAAAATATAGCCCTCATGCCTTGTTAGGGCCTTTTCGGACTCGCCAATCTTCGCATCCCGCTTCAATAAGTTATGCCTTGGCTATGAACTCTAACTAATACCGAGAAACTTTTAAACGATCTTGGGCTAGAAGCTAAGTAACTTTTCAAATCGTACAACCTTATTTATTGCAGATATATTTATTAACAAGCGATGGGAGAATAGGCTTATATTCAACTCACATAAATTCACGAAAGAATACCAAACTTATAATTGACTCTATCATCTCTCGTCTCCACAATTTAAAATCTCAAGGAATGAGACTCGTGGATGCTTATCTAATTAAATCAAAGTTTTGGGTTTTCAAGTCATCTATAGGACCTTGCAAATTCTTAGACTCTTTCAAGTTTAGAATTCGCATTTTAAAGTTCCCTTGATAAACGACTTTCTAGGATCAATTATAGGAACTTACGAAAAGTTCTTGTTCTTAACCCGTGAGAGTTAAGAATTTCGCGTTTTAAAGTTCCCTATATAAAAGCCTAGCAAAACTTGACTTAAACACGTTAAGGATATTAGCTAGAGTAAACTTAGATGAGTAAACTTAGATAAGTAAACTCGGGTTGCGTCAAAAGATTCACAACTTTTGAAAATTAAAACCACTTTATTAAAATTTTTATTCTAACACAGAAAGTAAATAACGATAACAACGGGAAATACTACTATACTACTAGGCCAAAATAGATTAAAAATTTTGAAAAATGTCGAAAAATCAAATTTTCCGGTTAAAATGAGGGTAAATTCATGGAAAAGACCACTTACTTCGATAGAAGTCCCCCCTACACTTGATATAAACATTGTCCTCAATGTTTAAGCATGTGGGAGTAAACTCCCCTACACTTATGACATTTCACTTTGTTTAAATCTCGCTTAGGAAAGGACAACTATAGTGATTTCAATGTGAACATATAATATATGAAATATTGAATCACGACAGTTTAGGATTGAACCAGGAAGACGGGTACATGGGATCATGGTTCGTCAAAAGTCATCGAGAATGGATCTTTGAAGCTTTAATCCCTGCACAACATAAGAAACAAGACAACAAACACATACGGGGCTCCCACTACACTTATTATGAAAACGGTAAAGGATAGATCAACGGGTTGCCTCCCGAGAAGCGCTTGTTTTTGTTAACCGAGTCACGAGCCTAACTCGACCCAGAACTAATTCAAGGGAAACGTGGTGAGGGATGGAATCATCTCATGAGATATGTCCTCACCAAAGTACAACTTCACGCGCTGGCCATTCACTTTAAAATTAGGCCCAATTGGTTGAGAAAGCTCAATGGTGCCATAGGGGAAGACTTTGGCGACGGTGAATGGACCAAACCAACGGCATTTTAGCTTGCCCGAGAAGATCTTCAACCGAGAGTTAAAGAGTAAAACTTGATCACCAACGTGGAACTCTCTGTTCTTAATCCTAGCATCATGGATGATCTTGGTCTTCTCCTTTTAGATCAATGAGTTCTCATAAGCTTCATCCCTTAGTTCATTTAGCTCATTGATTTGAATCTTCTAAAGATCGCCGGTTTGTTGATGTCAAAATTCACCCACTCAAGGCCTAGTATGCCTTATGTTCCAGCTCAATAGGGAGGTGGCATGCGTTCCCGTACACGAGACGATATGGAGTACAACCAATCGGCGTCTTATATGCGGTACGGAAAGCCCACAATGCATCATCTAACTTATCGGCCCACGAGGCACGATGCTCTCCCATAGTACGCTCAATAATTCTCTTCAATCCACGGTTAGAAATCTCGGCTTGACCATTTGTTTGAGGATGATAAGCGGTGGAAAGACGGTTATTGACATCGTACTCAGCCATAACTCGAGCAAATTGATCATTGCAAAAATGAGTCCCGCGGTCACTGATGATAGCACGAGGAACACCGAATCGAGCAAAAATCTGCTTCAAAAAGTTCACAACCACCCTCGCATCGTTCGTAGGGAGAGCCTTAGCTTCAACCCATTTGGATACGTAGTCAACGGCTACGAGGATGTATTTGTTCCCTTTAGATGATGGAAATGGCCCCATAAAGTCGATGTCCCATACATCAAAGATTTCACATTCTTGTATGAAATTTTGAGGCATCTCATCTTTATGTGTGATCTTGCCTTGTCGTTGGCAAGCATCACAATTTTTAACCATCTCGTGAGCGTCACGATAAATGGTGGGCCAATAGAATCCAGAGTCGAACACTTTCTTCGCGGTGTAATTGGGACCAAAGTGACCACCAGTGGGTCCTTTATGGCAAGCTTCAAGGATTAGTACCGCTCCCGGCCCATCAACACATCGACGGATGACAAGATCCGCATATTGTTTGAAAAGGTAAGGGTCGTCCCAGAAATATTGTTCAATGTCTTTAAAGAACTTCTTCTTTTGTTGGGACGTTAACCCTTCCTTGAGAATTCCACCCGCTAAGTAGTTTGCAATGTCTGCAAACCACAGGGTGTCATCAAGATTTGAATTGATAGACATTAAGGCCTCAAGGGGAAAAGAGTCATTGATCTCTTGGTTCGGATGATCCCCTTGATAAGGATCCTCAAGTCTACTTAGATGATCCGCGGCTAGGTTTTTGGCTCCCTTCTTGTCACGAATTTCAATTTTAAATTCTTGAAGGAGCAAAACCCAACGAAGAAGTCTTGGCTTAGAATCTCGCTTTGTTAACAAGTACTTCAACGCGGAATGGTCGGTATAGACAATGGTGGTGGAAAGGACAAGATAGGGGCGGAATTTTTCAAAAGCATACACTACAGCTAAAAGCTCTTTTTTGGTAGTGGTATAATGCAATTGAGCTCCGTCATTGTCTTGCTAGCATAATGGATTGGTTGGAAGTGTTTGTTCACTCTTTGGCCCAAAACCGATCCAATATCAAAGTCGCTAGCATCACACATTAATTCAAAAGGTAGCTCCTAATTAGGGGTAACCAAGACCGGTGCCTTAGTTATCTTGTCCTTAAGAAGATTGAAGGATTCAAGACACTCTTTAGAAAAGATAAAAGGAGTATCTTTTTCCAAGAGGTGGGTCATCCGGCGAGCGATTTTAGAAAAATCTTGAATGAATCGACGGTAGAAGCCCGCATGACCAAGGAAACTTCTCACACCCTTCACGGTTAAAGGTGGAGGTAATTTTGCTATGACATCAACTTTAGCACGGTCCACTTCAAGACCGGCTTTTGAGATTTTATGTCCAAGCACAATGCCTTCTTTTACCATGAAATGGTATTTTTCCCAATTAGAACAAGGTGAGTGTCTTCACACCGCTTAAGCATGCGTTCCAAATTCGCAATGCAAGAAGAGAAGGAGTCACCGTAGACCGAGAAATCATCCATGAAGACTTCCATAGTTTCTTCAACCATGTCATGGAAGATAGCCATCATACACCTTTGGAACGTCCCAGGAGCATTGCATAAGCCGAAAGGCATTCTTTTGTAAGCAAATGTTCCATAAGGACAAGTGAATGTGGTTTTATCTTGGTCTTTAGGATCGATGGGAATTTGAAAATACCCAGAGAAACCGTCTAAAAGCAATAATAGTCATTACCCGCTAGACGTTCAAGCATTTGGTCCATAAAAGGAAGGGGAAAATGATCCTTTCTCGTAGCATCATTGAGTTTGTGATAGTCTATACAAACTCTCCACCCTGTAACGAGACGAGTAGGAATCAACTCGTTGTTTGCATTGCGCACAACGGTGATTCCGCCTTTCTTAGGCACACAATGGACTGGAATAACCCAAGGTGAATCCGAGATAGGGTAGATCATTCCCGCATCAAGAAGTTTGATAACCTCTTTTTTGATAACGTCATGGATCTTGGGATTCACCCTTCTTTGGTTTTGAATAGTCGGTTTAAAGTCGTCCTCCATGAGAATTTTATGTGTGCAAAAGTGAGGATCAATTCCACGAATATCGGAGATTTTCCAAGCAATCGATTTCTTATGATACTTCAACACGGCGATAAGTCGGGATTTTTCGTCTTCTTTCAAATCCTTTGCGATGATGACGGGTGACTTCTTGTTGTCTTCAAGGAAAATGTATTCGAGATGAGACGGCAGATCCTTAAGCTCTAAATCCGAAGGATTTTTAATGGAAGGCGTAGTCAAATTCGGTTCGTCGATAGAGATTTCCTTAGGAGATGGTGGGGAAATATGGTCCTCATTAAGAAGTTTCTCAATGGTATGAATGTCTTCATCCCAATCGGTGGGAGAATCGTCATATTTTAAGTTCACATCTCCCACAGTTGCTTTAAATTCTTTGAAAAGGAAATCACTTTCTCCGAATGGAGTTAGTGATGGAGCAGTAGAGGCAACGGTCTCAACGGTGGGTAGAGAAGAAGAACCATTTTTACAAGCTTCTTTGAAATGTTCTTCACAAGCCTCATCAAGAACGTCAATGAAATTAACGCTCTCATTTTCAGAAGGCTGCTTAGAAAGTTTACCCATGTTGAAGACGATTTTATCGTCTCCAATTCTTAGAAAGGCTACATCAATGAGAGTGCGACCGGTCCTCAAGAATGGACGTCCAACGATTAATGGAACACGGGGGTCCATCTCGTAGTCAACGACAACAAAATCCGTCGGAAAGGTGAATTTGTTGACACCGACGAAGACATCTTCGGCTATCCCCACTGGATAAGCAACCGTATGGTTAGCTAATTCCAATGTAATTCGTGTGGGGACTAGCTCGGGTAGAGATAATTGTTTCCAAACGCTTAAAGGCATTAAGTTTATACTAGCACCTAGATAGGCTAGGGCCATACAATTCTCTACCCCGGGGAAGTTGCAAGGAATAAGAAAGCGACCCAGATCACCAAGTTTGGTTTGTAATTTCCTTAAGAGCACTACGGAGTAATTCTCGTTAAGTTGGGTCTGAGTGATATCAAGAAGTTTCTCCTTATCACTGAGAAGATCTTTAAACATTTTAGCATATTTGGGCATGTGAGCGAGAGCCTCGACAAAGGATATATTGAAATTCAGTTGTTTAAACATTTTAAGAAAGTTAGAAACCTGAATATCATCCTTGTTCTTCAATTTCTCTTTCCTCAACCTTGAGGGATAAGGTATATTGGGTTGAGATGAAGGCTTTGGAACGGAATTCTCACTCACATCCTTGGGTGGTGGAGGGGTGGAAGTAGAAGGTGGTGGAATTGTAGAAGTAGAAGTTGGAGGAGTTGGAGAAGGGGACTCGTTTTCCTTTGTCACAATCACCGGTGTAGGTGTAGGAAGCTCGGGTTCCTTTAAACCTTTTCCACTTCGAGTGGTGATTGCTTTCATCTCCCCTCTGGGATTAGCAACGGTGTTACTCGGAAGAGAACCCGAACTAGAGGCTTGATTACTTTGGAAGAAATTAGCCATCATATCCCTTAAGTCATTCGTTTGACTGTTCAAAGATTTTCGCATATCGCCTAAAAGATCATTCCCTTGTTTCACCATATCTGCTTTCAAGTTGGCCACTTGCCGCTGAAGATTTTGCACTATCACATCATTAGTCCTCATGTAAGTGTCAACCTCTTGATTAAATGCGATGGGTTGGTTGGGAGGAAGAGCATGGTAGGCAGGTGGTTGATAAGCGTGTTGATGGTGAAATTGATTGTTTCCTGGAGGTGGATATGGGTTTCTTTGGGTTTGATATTGAATTGGAGCTCGAGGTGGGTTTTGATTGTTGCGATTGAGGTTGTTTGGGTTTTGAGGTGGAAAACCGGGTGGTGAAAGGAAGTTGTTTGAACGATAACTGAGCAAATTGAAGTCACCTTGAGGACGTGCTTGATAGCCTCCCGTAGAAAAGTTACCGTTGGCGGCGTACACATTTTCCGGATTGTCATGAGTCGAAGGACAATCGGTGTATGAATGAGATCCCCCACATATTTCACATGACTGACTCATAGAATTAACTTGTGCATTGATAGCTTTGGTGTTGTTAGCGGTTTGGAGAGCAAGTCTTTCAACAAGCGAAGTAAGCTTATCGATTCTCTTGTCGCTCTCATTAGTGCTAGCACTAGCCACATTAGTCTGAACACTCTTGGTTTGCACTCTAGACTTATTCTCAATAATGTCCCATGCGGCATTAGAAGACTTAACCAAAATATTACCCCCGAGGTACTATTTAGTGAATCTTGGTCATTCATGCTTAACCCATTGTAAAAAGTATTAATTTGATGTACTTTTGTGAAACCATGTTGTGGACACTTTCTTAAAAGCTCCTTAAAACGGTCCCAAGATTCACTAAATGTCTCACCGTACTTTTGTTCAAAGGTAATGATTTCATTCCGCAAAGCGGTAGTACGTGAGGGTGGGAAAAAGTAGTTGATGAATTTAGTCTCTAAATCCATCCACGTAAGAATACTTTCTGGCGATTCCTTATCAAGCCAATTTCGGGCTTGTCCCTCTAAGGAGAAAGGAAAAAGTTGCAAGCGAATCACTTCTTGTGAAACCCCATTATACTTAGCCGTATTAGTGAGTTGAAGGAACCTTTTTATGTGGTCATGAGGATCATCAAGTGTACGCCCCAAGAAAGGTTGAGCAGAGACCATTTGAATAAAGCCGGATTTGAGCTCAAAATTGTTGGCTCCAATTTTGGGTATGACAATAGCATCAGTTTTGCCCTCTACGTGTGATTGCAAAAGCTCGATCATTGGTCGATTGTCCATGGTGACCATAGGTGGAGTTATGACTTCGGCTTGAATTGCTTTCTTCTTACGAGCACGAGTACGCATACACACCTACAAAAGGAAAAGAAAAATAAACAAGAAATATTTTTGGTTTTTTATGTTTTTCTATTTTTTTGTACATTTAAATTTTTTGTATTTTTATGGATTTTTGAAATTTAAGCAAGAAAAATAACGTTAAAAAATGAACAGATCCGAAAATCCAACGCGTCTCTCACTAAAAACGGTTAATCTTAACGAAAAGAGCCGGCATCGGCGCCATTTAATAACTAGCGTTTTCACTTAGTTATGAAAGTTCGTTGTTCCGATTTTTTCGAATTGATTACTAGTTAATAGTACGACTCAGTCGTTCTTGGTGGAAAAGAAAATGGTTTGATTATCTAATTTAAACTATAAGCAAATATAAAAATGTCGTTGAGTAAAAATAAAAGCTTTAAAAATTAAACTAAAAATTACTAGAAAAACACTTGAAACTTGGTAAAAAAAACTAAAACTCGTTTTAAAATAACACTAAGTAAAAATGCGGGAAAAATTAAATTTGAAATTTAATAAAATATAAAAAACGAAAAATGAAATAGGATCGCAGTCAATGCGATCGTGGTCCTTGATCGTATCCTGGATCGCACTCAATGCGATCGTAACTGGTGATCGTACTCCACCACGATCGTGACTTTAGATCGTACTCTCAGTGATCGCAGCCTACGATCGTATTAGTCGATCGTAGCCTAGTGATCGTAGTATAGGTGATCGCACTCAATGCGATCGTAACAAGTTATCGCACCCAAGCAATCACAACCACATATCGCACTCAATGATCGCAACCACAATCGCAACAAGTGATCGTGGTGAGGATTAATGAGTGTGATCGTAGTGAACACTCGTACTTGGTGATCGAAGTAATGGATCGCATGTAGAAACCCTTGGGGTTTATGCGATCACACTTACTTGATCGTAACTTGTAAAACCCTTAAGCATAATACGATGGAAATCAAAGAGCAAACAAGCCGAAAATGAATAAGCACAAATAAGCAAGATGAATAAGCACTTAATCAAATCTTAACCAAATGAAAACAAGCATAAATTTAAAAACTCTCAAAACACGAATTAAGCAAACTTTATAAATCAAACTTTGACTAAATTTTTAAGAAAACTTAAGAGACAATAAGCTATATATACGAAATGAGCCAATAAGCACAACAAGCTTAAAGCTTAAACCGTATAAAAACTTAGTAAGTAATAAAAAGATAAACTTTTTAATGACAAAAACATCAAAATTAACAAAAAATCAAAGATGATTTTCGGATCAAACAAGTAAAAATCAAGAAAGGTAGAAAGAGATTGAATATGAAAAACTTAACTTGGACTTGTAGATTAATGAATCCAAAATACAAGAGTGAATTAAAGCTTAAACATGAAAGGAAGGAAAAGATGAAGTTCTAGTGTGAGAAAGTTAAACAGTTTCTCTCTCTAAAAATAAAACTAAAGAAAATAAAATAAACTAGCTAACACCCTCCTAATGTGTTATTAGGAGGGTATTTATAGGAGTTGGGGAGTGCATGTGTTGCTTCTTTCTTTCTTTCTTCTAGACTCGACTCGACTTAAATTCTTTGTCTTTCTCGACGTCGTCTCGGGATTTGTCGTTATAAATTGAACTTGTCTTATAATTATCTTCTTCTATTAGACTTGAGTTCTTCGACTTCATTAAACTTCCGTCTTTAGACTTTTTCTTCGATAAATCTTCAGAATAGGCCTTGGACTTCCGTTCTTTTTGCACTCTTGATCTTTTGACTTCGTCTTTTGTCTTTTTCTTCGATAAAAGCCTGTGATAGCCCATGTTTTCTTCCTTTTGCATAATTTTATCCTGAAACACAATAAAAACACAAACCACGCATAATTCCGACTTTTACGACATAAAATACACGTTTCGGTCTTGTTATTATTGGAAATAAGTGGTAAAAGGATAAGTGTTTTCACACTTATTAAATCAACGAAAATCGTGTTAACTAAATTCAAATTTATTTTTATTAAACATTTTTCTATAAATTGGACGAACTGAGAAAAATTTAAAACTTTTTGAGTTTACGTTTTCTAAAAATTAAATATTTGTTATTTAATTACTTGTAATATTTATCGACGCTTTAAATGTTGGATTGAGCAAAACTAATAAAGATAATAGTTGAGACGAAACTAAAACTTAGAAAATATGAAGAAAGAATTTATGAGTGAATTGTAGTCATGATAATTATTTCATCAGGGAAGGTGAATGTAGATACTGACACATTATGTAGAAAAGATAAAGAATCAATTAGAATGTGTTCCTTAGTAATGACTGTGTAAAATAAATTGTCGAGCAATTTAAAAATAGCCGATGCTTGTAAAAAGGATAATATAGATAATAAAAGGAGTTCGCGGCTAATTTGAACCATTAGAATTAAGAAGCCGATGGTGTTAAATGTATAAAAGGCCGCTTGTGGTTGCCTAAATATGGAGGATTTCGAGATTTAGTCATGTTGGAATCTCATAAGTTTAAGTATTCTATTCATGCCGTTTTTTATTTAATGTATCTTTATCTGAAGAAGTTGTACTGATGGCAAATTATGAAGGCAGACATCGCCTCATACATTAGTAAACGTCTAACTTTTGCAAAGGTCATCATCTGAATTTGATTCGATTTGGGTCATCGTTGACAGACTGACCAAATCTACTAATATCATTCCTGTTAATGATAGATTCTCGATGAAGAAATTGACTCTTTTGTATTTAAAGGAGTTGTGTAAGCATGGTGTGTCTGTATCGATCATCTCTATCAAGATCCTCGCTTCGCATCGAATTTCTAGAGATTTGCTCAGAAGTCATTGGGAACGAACCTTGATGAGAGTACTGTTTACCACCCCAATCGAAGGGACGAGGGAAAGTAATGATACAAAACACTAGAAGTGTTGTTTTATGTTTGAATGATTGACCTTTGGTAATAAATCGTGTGATCGTTTTCCTTTGGAAAGATTATCATTGATAATTATCGTATTAGGATCGAGATTGAATCTTGTGAGGATCTATATAAAGAGCACCTGTAGGTGAGAGTTAGGATGAAGATACCCGACATACACCCATTGTGAGTTAGACATGTCTTTTAGGTTTGAGGTTGCCTATGATGACAAACCTAACCTTACAAAATACCCGACCCGCGAGACTTGAAATGATTTTTGAAATTAGGATCTGATTATTGACTGCCAGTAGTGGGCAGGAGGTTATGTGAATATGAAATGTAGATCTTAAAGTGCAGGATGGATAGCGAAGTTATGCCAAAAATTTTCACCATGTAAAGTTGAACGAATGATCCGAAGGATCATGGGAATTAAGTCCCCGTTGTATGGGACCATTGAGATAATGTAAAAAGGTTGGTTTGAAAGGCATATAAGCTGGATCTACCCTAGGACTTCAAGGGCTGCGTGAATTATGATTCGTATATCGAACTTGATAAAATGTTTATCAAGTGAAAATCTGATTGCTTCGTAATAAAGTTTAGATCGGCCAAAAATTGCATTCATCAAAAACCCGTGAACATCATGGATAGAGAAAGTAAGTCACACCATTAAGCCTGATCGTATTCCCGTAGTTAGGTTTGATGAAACTCGCGTATTGTAATGAATTACACTTGAGAGAAAAGACCGAATGCGGAGGAAATACCCACATGGATCTAACTCTATAAGAAGCGAGTAGTAAGATAAATTGATCTTTGAGGACAAAGATCATGTTTAGGGGTAAATGTTGTGACAATCCGTCAATTTATGGTCGATATTTTATTCTCATTTATTATTTAAAACCATTATTTTAATGCTATATTATGAACTCACTCAATTTTGGAAAGAAATTTGGGTTTATGTCTTGAAGTAGCATCGACTACGTTTAAACCGGAGAATTCTACGTTACGTGCGTACGTTTACATACATCGTTTTTGGTGACAGTCCGACATTTCAGGAAATAAATTTAACCTTGAATATTATTCTAGAATTTTAAATTGGTGTTGGTTCATAAACTCACAAATTTACGAGAAGAGATTAGGACTTACGTGCATAATTTAACGTCCTTTACGACTAAACCGGAAACCCTAGGTTTACGTATTTACGTTTTTGAACTCCGTTTTTGATGAGACAATTTTATTAGATTCGTTTTGTGCCGGTGATTCATAATTTATAAAAACGTTTTTCGTAAAACGACCCGAGGGCACGCAAATAGAGGAACCTAGAATCGAGGAGTACCCGTAAATTAATAAGGGGGTGAAACAAGTTATACTTGTCCCACCCCCTCATCATGGGCGGCAAACTTCACCAACACACCTCAATATGTGTCAATATGCATGCTAACTAAGGACACTTGTCCTTAGTTACACACAAAACCACTAAACCACAAAACTACTAACCATAAACAAGATAACTTATTTTTTACATGCAACAACTCCACAATCTCTCTCAAACTCTCTCATATGCCGTCCCATCCTCCACCATAAACCACCACTTGATAAAAAATTTAACCACAAATCCTATGTTATTCGTACATAAGAAGATGTCCTTTTGAAGCCTTATTGATTGAGTGGTGATCCTAAAATCCACAAAGGAGATTTCATGAAGATCAATGGCTGATTTCTCAAGGAGTCTACAAATACTTGGTGATCCTAGAAGTGGTGTTGATATCTCATAAGATTGGTTACCCAAAACCAAGTCTTGTTCATCCAAAAACTCATCATTTCATCACTTTGGTGGTATAGAGATTATTTCTTCCTATCATCTTGTTATTTTTAATATGTAATCTTGTATTTTCTTCATTTATGTACATGTATATGATGATATATGATGATCAAAGTATTATGTGGGGATCTTGTGTTGATAAATTTGGTTAAAAAGATTGAAAGCTACAAGAAAAGATGTTGAAATCATGCTTAAAATAGTTGGCTGTATAAAACAGTAAAGAACCTTATGATAAATTGTTAAAATAGCTTGGATAAATTAATATACAGTAATATATGAGACTTGTACATATGTGATAGTTGGCCACTCAATGGAATCCATAAAATGAGTGAGATATGATCAAAACAATATTGAAGTCCAAATTTGTATAGTCTGTTTTGGACGAACTATTAGAGACATTTAGATGTTGATTGAGCAGTAGCTAAACTGGAGCTAAATGTAGCACATATTATGTAGTTTGTGCTGCCCAAAAATGAGCTTCTATCTCCTTGTAGAACTCAAGATATGGTAAAAATGGTGAAAGTGAAATTCATAATCAGATTTGTAAAATAAAAGTATATATTATAAAATTAGCACTCAGGTAAACTAATATAAAATGTATGCCTAAAACCAACTAACTTATATATTACTTATAAATAAGTATATACTTTGATAAGTATATGGGACATTATATAAAAATTGCAAATTGATATGTTTTATAAGTTATAAAACTATATACATAAGTTTTACGTCTTTTCGGCTAAAAGCGAAAGATTAACGTTTTCGTCAATTAAAACTTAGACGGTCGGACCCGTCTAATGTAAAATTTTTATAACTCATATACTGATGTATAAGTACATTTGACAAGTGAAAACCGATAAAACCCGAGCTTTATAACATATGGAAATTAACGGGATAAAGTAGCCTTATTGGACTATTAGCCCAACTAGATTGGCTAAACACTAATGGACTTACTCATGGGCTTAACCCACTTGGGCCCAACATATGAGTATAGGCCTGATATTAAAAGTGTAATTGGACTAATAAAATATATTGGGCTTTTAATGGGCTTATTGGGCCTTAATATATAAATAAGTGAAACTAGTGTAACTAGTCAAAAATTTAACTAACACATAACACTATAATGTGTATGAAGATATAAAATCCCACTTGATTATCATTATACTTATGATATCATCATATATACATAGCCATTGTTTTTATAAAGTCATTGGACAATAGTCTAAGACGAGTATTATTTGTCTAGGTTTCCGTGATTGAAGCACATACCGTACATCCAAATCGCCGATAGCCCGCCTTTCCCAATCAACGTAAGTTCATAGCCTCCCACTCTTTTAAATGTTTTTATGAAATGTTTTATAAACCCACGAGGAAGATAACATGTTTGTTTTAATAAAATAGGACACCAGTTGTCCCGACTGTTTGCTTATTGATTGGGACCCGAATGATTGTATGACCCGATGAATGATTATATGACCCGATGAATGAAATGAAATGGATTATTATTAGTTAGGTTATGTCACTAAAAGTCCCATTAGCATGAATTGTGAACTACCGGGATTTGGTAGACGCTGATGCATATAATAGTACCATTTGGGGAAGATCACCCTAGTTCGCGCCTTGACGGTTGATCCTCGTCGTGCCACATTGATTGGTAAGCGAATTTATGTATGAGAAGAATTATATAAGCGTGCTTATTGTGACGACACACTGTTTTAGATGGGCAAATGAGTTTCGGGTTAGCTACCCGTTGTTTGGTATAGTAAGGTAGCAATATCATGCGGCTTATAATAATCCAATAATGAAATTACTGCCATACGCATTGAATTATAATATATTGCCTGACTAGAAATACGGGGTCTTAATATTGATATTATGTTCGTGTTTTGGTTTTACATAACCATTTTCTTATAACGGTTATATTAAACTCTATACAACGTTATAAAACGTATTGTATGATGTTA
The DNA here is from genome assembly GCA_025667525.1 of Glebionis coronaria. Lineage (NCBI taxonomy): Eukaryota > Viridiplantae > Streptophyta > Magnoliopsida > Asterales > Asteraceae > Glebionis > Glebionis coronaria. The sequence continues at coordinate 1,484,460 of JANFOE010000553.1, forward strand.
TTACGACAATGGTTCGTATAATGGTTTTGAAGGCTGAAGCCTATATTATGATTTACGACTAAGAGTGGTATAAAATGTCTTTGGCCTATTTTATGGCCTACTACAAGGATTTGTACAAAATGATTTTCGGTAATAAATATATACCGATGATATATTAATGGTTTTCATTAAACTCTATGAATTAACTCGGCGTTTTCGCAGACCTTTTCTTTTAACATGTTTTATCTCAGGTACTTGAAGGTAATTCTCGGGAAGACGACAAGAATTTATGGCCCGCACTAAATAACAATTTCCATTCAAATGTTTTGTAAAAATTTTATGAAATACTATGACTTGGGACCTATGTAATTTGATATTTATGAATGGAAAATGATTTATTATTAAACGACGCGATTTTTAAGCGTTATCTATGATTTGAGTAATGTGTTATCCCGTAACACCAACGACTCTTCCGCTGAACTAAAGTATGAATATTTGGGGGTGTTACATATCAGGATAAGCTGTTTTCAAACACCTTATCATGATAAGCTTATCAGAACAAGCTGTTTTCAAAAAGCTTATGCTTATCATGATAAGTTGTTTTTATTATAAAAATTTAAATAAATATATAAGTCAGTAAATAAATAAACAAAATAATGTATCAATTATATCTCTAACTCTAACTCTGTGTTTGTTTTATTTGTTGTATATGAATGCAGTCTAAGTTTAATCTGACACCACACAAGAGTGATCCTGCGACATGGAAGGGTGTACGTAGAGGCATCAATCAAATGCTTCAAAAGACCTACAATTCTCGAAAAAATACGTTCAAGACAAAGCATTGGTGCCGAGACATCGATACCGGCACGGTAGACATCGGCAGAGTCCGCAGCCAGCGTCCTCAAGAAATTACTTCCGAGGACTGGGAAAAACATATCGCACTTTGGAGTAATCCAGAATACGAGAAAAGATGCCTGACGAACTCCCAAAATTGGTCTAAGCAGAAGACACCGAGTCGGCAGGGATCTCGATCGTTAGCACTCCTTAGAGACAAAGTGGTGAGAAATTCTATAATTAATTTACATACATATATGTCTTTGATCATATGTTTTGGTGTTGTGATTTTTTGTTTTGAATTTGCTTCATTCTATATATGTGTGTCTATGTACGTACAGACCCAAGCTGCAATTAAAGCTGATGTGCCACCCCCAACTGTCATTGACCAATTCTTCATTACGCACACCCACCCGAATGGGAATTTTCCTTACGATGCGGATCGCGTTATGTATGTAAGTATTTTTTTATTTTTAAATTAATTAATTAATTTTTTTGGATATACCTTGGTTTTTTACTATTCCCCGCTGATAAATAATGTACCAACTCGACTAATAAATAATATACTAACTGTCGTTTGTTTTTGTCACTTCATTAGGAGGAGATACTTGCGATGAAGGCTGCAGGCAAGCATACGGACGACGAGATCAACCGTATCGTCAGAGGCGGGAAGAAGCGAGGCCATATGCCCGGTGTCGGTCAGATAGTGCGGAGAAGGATTGCTCGATATATTCCTCCCCTGCCATCGACCCACGATTGGAACAAGCGTCTCAAGTGTTTAAATTTATGAGAAGTGACTTTAGGCTCGCCGATGCGTTCTCAGCATTCCTATCGGGTGGTGCTAGCGGGAGTGGTACGGGAGGCAGCGGTAGTGGCGCCGGCGGGAGTGGCACGGGAGGCAGCGGTAGTGGCGCCGATGGGAGTGGCACGGGAGGCAGTGGTAGTGGCGCCGGTGGGAGTGGCGGTAGTGGTAATGATAATGCCGACGGGTAGAATGGCAATAATGGTTAGTATGTCTTGTTTTTCCTACCTTAGCATGCAAGTTTAATAATTGTAAACCCCGAGTTACAAGTTTAATAAGTGTAACTAGGAACTTTGTACTCAAGTTGTGACATATGTATTTGTATTGATCGAGTTAATCGATCGAGAGGTTACATGTTATTGTGTTTTGGTACTAGATTCGTGGTAGATTTTTAGTATTTGTATCCCTAGGTTTTGTATTTGTATTCCCAGGTTTTGGTAGATTTTTTCCTGAAAAATTCCAGAAAAAATCTGGAAATATCATGCTGTGCAGGCTGCAAAAAAATGACAAAGTTTCCCCGGCGACATGTCGACAGGGAAACTTGAGGCTCGCTTGACTTTCTAAAAATTCAGCAAAGTTTCCCTTGCGACATGTCGCCAGGGAAACTCTGACACAACGTTGACTTGTCAACGCGAGGCATTGACTTGTCAACGTAGCGAATAGTTTCCCTGGCGACATGTCGCCAGGGAAACTCTGGCACAACGTTGACTTGTCAACGTAACGAAAAGTTTCCTTGGCGACATGTCGCCAGGGAAAAGTGAGGTTTAATTAGCATGTTTACTTAAGTTTGTTAATCACCCAAATTTTCCCCAACGACATGTGTCACCAGGGAAACTTTCCCGCACAAAATCCAGCGTGGCACTAGTTTTTGAACCCAAGAGCTGCGGGGCCCACTTAGTCGCCAGGGAAATCCAATAAAGTCGCCAGGGAAACTTTCCCGCACCAGCTTTCTTTGGCGATTTTTCCCTGGCGACATGTCGCTAGGGATACGTTTTCCCTGGCGACATGTCGCCAGGGATAGGCGACATGTCGCCAGGGAAACGCTCTATATTTTTCCAGGGAAATGCTCGAATTTTGTAGTCTAAACCGGAGCTTCAACACTTGTGGAGTCTTTTTCTTTGTAAAGCAAAACCTAAAATAAGGACTTTTTCAAGAGATTCTTTCCTTAGTAGGAAATAATCATTTACTTTATTCTCTTAAGGAGTGAAAGTGTTCCTTAATTTAGTAACAAATGTGTAATTTTTGTTTTTCTTTCTAATGAAAGTAAAAAACTGGTTAGAAAATATACGTGTCAAAAACAAAAAGAACAAAACTTATAAAAAAAGTGGGTAAAAAATTATAAAACGTTAGGGTTATATCTATCGTTTATCAAATTTCAGGGTTGAAACTTGGGTTTTTGAATCTTTAATCCTCAGTTAACAAAAATCAAAGTCACCAACCACCCATCCGTCAAAACATATATTTAGAGCTCATCCAAACCACAAATGTGCTTGGTGATAATCTGGTAACAACAGAAAGAAGGTCATCGAAACCAACAGGCCACCGTGACCATCACAAACAAGGTCAGTTCAAGTTCAAGCCGAAGATCCAAATCACAAGAAATATTTCTTTGAGACACAATTGATCAATTACAAACTTTAGTTAAGATTAGTCAAAATTTAGTTTTGATTGAGGGGTTTTGTTGGATGGGCCAGTGTGATTCAAAGGTATTGTTAATTTTATAGTTGTTTATTTATTAGTGTTAATTAGTCAATTACAAACCTTAATTTCTATCAATATAAATTTAGTTTTAATCGAGGGGTTTTGTTGGATGGGCCTGTTTGATTCCAATGTAATGTTAATTTTGTATTCGATTCTTTTTTTTGTGTTTTTTTCTGCTATGATGAATCTGAAGAGGATTTAATTCAATCGTGTATGTAATATTTTTCTTTCATTTTTATATTCGTTTTAGGCCAAGGCAAAAGGCTCGCGTTCCAGTATCTTGGGTGGTGGAGGAGTCAAGAATTGTTTTAAGAGCCTGTGGATGCGCATGTGAAGTTCTTAACAACAATACGCATAGACCCATTATTTAGGTATGAAACCTCTACCATTACAATGGTGTTCTCTGTTGTAACAACACATATCTGGCCATTGCCAAAGATTAAAAAAGTTATCGAATTTATGTCTTACGCAGAGTTAGCATTTTTTTAACTATAGGTTGCCAAATATGTCATCTCAGTTGTGGAAGAATATAGGTAGAAAACATGCTGTTACATCTACACAAACGTTTGAGGAAACTAATGATGCTTTAGCAAGTTGGTTGCTACTTGATGGATCGAGCTTGCCATACATGTGGAGAGAAAGATGTATTTTTGCTACTTTAGATGTTCCAAAGCTAAGAAGTTTCCTCAAGATAAACTAAAATCCGATGAGGTCGCTAAGGATCAGACTGAAGTCGGGAAAGTGCCACTTTCAACTCCTTAACGCCACAAACCTGACATCTTTAGCTTTAGGCTTCGCCTACTCCGGTTGGTCATCTTCTCAGGTATCTTTTTCGCTCCTGTATTTTTCTATATTATGGATAAGAAGTGGTTTAAGATCTATTAATGTTGCTGACAAACCTAAACCTCCTCTTGAATATTCATGATTGCTTAAATGTTTACCATTAGCTTAAATGATTCTAGCTTAAACATATGATTTATTAACAGCTATAAGAGTTACACACTATGTGTATGATGATCTTTGCGTATAAGAAATAGCAAAATTAACTTTATGAAGTAGAGGTTAGAATTTTAGCATTCAGGTACTTTTCTAGTAGCAACAACATAACCCATTATAAATGAGACAGTAAGAGGATGTTGGCGCTGTAGTTTGGATTTTCTCACCGGTATATAATAACTTAGCATTACAAACATAAGCTCTTCTGGTGCGTCTAAACACACATATTTCTTCTTGAGATGCGCTAGGAAATGAACGATTACAAGGACCTGATATGTTTACTAACCACTAAACTAACACTTGAGGTTGACCCTAAGAGAGTGTAAATACATTTTGTTTTGGAGCAGGGCATATTGGTATTCCTTATGTGTTTTATATGAATGAGTGGGTGGTGTTAGGATGTGCGATTTAGCCAGTTAGTTATTGACTTTCTTATGAAGTATGTGATGTGATGATTGCATACAAATAGAGATATCAAGATGGGTGATTAAATTTAATTGTTCGTACTTAAAATTAAACTCACGAATCATGACACTTTATTAATTGTTTTGTCAAACTTACCATTTATTTAATCTGACTATATCCGTGAAATACTAATGTTATTCTAGCTTAGCTACTTATTGAGAATCAATTGATTTTTTCAATGCCAAATAATTAACTTTTTAATGAATGAAAATTATTCACCCATCTCAAGATATATGTTACACATGACAAGAATCGGTCAGACTTTTCATCTGACTGTAATGATCAAAATTATGAGGATGATGACCCTAAATGTCCAAGGAAGAATGGCAAGCGACAGTCCAAAAATCGACGAAAGAAGCTTAATGATCGGTCGAGGTATGTAAATATAATGTCAATTAAACCAGTCACACTGTGTTTGGGTCAAAACATCTCATTTTTTATTAGACGGGTTGGGTTAGCCGATACACTTTTTGTCCAAATATTATTTTCGTTAAAAGGTAAGAAGTTGTTGCACTAATCTTTTTAATTGAAATGGAGGTAAACATATATGCTTATCGATAAGTTTAATCTGCTGTGTGTTTCATTATGTGATTATTGTAGTATACCTCTTATGAATACAAATTTGGTTGGTCGATAGGATGCCACAAGACATGAATGAAGAAGCTGATGCCGAGGAGTGTACATATTTTTTGACTGGTGAATGGAAAGAGTTTTTTTCACTAAAATTGTGGAGGTTACAAAGCTTGCTTCTTTAGGTTTAATGGTCCTAAATGTTGTTTAATTGTGGCTTAACTGGGAGGCGCAAGACGTCCTGAAAAACTTGATTTCTTCACGATTTACTTCTTTTAGGTTATTTGTATTCAAAACCTCGATTTCGCTCACCTTGATGAAGGAAGAAGCTAGGAGAAGATGTCTGATTCAAGCACCAGAATTGCGTTTTGCATCTTCTTTCTGTAATATAAGCAACCGTGTTTTAGATGATTGTCTAGAAACAGTCGTTGTGAATGATGTAAAAGTGCCTCGCGTGACTACTCTTTTCGCAGCCTATAACTGCTATTGCTATGCTGAATAAGAATCTTCAGTTTTGATGGCGATTGAGACTCGTGTCAGAGTTGCCGTGGGCGCGCATGAAAGTCTTTGAAATTGTAAGTATTCTTTATCTTTTGAGTGTATTCGATATTGTCGTGTTACTTTTCCATATATGATTATATGCTTTCATAGGTAATGTAGATTGCGATAAACAAATATCGAACTATTTAACATTATATATTGCTATAAGTATGTGAACTGATAAATCATTTTGGTTTTAATACGAATAAATCTCTTATTTATGCTAACAATGTGAACCGGCAAATTGTTTACGGGGTTTGGTTGGTGGTGGTTAGTTTAAGAATCAAGTAATGATTTTTTTAGGTTTTTTTTATCTAAATGGAGGTAAAACGAAGATGATTGTACATTATACTAAAAAGTTGCAAAATCATGTGACTGCCAGTATGAATGGATCATAAAAGTATTGGTTTATTGGTAAAATAAGACAAACGTAAATGTGTATGGATAGTTTTTGCATATGACCCTTGCTCATAATATATGTTTTATAAATAGTCGATTATTTACTTTCGCTTATCACTTTTTTCTTTGTAGTCAATAACCATTTGGTGCTAACAAGCACTTAAGTTTTAACATGATCTTGGGCTTATACATTGTGATCTAATGCCCGAGAATATCTTGGTGAATTATGACAAGAAAATTGACATTTAGTCTGTTGCCTGAATCTTGGTGAATTATGACAAGTTGACATTTAGTCTGTTGCCTGCATCTTGGTTTAACTTTGTACTCGAAATGTTAGCATATTCTATCGAAATGTGTGCATAACTTTTGTTTTATGGATATGCGTAACGGTAACATCTTAAATGAAGTTGGGTATGCCATAGATTCTTTTCAAAATTGAACATGTCTTTCGAACATAATATAAATTGCGAATTAAAGTATATTAAAATGGTCTTTTATAATTATGTCCAATCAGCCCATAATTTCGCGGTGGTCGTGGTTTTTAGTACTCCCTACTTATGAACATTACAATTTGTTGTCCAAATAGCCCCCAAAAAGGCGAGTCTAAATAGCCCTAACCGATTTAATAAGATTTTTTTCCTGCATTTCTTTGTTGTCCAAACAACCTCTCAAAAAGTGTTTTCAAAACAACCACTTTTGGCCACATCATGTCCAAACAACCTGGGTACTAATTTTCTGCACATGTTTTGTTGAATATTATGAAAAAAATTATAAATTATGCTGGGATTAGTTGGCTTGCAATGTCGAGTCAGAAACCTAGTTATACAAAAAAAATAAAAAAATTATAAATTATTTACACTTTCATTTTGTATTTGTTGAATCCCTTTTTTTACGGAGAAAATTTTTCAATTTTACGAATTTGTTGTTTGGCAATTTTGGTTAGCTTAATCCTTACGATGTGCCCTTTATTAGTTAACACTGAAAACCTGGTGTTGAGATCTTTAGTTTTTTTCTTAATACAATGGAATTTGTACTTTATGTGTAGGTTTTGATAGCGTAAACTAGCGCTGCTTCAAATGTGCGAGCGGAGTGCGTGCCTCACGATCGCTATAAGGATGGTGGCCGTGTTTAACTGAAGTAATATCTTCCTTTGACACTAGGGCAGCACACCAAAAATGTATAGATAGGTTTAAGATGGCGGAATCCTGCTTGGCCAACTAAAGCAGTCAAATTTCAAACAAATTTTGCTTCACTTATCAAGACAAACTATCAAGACAAACTATCAAGACAAACTATCCAGACTTTAAAGTAATTAACGATGCCAGAGGTGCTTCCTTTCTATTATAATTCCCTTTTTTTTAATTTGTTTGCTTTTTTTGTGCTTGAGTGATATCACACATTATCATTTGATGTCACCATGGAACCTTGATTCATGAAACTAAATTTATGCTATTAATTATGCTATATAATGTGAAGTGTAAATTAATAAAAAAACTCGAAGCTGTTGACACTGATAATGAGTCTTTATATTAATTACATCACCTTTTAGATTGGAAGACATGAACAATTTGTAATATTACAACTGAATATGTGTTCTTACTTGAGCTTTGTAATGTTTGCTCATTTTTTAATGTTTGTCCATTAGAGATGACGCATTATGGGAATTGAATACAAAATACTTCTTGCATTTGAAGTTTTTGTTCATCCGTAGTTGTACACATGTTAAGGTGTTTCATATTACTATTTCCTTCTTTACTTATATGCATTTGTGGTGACAAAACATTCCGTGAAAAATTGCGGGTTTTCAAAACTTGATATTGTTAAATATGACCATGTCTATCAACATTACAACGTATGTTTTACATAATTATAAACTAAAAATAATAATCATAATTAAAAAAAATCACATGTTTTTTAATAAATAACAATATGTTAATTGAATTTTTTTTTAAAAGCCCGTGCGTGCACGTGCATTATAACTAGTATAGCTAAGAACAATAACCGAAAAAACAAACCGAAACCCATAGGGTGTTTGGTTCGATCGACTAAAGGAGAGAGCAAGAGAAGGGATGGAAAATTATGAAGGCCATGGGGTGTTTATATAGGCTTGCTAAACTTGCTTTCCAAGTCATAAACAAAATAGGAAACAAATCCTTCTCCCCATGGGCTTGCATAACCGACGGTTGATACCCCTAGGGTGTCTTCCGGAACCTTCTAATTCTTCTAATATATTCAATAACCTTCGTTATATTTAATTCTTAATTTATTTAATGACCGTTTAAGTTAAGCTCGGTTTAGATTTCATAAATATCACAAATACATTTATTAAATAAAATCAACCCTTTACGTACTGTGTGCAATCCCGTAATCCCGAGTTCAATCCTACCACACGACTATTTTATTTTATGTCCATAAACTTTCAGCTCCCACTTGGACAAAATTCGAATATCGTGATTACATTGACTAGCGTCTAGTTACACTAGCAATATCACTAGTACAACTCGAGTAAGGTCGCCTAGACAAAAACCTTTTAATGATTTATCATTATTATTATCTTTTCATTTCAAATACAACGTTAATAGGATATGGGTCTTAGTCATTCATTTCATTAACCATTCTGTTTCTCGTTTACGGATATAGCAAGATGACCAAAACAAATTTGGGTGCGGCGACAATCTTACTACTCCCCCGAGGGGCCCAGCTGTATTATACTTCAAAATAATTTGAAGGAAACAAATCCCATTTTGACTACAAGCGAAACTTACGAACTTTGCAACATTTAAACCCGTATAGCTACCAGTTACGTTTAGCGTTACGTTATCTCACAGAAACACACTATATTCGTGACAGTTTCATGTTATCTCAGGTCTAAGAATAACTGTTTATGATTTACTTAATGATAAAGATCCATAAAGTAAAATCATATAGTTGGGATAAGTCCAATATTTGATTCATCAAATATCATCCAAAATTGACCAATATACTTTCAAAGATACTCTGTCACTATTTTGAATTGTCTAGTTTAATAATACTCCCATCTTATTAATTGAAAACGGACATTTAGAACATAACAATTTATTCATGGATTAAAACATGTAAAATAGAAAACAAAATCAAATAACAGAAAATAAACGAAACTCAATCTTTATTTCATCAATTCAATAATGTCTTAACACCCTTTATCCAAATACTAATTTCAGATTCATTGCATGAAATCGCTAGCTAGTTGCAGCCCAATAGCCTTGGCATGCTTAACTACCTTTAGTCTAGGAAAAGCCTTAGTAAAAGGATCAACTACGTTATCGTGAGTGTGAAATTTTATTAATTTTATTTCACGAGCTTCAACTTGTTCTCGAATGTATTGATATCTACGTTTAAAGTGTCTGGCGCCCTTCATGACTCCAGAATCATTGGTGAATATAATTGCAGCAGATTTGTCACAATATATCAATAGGTTCTTTAATTGAAGGCATCACTCCAAGATCTCTAATAAATTTCCTAATCCAAACAGCTTCCATTGCATATTTTGAAGCAGCCGTGTACCCAAATTGAGTAGCATGCATTGCAATCATTGTCTGTTTCTTGCTCTTTCGGATAACTGCTCCTCCATTGATGACAAAAACGTAAACCGTCTGAGACTTCGTATCGTCTTTATCACATTGCCAGGGCGCATCATAGAAGCCTGTAACATTCAGTTCTGTGTGTGGTTTACCCCTGAATACCAAAAAACATATCTTTCGTACTCCTCAAATACTTTAGTATATGTTTAACAGCAGTCCAGTGGAGCTTCCCTGGATTCTGTTGGTAACGACTGACTAAGTTCTGAGCAAACGCCACATCAGGCTTTGTCCATCTTACATCATACATAATAGATCCTATAGCCGAAGCATAAGGCACCTTCTGTATGTAAGCCACCTCTTCGGGTGCTGATGCATCTAACCCATGACTTAATTCATGCTTTAACCTCCATAGGTTAAAAACCTTTCTTAGAGTTATGCATGTTATACTTTTTCAATATCTTATCAATATAAGCATCTTGACTAAGACCAATTAACCGTCTTTTCCTATCTCGATAGATTTTAATTGCTAGAATATATACAGCATCTCCCAAATCCTTCATAGAAAAACATTTACCAAGATAATCCTTAACTTCCTTAAGTCTTGGAATGTTACTTTCCATGATTAATATGACATCGACATATAATTAAGAATACTACATCACTCCCACTAAATTTGCGATATACACATGGCTCATCACGATTTTGAATAAATCTAAACTTTTTGATTTCTTCATCAAATCGTTTATTCCATTGACGTGATGCTTGCTTCAAACCATAAATAGATCTTTGAAGTTTGCATACGCGTTTTGGATATTTAGGATCAACGTACCCTTTCGGTTGTTACATATAGATTTCTTCATCTAAGCGACCGTTTAAGTAGGCAGTTTTAACATCCATTTGTCATTTTCCATATCTCATAGTCATAGTATGTTGCTATAGCTATGAAAATCCTAACAGCTCGTAAGTCTGCTACAAGAGAAAATGTCTCCTCATAGGCTACGCCAAAAGTTTGAGTAAAACCTTTAGCTACTAACCATGCTTTATAGGATTGTACTTCACCATCCATGTCGATTTTTTCTTGAAAATCCACCTGTTTTTCACTACTTTAGCATTTTTAGGCGCATCAACAAGAATCCAAACATCATTGATTTTCATGGATTTCATTTCCTCATTCATCGCAACTATCCATTTAGACTTTTCTAGATCAAGCATTGCGGATCGATAGTTAGCAGGTTCACGAAGATCCCCTATTTCCTCATCATCATCCTCTATGTTAAGACATAGTTTGCTTGGCGCATGTATAGTCCTTCCAGATGTACGTGGAGGAATTAATTCCGGTGGAGCTCCCAGACTTTCTGGCTCTATTGGAAATTCTTCGCTAGTATTTTCAAAAGGCAATGTATCTTCTTGAATTTCTTCAAGATCATAATTTCTCCCACTGAATTCTTGATTTACAATATCATTTTCAAGGAATTCTCCATACCTAGCAACAATAACTTTGTTCTCAGGCGGATAATAAAAGTAGTAACCCATAGTTTCCTTAGGGTAGCCTATAAAGATACATTTTGCTGCCCGTTGTTGGAGTTTATCTCTAGAGTCACGTTTCACATACGCCTCACAACCCCAAATCTTTAAATAAGAAAAATATGGCTTTTTTCCATGCCATAATTCATATGTTGTCTTATCAACCTTCTTTGTGGGAACCATATTCAGAATACGAACAACAGATTTAGAGCATAGTCCCAAAAGTATAATGGTAAAGTTGTAATATTAAACATAGATCACACCATATCCAATAATGTACAATTTCTCCTTTCGGATACACTATTTTATTGTGGAGTATATGGAGAAGTAAGTTTCTGAACAATTTCGTTCTCACTTAAATAATCTTTAAACTCTTGACTTAAATATTCACCACCTCGACCGGAACGAAGAGCTTTAATCTTCATTCTTAGTTTCAATTCAACTTCTGCTTTAAACACTTCCAATGTTTCAAATACCTCATGTTTATGCTTAAGTAAATAAACATAACCATAACGGCTATAATCATCCGTAAATGTTAAGAAGTAGCTAGCACCTTTTTTTGATACATGTCTAAGTGGACCACACACATTTGTGTGTATCAAACCAGGTAGTTCAGTAGCCCTTTTAATATTTCTATTAAAAGGTTTATTGGTCATCTTTCTAGAGATACAAGACTCACATTTATCAAATGATTCATCATTGATATTTTTCAAAAGATCATCACATTGAAGCTTTTGTATGGGATTCTTCCCAATATGGGTAAGTCTACAATGCCAAGGATAAGAAGAGTTCTTGTCTAACTTTCTCTTCTTATTCATGCTAAAAACAAAATTATTTTTTCTCTTGGAATTATTATCATGCACGTTACTTTCAAAAACACCATTCACAGAATAAACCATCTTTGAAGACAGAAATTCTATTATTATCAATAGTGTGAATGAATCCAAGATCCAACATACAAGATAAGGAAATGACACCCCTAACAATTGTAGGTGCATAATGACAATCATTTAAAATCATTACTAAACCCGAAGGTAAAAATAAATTGAATGTTCCTATAGCTTCAACCGCTGCTTGTGTGCCATTTCCCACTTGTAGAAATTGTTCCCCATAGGAAAGTTATCTTTCCAACTCAAATCCCTGCAGCGTATTACAAATGTTAATACCGCATCCCGTATCAAATACCCAGGAATTTGATTTGTATGTAAGATTAAATAACTCTATCATAAATAAGTTACCTGAAGGTGCTGCAGCACTTAGCTCAGCCTTCTTCTTATTTTCTCACAACTCATCGAGATAAAGAGGACAGTTCCTCTTCCAGTGACCACTTGCTTTGCAATGGTGCCAAGTCTTATCCTTTTGAGATTGACTCTTCTTGACAAATTTCTTCTTAGGTTTTAAATAAGTCGCAACTTGTTTGCCTTATCACCCTTGCCTATGCCTTTCTTGTTGTTCGTGTGCGGTTTTGGCTTACTCGCTCTACCATTTTGTACATAAAGCACATGAGGAGTAGAAATATATGTACTTGCCTTATCTTTAAGACGCTTTTTCATAGTCAATGAGCATTGCGTGCAAATCATTAACTGTCTTCCCCGTGCAATGTATATTAAAGTTCCTAACAAAATCATTGAAGTCCTTATTAAGGGACCTATTGATTAGGTTAATAGCAATATCATTATCGTAGGATTTTCCTAGTGCGATGAGCTGTTCCATGTAACCCTTCATCTCTTTATAATGTCCACTTACGGGTTTCCCAGGGGATTGCTTACAACTGTGCAAAGCATCTACCAAGTCATAGATCTCCACAGCCTGAGGCTTCTCATACATTGCCTTGAGCTCTTCAAGCATTTGATTTGGAGCAAATAGTTCAAAGTTTCATTGTAAGAAAGGAGCCATTTTTCCGAGCATTAAGCAAGCCACATCATTGTGCTTCTTAACCTTTGCCTAATAATTCAGTCTTTCAACTGGAGTAGCATTAGGGCCAAGGGACGCAAGAAACGCCCTGGTCAAGTAATCAAAAGTACCCGCTACTCTCAAGACAATTCTTAGTGAGCAGTACCAATCGTTGAAGTTTGGGCCAGTTAGTTCCTGGCGTTCAAGATAAGTCTTGAAGGCAGAACTCAACGTGTTGTTATCGGGTTGAGCCATTTCTACAGAAATAAGTTCAAAATATTAGTATTTTCGATAATGCCATTCAAGAAAATAAAATTACCCCAGTAATAAAACCATAGTATTTTCCTTGAAACTAGAATCCACGTGTACATCAACTTATCACATCAGTTGATCTGCTAGTAATAAATGTACTCAACATGGTAACTTGTTGAACAATAATTGACAAACAAATTTGCAATTTCTAGATTTTTCTAAGGATTCACATTGCCAAGGTCATTTTACATTGTAAACATGTTTCATCCCTACTTTATGCCTTAAGTTTCCAGATCTCACTGAGTAACTCAATCAAGTCGACTAATCTAAAGAATGCAAATTCATGCGAATTCTCATTCTATGAACGTTTTCTTTCCATCAGAAAATCGTCCAAAATCTCATATGACGACAATTGTAACTACAAGTGTTCGTCAATTAGATGGCATATGACTTAAATTTTAGGGTATAGATTTTTGGTGTCAAAATCATGTATGGAGAAGCATGCATACATCTCCATATCATAAGTTTAATAAAATCTTTTAATAAACTTTTTTGTGAGTCTAAAATTTCATCATATATTGTAGGTTGAGGTATTGGTTAAACTAATTAAATATTTTACCCACAACAATTCACACCTTACGTTCCTAGAACTTGGCTAAAGCACAAATCAATAACCTTATTCATTGTGTTTCGGATGTGAATTTGTGGTAAATCAACCTTAAGATACAATGCTAATGATAATCGTAGGTAATTTCAATTTGACGCACAAGCGAGCCGGGAATTCGGTCAGCGACTAATGGCATAACACCTCCTTCCTTCACCGGGTACATGACTAGGGGTGCGTTAAACTCACTTTATATTTTGTCAAAAGGAGTAGGCCGTTAAATTATCGTTGCAAATTTATCAATCAACGCAATTCTCTGTAATTTTGACCTCAAAACAATTCATTAATTTTTATATGATTTAGTCTGTATTTATTTATTTTTTAAAAATTACCCTTGTTTACAACATACAATTAATATAAAACGTATGAAAACAAGTAGGTACAAAAAAAAACTAAATCAAATAGCCACATGCATAACAATTTATACAAAGAACATGAAATCTAGGGTTTTATAAACATATAAAAGTCTTCCCTAATTTTAAAACTTTGAATCAAATAAAGCAAATAGCATATAAAATCATATGATCCGTAAAAACATGCATGTTCATCACGGATCTCCCACATAATATCTCTCTACGGATCGTAACCATACATAACATAGCAATTAATGCATGCAAACATCTAAAGATAATCAACATGTAATTTTTAGAGTTTTAAAAAAACTTTTTTTAAAAATTTTAATGGCTAGGCCGATTTTAATAAAAAACAAAAACCCTAATTTTGTGAAAACCTAAAAAAACAACATGTGTTTTTTTAAACTCAAATCAATATTAGTTAAAAACATTAGATCTCGATAATTATAACATGTTAAAATGGCTCACGATGCCACTGAATGTTTATAAAGCTCATAACAATTACGCAGAACCCTGAATAAGATCAAAGCACACATAGCGAAAGCGATTTAACAAGATCATAATTAATAACACATTCATAATTAATCGAGTTAGGGTTACATACCTTTTAGCTAGAGCAAAACCACAAGAACACCAATCACCAATTAGGGTTTGGACGAATGATACCAAGATATAGTTAATAGTGAAACTATATTACGCTCTTGTACACACGTAATGCAACGGGATAATCATGAGTCTAGCACTAATAAACCGGAGCTTCAACACTTGTGGAATATAGCTAAGAACAATAATTGAAAAAACAAACCAAAACCCTTAGGGGTGTTTGGTTCGATCGGCTAATAGAGAGAGCAAGAGAAGGGATGTAAAATTATGAAGGCCATGGGTGTTTATATATGCTGGCTAAACTTGCTTTCCAAGTCATAAACAAAAAAGGAAACACATCCTTCTCCCCTTGGGCTTGCATACCGGTGGTTGACACCCCTAGGATGTCTTCCGGAACCTTCCAAATCTTCTAATATATTCCATAACGTTCGTTATACTTAAGTCTTAATTTATTTGACGATCGTTTAAGTTAAGCTCGGTTTAAATTTAATAAATATAATAAATACATTTATTGAATAAAATTAACCCTTTACGTATTGTGTGTAATCCCGTAATCTCGAGTTCGATCCTATCACACGACTATTTAGTTTTATGTCCATAAACTTTCAGACATTGCCACAAGTTACATTACCTGAATTCTTCCAAAAACCATCACCATCTTTGATTGGTCTCTTCATCGACAATGTCGTAAGCAACCTGTAATATATAATTATTGCTTCTCTGGTTCGAACACGAGACCGGCGATAAAGTCTTTTTTACCCTAAAAAGGTTTTAATTTTATGAATACATCCCTAAACGCGCACCCATGGCATCCTTTTCCGAATTGCACTTCACAAGCGGTACATTTAGCCATTGTGACTGTGAAGAAGTGATAATCTTTGTGATAATAGTTGTGTTGTGTCAAAAAGATAAAAGTTTAGATTTTATTGAATTTACTTATGTTTGTTTCTAAGGATCCAATCCATTCTCTTTCATCCGATAGCTAATTGCTATGAAGCTCTTGCTGTATCTTAAGGGTGGCAACTTTTGACACAAAATGATAAACGACACGAATCCGATACAAAGTTAAACTTGTATGGGTCGAGTATAAACAGGTTTGGGTCAAAAACAGGTCAACCACCCGTTTAATAATTGGGTCGTGTTTGGGTTGAGTAAGTATTAAACAGGTCGACACGTGAACTCGTTTAAGTATATATATATACCTCTAAAAATTAATAGTTTTATTTTAGATTTTGATAAAATATATTTTGTTATGTAGTTAATAAGAGTGGGTTGCCATTATAATTCACATATCGTTGAAATTGTTGCATAACTAATGGTATGTTATGTTTTCCTTTTTTTTACATCTTTACATCATTTTTTATATATAAATTAGTCAGATTGACAAAGCATTAACCTCATTAATCGTTTGACATATGTATTTAAATAAGCTAAACGGGTCAAAAATGAGTAACATGTGCTATGCGCGTGTGGGTTATTGTTGAGCTTCTTGACACGATTAAAGTTATAATAACACGTCAATCCGCGAACCTAAACATATCGACACGAGCACCCTACTGTATCCCCGCATAATCTGTCAAAATTAATGATCAAACTACAAGCGGGCATCAACCCCAAAACACGTTTTTTTTTTCTTTTCAAAAATTTCTTTAATATATCTTTTATTCTTACTTAAATTCCAAATTTGTCCGTCTTTTTAACTTCGAGAATACTCTTTTGACCTAAATCTTAACCTTTAAGATAAGTTAGCCCAAGAAAATCAATCACTCAATTTTTTTCTAATCTATAATTACAGGATGGTAATAACGTTAACAACAACAGCTTATACATATGGTATGCGTTGTTTTAAGTTTTTCCCTCAAAAATTCACCTAAGCATCCGATTAAGATCCTTGGTTGTGTATCTTATGTACTTGTGAGGATTCTTCCCACTTTCGACAAGTACTTTGTCATCAGGGGCGGAGCTTAGTGTAGACTATGGGAGGGTTATGGCCTCCCTAGAGTTTATCATATTTGCACTATATACCCTTGATTTAATGTATAATTCATGTTGTAAACCTTGAATTGTTTTAATAAATTATGATTCGGACCTCCTAAGTTCTATGACTTACCTTTTGGCCCTCCTTAAAAAATTATTCAAGCTCCGCCACTGTTTGTAACCAAAAACATAAAGCAACGTTAGATTCACCAACTTTTTGGCAATTTTTTTTAACTTTTTTTGTTCAATATGGTTAAAAAATATATTGCAAAGAAAATCTTATTAAAACAAAGAATTCTAACAAGTAGTATGCTATTTATAATACATTATCAAAAACCATTGACAAGTCGGCCTATTTGCCACCTCTACTATGGAGTAATGAGAAACTATACCCTAAACGTTTAATGAAGGATCGGTAAGCAGGAAACAACACTTCCGCAACTGTAAGTCTCAATCATTCCCAAAGCTATGAGTCATGAACGGTCTACTGAGATTGTCTTTGATGAAGCTCCTCAAATTGCAGATTAAAGATCTTTAACCTAGAATAGCCCATAAAAGTTTCACTCATATCACATAAACGTTTCTTGTATTTGAACATATAATCAAAAGGGTATTGCTGAAAACGAACATATCCTTTACGAGAGCTCATGAAGCCCCACTACTGTTTGGCCCGTCACCGCCTGATGAATTCAAGCCTTGAATTGTGAGACACTGTAGGATCGATAGAAAAAAATCAAGTTATTTTACATATCTTAAATTATCTTAGTTTCGACCCATTTACTATAGATAGGTAAAATATAATCTAGGGTCAAACATGTCAAATATAAAATAGCTTCGAAAGAATGGGTCAAAAAGGTAGTACGTATTTTTGGATAATATACTCTCGAAAGTCATTCTCATTAGAAAACTTTAGATTATAGCTAAAATAATATAACTTGTAAGTCATAATTGACACAATATGGTAATTTAATTCATATTACCTAATTCGTTACATATTTATACCACATATTAAACATTTTATGCACTCTCTTCATTAAATTTTTAATTAGTACAATTTCTAAAATATATTATACAAGTCAATTAAGCATCTTATAAAAGAGATTAGACACTCTTTTTTCATTAAATGTCAAAAAATTAAGTAGTACAAGAAATTCAACATAATTTACAACATACTAATGTAGCCAAGAAAACCAGATTTAAGTAATACAAGATTTAGATTAATACATACGTAGGTAACTCACGTTTCCAAAAACGTAGGTCTAAAGTAATAATGTTTTATTTTGTTCATTCAAGTTACTTAAGTAAACGTAACCGGGTAATTAAGTTATCCCATTTATTTTTACTTACATTAACCTAACATACATGGATTTTTTTATAAAGAAAACTTATTCCACCATCGTTGACCAACTATATTAAACTAGATTTTGGGGGATCCCAATTATTTTTTCATTTACAGAAAACACACAAAACACACATAGAACCCGAATAATCCATCCTTCAATTTTCAATCATCGTTCTTTAATTATCACAATTGAGTATGGATTAACGATTATATTCACTAAACAAGGTATGATTCGATGCTAATTATTTCCCACTGATTACTTTATAACTGTGATCATACTGTAATTAATTAGGGTTTATACAATTAACTAGGGTTTAGTTAAAATTAACACCTATTTTGTCTTGATTACTTTACAACTAATTAATTAGGGGTTCATGTTAATGTTAGGGTTAATACTTCATTTCACTTTTTCAGATGGCTCATCGTCAAGGTCTTCCATATTTCTCATTCGAATTCATCATGGTAGGGTATTTGTAAGGGACCCGTTTTTTTATGATTCTGAAATCTTATCAGAAATTTATAATGTGGATATGGATGAGCTTAATTTTATTAGGTTGGAACGTCTTCTAGGTACTCATTGTTCTAGTGATATTAAACAGTTCTTTTATGTTGTTCGTGGTTTGGATTTAGAGAAAGGTCTTAGAATTTTAAAAAAATGATTAAGATTTATCTAAGTCTATAGATATAGGGTTGAGAATGATAATGTACTAGACATTTATGTGTCCCACACTGTTTTTTAGTTTATTGATGCCACTTGTAGTAAAGAGCAAGTTGTAGAAGATAATCCTGAGAGCGAAGACAGTGATTTAGAGGCTGATTTTGATAATAATGTGTTTGACTATAACCGTGAGGATGAAGTTAGTGATACTGCTAGTGTTGACCATTTATCTGATGGTGAAGATGAGGTTTATGAGACTAGAACTAGGATTCCCGACCCTGTTGCCCCTAAAAAGAGAATGTTTGATGCTAATTTTCTAAGTAGGATTTATGAAGGGTTGCCTAGGGATGCTTATACAGAAAAATATGCTAATGACAGAGAAGCTAATAACCTAGGTGATGAACGACCAACACATGATCCTAATAGAAAATGGAAGTTAATGCGACCAATTTTAGGTGAGAATTATGAGTCGACTGAACAACTTAAAAGGGCCTTAACTTATTTTGCTTTAGCTAATGGTTATAGGTTGTATTATGAAGTGAATAATCAAAACAGGATACTAGCTAAGTTTGTAGAGGTGAGATTGAAAGGCATTGTCCATTTAGGTTGTGGGCATCTTGGATGCAAACCGAAAGGACTTTCCAGATTAAGAAACTTAATGAAGAGAATAAATGTAGTAGGACTTACCAATATGGAACCTTGATTACAAGTAATTGAATTGCAAGAAACTTTGCAAAAAAAATCATGATTAATCCATGTATCTAGGTTGCTAAGATAGTTGCATAATCTTGAAAAAGTATAAGTGTAAGGTAGGTATAGGCCAGGCTAGGAGGGAAAGAGAAATAACTCAATATCATAGTTGTTTAGAGGATCATTATGGCATGTTGTGGTCATATGCCTCTGAAATTCTAAACTCCAACCTTGGTTCTACTCGTAAGATTAGTATATATGCTATGCCAGATGGTAAAGACTACTTTAGTAGGTTATATGTTTGCTTCAATGGGTTGAAGGATGGTTGGTTGGCTGGATGTAGAAGGGTAATAGGTATTCATGGATGTTTCTGAAAACCATATGCAAGGGTGAGTTGTTGTCAACAGTTGGAAGGGATGAGAATAATCAAATTTATCCAATTGCATCGGTTATGGTTAATGTGGAAAACAAACAGAATTGGGCCTGGTTTTTACAATTGCTGATGAATGACTTGAATATGCTAGCAGTAGGAATCTTTTTAAGAACCACACTTTTTAAGAACCACACTTTTGCAATCTTTTTACTGCACAAAAATTTCATAGCAGTAGCAACTTACTTTTTGAGTTGGTCTAGTTTATATTGTCAAAAGGGCAATAGTATAGAAAAAAAATCTCCAATAACAAAACTATCTCATTGTCATAACTTTGTTCACCAAACCTGTTGAAGCATTTGGATTGCAAGCCTGAACACAAAGCAGGTTGGCTCACTAGAGCCGAAGCCTGAACATTCATGTCACTTCTCGTAATGGAAACCATTAACCCTCTACAGGACCCATGATGGCCCTAATGGTGGTTCTTGATGCAAGTATATTCTCTTAAAGCTTGCTTCATTCTTTCCATCCTCACCTTTTTCAGACCATTAACACGCTAAACCGCCACCCTCCAACAATCTCCCGTCACATGGTCTGCCACACTCATAGTCTATCTTGGAATCAACGGGCTATTTAAATGCAAATTATCATCAGATGCATCTCCAACATCCATTTCGTACCCTTCACCTTCTTGTTGTGAACTCTCTTTATCCCAATGATTGTTGTCTACTTTCATCGGTCATCGGTGTTGCCCCCGCGTTACTAAACATACTGCAAAAGTTTGGGAAAAGCATACTTCCTGTATTCGGTTGCTTTTCGTGAACACTGCCAAAGAGTGTAACAATTGGGTCTACTAGTGCGGTACTTGTGTTAACTATTGACGTGAAACTAGACTACTCATGCTTTGACCATTCACGGTTTTGTAGTCCATGAGAGACGAGCTTGTGATCCCAATGTTTGTTTATGGACGTAGATAAATAGTCGCGTGTTAGGATCGAACTCGAGACTATGGGACTGCACACAAACTTTTAGACCTATTTAATTTAAATAATTATATTTTATTTATTAAAATGTAATTTATTGATTAGTGTTAAAAATCGTGACTAAGGACCGTTAAGTATTTAATGGAAAATGAATAAGGGGCGTTAACTGTGAAAATAGAAAAAATATTTTTTGGTCCCCTCTATTTTAAGGGGATGTTTGGCCGGCCCCTATGGGGTGTATGAAGGTGTGTTGATAAGTTTGGGTTAAAACAAAGTGTATATTCTCTATAAATACTTTGTCTCGAACCCTAGCTTTTGACACACTATAAATACAAAGGCTTTCATTTGTTTTCATTGCTCATTCATAGTAAAAGAAAATAATCTCTAAAACCTTGTCAAACTCCATATTCGGCCGACTATAGCCTTGTGCATACTCGGTTCATTTTTTTTCCACCACTACGACGCGGTTCTGCTCGCGTGACCTAGCTTGTCGAATAGCTTGTTTGAGGCGTGTGTACAAGAGCATAGATTTAACCTCCTTTGGTTAATCATGGATTGGTTTGAAGTGTTCTTTTGCTAGGAAGCTTTGCAAGGTAAAATACCCTTTTAACTTTAATGTTCAATTAGTTATATGCATGTTATGTTAATTGATCCTAATCGCTTCCGCATATGCTATGATGTTTATTTATTTTGTTTATCAAATAAATGTTATGTTAGATCTAACAAACCAACAGTGGCATCACGAGTCATTTTAACATTGCAATACTTATTAAACACCTAATGATCATAATAATTGTATTGATAAAAATATGAGATTTAGGGTTTACTAATTTTTTTGTCATGACATTTTCAGACCTAATGCATGATCACACGAATTTTTTTTGTGTTTTTCTAAATTAAGAAAAGATTTTCTTGTAAACCCTATTTACATGTTAGATCTTTAGGTTTAATTACTTGATTAAATTGTTAGTTCATTTAATTAAGTTAATTGGGTAACGATCCTATAAAAACAATATAATATTTACTATATTTAAGTGATTATATGTTTTAGACATAATCTTTACATTTTTAGTTGATTATGTGGATCCATGATTTACATGCATGTTGTCATGGATAAAAACTTGTCATGCGGTAAATGTTACGAATATTTGGCATATCTTTTATTTTATGAATGAAATTATAAAACCTTTAATTAGGGAAGACTAATATTCTATTTGAAACCCTAGTTGTAAAAGATTTTATTCCATAAATAAATGCATGTGGCTATGTGATTTATTTTTAGAGCATATATTTATGATATTTATGCTTAGAGTTATTCTTGTCTAATCTATTTTGTAATATGCCATTTGTTTAGCTTATTTTTTGAAAGAATGTTGTAAACAATGGGTATTTTTTCCAAAAATATAATATTGACTAACTAACTATATAAAACTAATAGATTTGTTAAGAAGTTTAAATGAGACCTATTATTTAATGTATCTAGTGCTTTAATTATAAGTTAGTATCCTTATTCGTAGAGTGTTCCATCTCGATATTTCATCTTGGCTGAGTGTGCTGGGTTTACGAATTAAAGTGCCCTCGCTCCCCAAATGGTTATAGAACGGCGTCGACGAATAATGGTTACTGCACAAATAATCTAGCACTATATAATTCTTTTATGTGGTCATTTAAATCTTTAAGAAAATGTCTATAAATAGTTTTATAGAACTTATGCTATGGAGTTGTATGCATGCTTCTCCATTCATAAACTTTTGATTTGACACATCAAAATAATACCCACAATTTAAGTTGAATGCAATCTAATTGAGAACACTTGAAGTTGCAATTTTAGTCAAGTGAGAGCCTTGGATTAAGATTTTGATGGAAAGAAAACTATTCATATGAGTGAGATCTTGATTGAAAGTTTTACGTTCAATAGATTAGAAGACTTAATTGAGTTAGTTAGTGAGATCTAGAAACTCAAGGCATTAGAAAGGGACTAAACATGTTTACAATGCAAAGTTATTAAACTTGCAATGTAAGTCCTTTAAAATACTAGAATTGCAAAATGAGTTTGTCAATTAAATTATTCGACAAGTTGCCATGCTTAATACATTTATTACTAGAAGATCAACTGATGTAGTAAATTTATGTCACCATGGGTACTAGTAATTCAAGGAAAATACTATGGTTAATTTATTAACATGGGTAATTTTATTTTCTTAAAAGTATTGATTATCGAAAATAATAACTTTTTCTATAGAAATGGCTAATCCCCAAAACAACTCTCAACATGTGTCTTCTGCCCTCAAAACTTTCTTTGAAGGCGAGAAGCTGACTGTCCCGAACTTTAATGATTGGTATCGCTCCCTAAGGATTGTCTGGAGGGTGACTGATACTATTGAATTGTTGTACCAGCCTTGTCCTCACGTGCCTGCTGAAGATGCTTCCGAAGAGGACCAAGCTCTTTTCAAAGCTGATTATAAAAGGTACTCTGATGTAGCCTGCATCATGCTTAGCGGGATGAATGCTTCTCTCAAGCAACAATTCGAGTACTATACTCCAATGGACATGCTTGCTGAGCTCCGCAATATGTTTGAAAAGACACCAGCTGTTGAGCTCTACGATCTTGTAGATGAACTGCACAGCTGCAAACATCAAGGAGGACAACCCGTTAGTGCACACAACTTGAAAATGAAAGTGATGATGGATTAGCTTTATGTGCTAGGGAAACCCTATGACGATGCAATGTCGATCAACTTGATCAATAGGTCCCTTAACAAGGACATTAATGAGTTTGTCAAAAACTTCAACATGCATTACGAGGGGAAGACATTGAGTAATTTGCACGCAATGCTCATTGACTATGAAAAGGGTTTGAAGGACAAAGCACCTGCACATGCACCTACACCTCAAGTACTTGCAATACAAAAGGGTAGGGTTGCTAAGCCAAAACCACAATCGAATAACAAGAACAAAGCAAAGGAAAACCTTATAAGGGCAAGCAAGTTGTGACTTATCAGAACTAACCTAACAAGCATCTTCCAAAGAAGAAGGATGATTCTCATAAGGATAAAGATTCCCATTATTGTCATGCTGATGGACATTGGAAGAGCAACTACCCTCTTTACCTCGAGGATTTGCGTACAAGTAAGAAGAAGTTTGAGCCTGGTGTGTCAACTTCAGGTAACTTACATGTGATTAAATTATTTAATCTATCATACAAATCTAATTCCTGGGTATATGATACGGGATATGGTATTAACATTTGTAATACCATGCAGGGATTTAAGATTGAAAGGAAGCTATCTTATGGTGATCAATTTCTGAAAGTGGGCAATGGCGCACAAGTAGCGGTTGAAGCCATATGAACATTTAAGCTAGTTTTAACTTCGAGTTTAGTACTGAGTTTGAATAAATGTCATTATGCACCTTCTATTGTTAGAGGTGTAGTTTCTGTTTCTTGCTTGATAGACCTTGGTTTTCACCTTACTGTTTCTAATAATGGAATTTGTGTTTCTTTGAATCGCATTTTCTATTTTACTGCTATTGCTGTGAATGTTGTGTTTGAAATTGATATGAATGATCATGTCACCAATGATAATAATAATTCTAATTTTAGCATCAATAAGTAGAGAAAGTTAGACTTGGATTATTCTTATCTTTGGCACTGTAGATTTTCCCATATTGGGAAGACTCGCATGCAAAAGTTTTCGAAAGAAGGACTTTTGGATAGTTTCGATGATGATTCATTGGATAAATGTGAATCTTGTATTTTTGGGAAAATGACAAGGAAACCTTTTAATGCTAATATTGAAAGGGCTACGGATCTACTTGGTCTTATACATACGGATGTGTGTGGACCAATTAAACATGTGTCAAAGAGAGGTGCTAGCTACTTCTTAATATTCACGGATGATTTCAGCCGATATGGTTTTGTTTATTTACTTAAGCATATATCTTAGGTGTTTGAAACATTCAAAGTGCTTAAAGCTGAAGTAGAGTTGCAAACTGGAAAGAAGATTAAAGCTGTTTGATTTGATCGAGGTGGAGAATACTTAACTCAAGAGTTTAAAGATTATCTTGCTAAGAGTGGAATTATCCAGAATCTTACTTCTCCTTATACTCCACAACAAAATGGTGTATCTGAAAGGAGAAATCGTACATTATTGGACATGGTGCGATGCATGTTTAATCTTACTACTATACCATTATCCTTTTGGGACTATGCCTTAGAATCTGCGATTCATATTCTTAATATGGTTCCCACAAAGAAGGTGAGTAAGACACCATATGAAATATGACATGGCAAGTAGCGTAATATGTCGTATCTTAAGGTCTGGGGTTGTGAGGCGTACGTGAAACGTGACTCAGCTGATAAACTCCATCAAAGATATGTGAAGTGTATCTTCGTAGGATACCCTAAGGAGAATATGGGTTACTACTTTTACTTCCCACTTGAAAACAAAGTTATTGTTGCAGGATATGTAAATTTTCTTGAAAGAGAATTTGAATCTCAAGAATTCAGTGGGAGGAACTATGATCTGGAAGATGATCATGAAGATACATCACCTTCTAAAATTACTAGCGAAATTCCCGTAGAGCCAGAAAGTCTGGGTCCTCCACCAGAATTAGTTCCTATCCGAAGGTCTGAAAAGGACTATTCGAGCACCCAACCGTCTAAGTCTAAACATAGAGGTTGAAGATAATGAACCAGGTGACTTCGGTGAACCTGCTAATTATAAATCTACTATGCTTGATCCTAAGAGCAAAAAGTGGAAAGGTGCTATGGATGAGGAAATACACTCCATGGATGTCAACGAAGTTTGGACGAAAGTGGATCCACCTCCTAGTGCTAAAGTAGTGAAAAGTAAGTGGATTTACAAGTTGAAAACTGACATGGATGGAAAGATACAATCCTACAAAGCTCGTTTGGTGGCCAAGGGCTACACTCAAACGCATGGTGTTGACTACGACGAGACCTTGTCACCGGTAGCCGACATTAGAGCTATTAGGATTTCTCATAGCTATAGCCGCGTACTATGACTATGAGATATGGAGAATGGATGTTAAAACTGCCTTCTTGAATGGTCGCTTAGATGAGGACATCTATATGGACCAACCTGAAGGGTACGTTGATCCTGAATATCCAAATCGTCTGTGTAAACTTCAACGATCTATTTATGGTCTGAAGCAAGCCTCACGACAATGAAATAAACGATTCGATTAAGAAATCAAGAAGTTTGGATTTGTTCAGAATGGTGATGAGCCATGTGTATATCGCAAAGCTAGTGGGAGTAATGTAGTTTTCTTGGTCTTATATGTTGAGGACATATTAATCATGGGAAGTCATATACCAAGTCTTAAAGCTGTTAAGGATTATCTTGGTAAATTTTTTTCTATGAAAGATCTAGGAGAAGATGCATACATATTGGGTATTAAGATCTATCGTGATAGGAAAAGACGGTTGATTGGACTTAGTCAAAGTGCATATCTTGACAAGATATTAAAAAGGTACAACATGCACAACTCCAAGAAAGGTTATCAACCTATGGATGTTGATCATGGTTTAAGTCATGAGGAAGATGCATCAACTCCTGAAGAGGAGGAATACATGGCAAGAGTTCCTTATGCTTTGGCTGTAGGATCTACCATGCATGATGTAAGATACACAAGGCCCGATGTGGCGTTTTCTCAGAACTTAGTCAGTCGTTATCAGCAGAAACCTGGTAAGCTCCACTGGGATGCTGTTAAACACATTCTTAAGTATTTAAGGAATACGAAAGACATGTTACTTGTTTATGGGGGGGTAAACCAGACACAAAACTGAATGTTACAGGTTTCTGTGATGCTTCTTGGCAATGTGATAAAGATGATACGAAGTCCCAGACTGGTTATGTCTTTGTCGTCAATGGAGGAGCTGTAGACTGGAATAACCGTAAGCAGTCAACAATAGCTATGCATGCTGCCCAAGCCGAGTATGTAGCTGCCTCAGAAGATGCAATGGAGGTAATATTTCGTTTTTAGTTCGTTTTTCTCGACTCAATCCGAATTGATATAACGTTTTCAAGTTTGACTTAATCGTTTTTGGTAATAAAATCTTGATTGGAATCTATTTCTACTTGGCAAAAAGCAATCAGAAAGTGTAAAAAATACTAACTAATACTACGTATACTTACTAATCTAAAACACATTGCACATAAAACATTTAATTGCACACAAATTTAAACTTCTAGGCACACAAATCGAGAATTTATACTAATATTAAATTCTATACTAATATAATTCGTCTACTACTAAACTGAAATATAAACAAGAAACATAAATTTAACTAATACTAGTGAATATAAATGTAATCCAACAGTGCATGAATTAATAAGGGCCAACTAAACACTAACTGCCCAATCAGAAATTTAACAAGTCCAGCAGACAAAGCAGGCAGTCCAAAATTCACAAACATAATACTACTAATGCACATCAATTCATTAAAGATAACTAACTCTAAACCTGAATAGGGTCTGTGAACGAAATAACAGATAACACAATGAAGGGCCTAATGTGTACCTAAACCAAACTCTACAGTAATGAATTTATATCAGACCATGTACATCTAAATCAATGATAGTATCTACTCCTAGTCTAAAGATCACAAATCAAGATTAAAACATTACTGCAAGCTAAAACAAAATAGTTTTCTCATTTAACTATCTAATCACCTTTTACAAATTGGAAACAAAACTCATGAAGGACAAAATACAAGAACTAAGAACTTGTAATAAAACAAGAATTCAAGTTTCGTTAATCAAAACAAATAACACTGATCACAGCAAGATTTATCACAATCAATACACTAGCATGTTTAACTAACTAAGCAGAAAATATATACCGTGCTTAACCATTTTCTTCCAGGCCAAGTCCGTTGATGTTGAAGCGGAGCGCTGAGCTCGCTTAACACCGAAACACTCCTCCACGTCTAATCCAGTAAACTGCGAGCGACTCCAAAGACCTGCAAAACTCCAAACAACGCATAGAAACACCAAACAATACCTTCGAATCTGAACCTGCAAAAACTTTAAGAGTCGAATACTTTACTAACCTAATGATAAAATCAATAAAAGTGCTCAAGGACAAAGAACTTTGAGAAAGAAAAATAAGCTAACTGAACAATACTGATTATCGAAACTAAACCGAAACTATGATCATACTGAACAAACCGAATCTGCCATAAAGCTGTGAACAAGTT
The DNA here is from genome assembly GCA_025667525.1 of Glebionis coronaria. NCBI lineage: Eukaryota > Viridiplantae > Streptophyta > Magnoliopsida > Asterales > Asteraceae > Glebionis > Glebionis coronaria. Next base: position 1,512,837 of record JANFOE010000553.1, read on the forward strand.
TATCAGTCAACAACTTGCTAAACTTACTGAATCAACTAACTATTACCGAAACTAAAGGTGAAACTTTCATTAATGGAGATAAAAGTAACTAGTTGCGACTGAAAACGGAATCAGTTTCACTGCTTTAACTGAAACTAAATTGAATTAACTATAAACTTCTAAAATCAACAATGGAACACAAAACTCTTAGCCGTTTAATGAATTGAATCGAAAACTAAAACTTAACGAAGCTTAACTATGGTGTAAACAGAAACTCAAGAAAATTATTACTTATCGAAACATTATATAAAAGAAAAGAAGATGAGAAAGCTTTGATGTTTTATTAATGGCAGAAAAAGTGACCGTTACAACAAGATTAACAGAACTGAAACTGAATCTAACTGAATGATTAATTGAAATTCATAAAACTTTGAGAGAGAATCAAACTAACTAATCCTATCTAACCTAACTATGTGAAACTACTCCTATGCTAACCGTCTCGAAATGGAGTCTTCGTCTTCTCCTTCATAGGCGTTTGAAAGAGGAGAAGATGACGTGTTTCTTCCAATTAAATCGTGCCACGTGTTTAATACAAGGTTCTTGATGATTAGGGTTCTTCAGGGATTTGGGGATTTCTTCTCCTTTGCGTCTTGATCTAATTGATTGGTACCATCATGAAGAGGAGATTGTGATGATCATTTTTGTAGTTAAAAGCTTGGCCTGATTCTCCTTGGATCATCATTGAAATCGATTTGCAGGTCTTGGAGGTGGAAAGATAAGAAACCGTCTTTCTCTGTCTTCTTTGGGGATGAAGACGTGAATGTGTTTGTGTGTTTGACCGGCTTGGTCAATGACCAAATAATATAAACTTTCCACTAGTTTTTCTCTTTGGTCCCTCATCTTCTTTCTTTAATCAAAAGTCTTTTACACTTTGAAATCAAGTTTCTTTATCATCCTTTGTCTTGTAGAAATTGCAACTTAAGTCCTCGATCTTTAAAAGCTTGGCAAATAAGGTCCTTAAAAGCATCTTTCGTCTTTTTCTTTGTCTTTTGATCAAATAAGTCCTTGAAACCGCGTGATTGCTTAAAAATGTATCTTCTTACCTGAAAACACATGAAACGCAAATACCAACGTAATTCTGATATTTTTAGTTAAATATTATGTATTTGACTGTGTTTTTAGTGGTATTTGGATCATTATTGATGAGTGTTTTCACACTTATCAACTCCCCTTCACTTGACCATTGCCATGACCTCATGCAATGCAGCATTTCAAAGCTCTAGAGTGCACTTTTCTCATAATTAACCCACCTTGGCCATTTTATGATTTAATAAACTAAACTATACTACATGATAAATGGTTTTGAATATTTACAATGCAATGCAAGGAAAACAATTTTATTAATATATTTTTGATTTTTTTTCATAAATGGGTTTGATGGAAATAACTCATAAAGAAATCAATGACTTGGATTAGGGCTTTGGTACCATGAACACTTATCACCCTCAAGTTTCACTTTCCCCACACCAAGCTTAAAAATGGGATCATTGCATTCACAAGTAAAAAGTGCATCAACTTATTCATGACAATTAAATGTGGAACCGGTTATTATTTGAGCAAATTGGTTTTGGGCAAAGTTGTCATTATTTAAAGCGTGAAGTGTAAGAAATGCAAAATCCAAAAATAAGGAAGCACAATTTTAATCCTAAGTAATCCTCTCATCCATTACTTGAAAAACCGCTCACAATTAATATAAGTCCGTTTCAGGAGTAATAAGTCATTCGCCTTATGTGTAAAATTCTCATGTCATGCATTAATAAGTAGCTACACACTCGCTAAGGAAAGAAAAATAAAACTCACACAATAATTTACATCCTCCGCCTTTTTGAGACTTTGGATCTTCAATCCCGCAACCCGTCAAGGTAATATTGGATTGGAGCAACTATTAAATCCCCGCAACCCGACAAGGTAATATTGGAATCTAATAGTTACTATAATTAACACTTCACTGCCCCTCTTGGGAGTCTTGTATAATTATTTTTTTTTCTTTTCTTTTTCTCTTTTTTTTTCTTTCTAGCCACTCATTTTTTCGTAAGCCGCTCTTATTTTTCGTTATTCCTCACAAAGAAAGTTGAAAAGAATAAAAGGAAAAAACACCCGCTAAATATTGAGCATGACATAAGTCTAGCACACATAAAACGTTCTAACTTAGAAGCTTAAGACGTACTTATACCAACCATGAATGATTAGTCAAAAATGCATAAGAGATTACAAACCAATTAAAACCGTTCTTGATTATTTATTAACAATATGTACATGCGAAGAAAGTAGAGGCAAAGAAGAGAAGGGTTTAGCCACAATTAATTGTCATGAAGTTTATCTAGCCCTTTTATACTTGCTTCAACTCTAGCATTTCCCATTCTCCACAAATTGTGGATTCTTAGCCTAATAGACCAATGAAGGACTACATGGTTAAGGATACTAGCTAGAGGATGCTAAGATAAGCAAACTCAGGTTGAGTCAAAAAATTCATGGTGGGCCTAATATGTCAAAGAGATCTAAATTTGTTAAACCATATCCTTATTATATTTTTTCCTTTTATATATTTTTTGATGAACAATAAAAGAAGAAATATATACAATGCAAATATGTTATGCAAATGAAAAAAATAATTAATGCAAAAATTATGAATGCATATGTTTTGGTGGCCAAAGTAGATCAAAAATTTGAAAAGCGTTGAAAAATCATTTCCAAGTTATCATGACGGTAAGACAATGGTCTAGGTCAGGTCACTTCGATAGAAGCCCCCCCTACACTTGAGATAAACATTGTCCTCAATGTTTAAGAGTATTGGAGTAAACTCCCCTACACTTATTACATTGATTACTTTGCTTAACTCAAGCTAAGGAAGAAACAACTAAAGGGTATTCATTTTAAGCACAAGTGTTTTGAATATCACAATAGCAAAAACTAATCAAAGTGAACCAGATACGCGGGCCTCCTCCATGAGCTCAAAGCATGAAATGTGAGAGAGCAACCCTTGAAGCAAACACCAAAAGACGAAGAAAAGCCACCCCTCCACTTCAACTCTACTATAACATCCTTTTAATTAAACCTAACCTATTTAGATCTACTCTACGTTTTCTAACCTAGTTATTCAATGCTTGAGTTTTTTTTAACTCTAAGTCGCTAGCTCGACTCGACCCTGAATTAAGTTGTCCTTGGGGAAACCATCATGGAGAGTAAAGGATATCACTTTGAAGCTCGTCTCACATGATACACTCAAACTTATCACATTGCCATTTACTATAAGATTTACAATATCTGCCTCGATAAATGGAACGGTCCAACGTGTCTCAAGTTTGTCCAACATATGAAATCTCTCAAATAGAAAGTACACCAGGATCAAATACATAGTTTCCATCTCTACACTCGAACAACTCCAAAGTAGGAAGCATCAACAAAGTAAGCTCATATGAGAAGTCCATATCAATCGAAAGCACACTCTTAAGTGGAGTAGATGAAAACCAAGGTGTCTCAAATTTATGTACCCCAAGATCAAAAACCTTTCCCTTCATGGGAAAATAAGAAGATGAGCTCATATCAACCATATAAGATTCCCCCTTAGATATCAAAGCATCATGAGACAAGGAAGGTGTAGGTATCAAAACATTCATAACAAGTATATCCATATTGGGCTCCTCATTATCATCAAAAGGTGGGTAATCTTCCATAGAAGGCATAGAAAAAGGAGGATCAAGATGAATAGTGTCTTGTGAAGGAGGTATAATTTCTATGTTCCCAAAAAGTAAGTTCTCACTAAGACGAATCTCCTCTTCCCAATTAGAATCACTATCATCAACCTCAATATCAATATTAGTAAGATAAGCCTCTATGGTGGCATCAATATCCATATGATAATCCATATCAAAGGTTTTGGGTTCTAAAGGTACAATAGGTGAAAAAGGATCAATCTCTAAGAGTATAGGATCTTCATCAATAACCAACTTCAAGGGTGGAAGGGTGGGAATAGAAGGCTCAAAAGAAGGTGTATTAATGAGAGAATCACTCAAAGGGGTGATATGATCATGAAAATCAATAGGTGCAACCTCAAAAACCGGTGAAGAAATATCAACGAAAGGTTCTTCTTCTATGGAATCATCATTATGGTTTCCATTCAAAGCTTCAATCGAGGAGATAAGATGATAAACGTTTGATAAAACCTCACGAATATGAACATCTTCTACTTCTTCTATAAGAGCAACATCTTCATCTAAATTAGGAATGTCATCTTGACATGAAAAGTCCTCGGATAATATATCATAAGATGCCTCACTAGAATCACAATCATCATCCTCTATTTGTGGAAAATCTTGCATAAACTCTTCTTCAATCTCATTGTCCCTTTCTTTGAACAATTCATCAAGATCAAAGTCACCAAAATCACTAGTAGTAGCATGAAAGTCAACATGGGATGAAATCTCAATGTGATCATGAGGAGAAGAGGTATCAATACAAAGCTCGTCACATGGTTCATTGGAAACACACTCAAGCTCTCTTTGGATTGGGATAAGGTTCTCAACACTAGAGGCGGTTAATTCATCCAAATCGGTGTTTGTATTAGTGCTAAGAGGCTCGTCCCCCATGGTTAAAGAGTCGGTGGGTTCCACGTGAGGTAAAGGTGATGAAGGTGTGTCATCATTAAGTGTCATACAAATAGAAGGTTCCTCATCATCTTCATCTAAGCTTTGTTTAAGCAAACGAGGACGATTAGCAAAAAATCGTTCTTCTTCCTCGATTGTAGCAATCTTAAAGAGGAAATCATTCAAATATTTCTTGAGGCGACAAGAAAATTGTTTCAACGATTCACGAAGCATGTCGCCGAACTCGTTGTCATTATATTGCCAAGACGTAATTTCCATTTCCTCATAAATCTTAAGTTGGACTTCTAACAATGGGCACGCGGTTTTCGTTTCCTTAATGCTTATGTCTTTCTTACTATCAATCGCCTTAGAAACTTCATCATTCGTCTTGTTTATTGTCTCAAGTAAATAATGAAGCTTCTTGACAATATTAGGGTCATAGGATGGCGGATCTCTCTTTCTACAATCATAACCATAATGGGGTGCGTTCCCACAAAACTCACATGAATAAGTCGAAGAACATGGTGGAGGTGGATTTCCATAATTAGGTGGATTATAGTGTTGAAAAGAGTCATGATTATGAAAGTTCTCATGATTGTAACCTTGAAAATTTCCTCCATTTTGAAAACCCTCATAATGTGAAAATCCTTGGTTTTGAAAAGTGTCTTGATTATGGCATGGAAAATTTTCATCATTTTGAAAGCCTTCATTGTTTGAAAATCCTTGATTATGAAAAGTTTCTTGATTATAGCCTTGAAAATTATCATTATTGTGAAAACCCTCATAATTGGAAAATCCTTGGTGTTGGTATGGCTCATTAAAGGTTTGATCATGAAATGATGATGGAGGTCGTGATGAAAAACCGGAATATCCCATATAGTCATTACAAGTGTAGTCCATTTGAAGATTAGGTTGAAAATTAGGGTTCTCGGTTCCATTATAAGCATATCCCTCCCCATAATAGCCATGATTTTGATCACATAAATACGTATCGTATGGACCACCACAAGTCGAACAAGACGAATAATTAGCGTTGGCGGATCGTTGTTGCAAAATCTCCAACATGGAACGAGTATCCATGTTTAGCAAGGTGGCCGAATGTATATACAAGTATAATGACGTTTAATAGCTTCCTCGAGGAAGGAAGTAATACACCAAAGGTGGTATGTTTACACGTGTGCGAGTACACGTGTAAGTAAACTCGAGGAGTGAGAGATAAGCTCTCGATCGACTTTTGAAGGAGAAGAGATTATCTCCCTCGAGGTTAGATATGGAATATCCACAAGAAAGTATAATATATGTAATTACTACTTGGGTGCAAGACCCCCAATAAAGCCTTCCTTCTTAGAATACGCACTAGTGAACGGGGGGTTAGGTGGCGCGAAGCACTTAAGTACCTATTGACCCTTAGATGGCATTTTATAGCACATCGCCTTTCTATTCACTTTGTAGTTTGTATTCTTCGAATTATTGCCTATTGGAAGTATTTATCTATTCTTGCTTAATTAAATTGGATCGATACACATGTCAAGGACCGGAAAGCCCACTAACACGATGTATTGCCTCGACAATACTTATGGAAATAGGTAACTTGATTGTTCGTATACGTATACGTATTTACATATAATAATATATCAAAAATATTTTTGTATTTATTTGATTTTTTTAAGAAAAATACTATATGTACGTAAAAACGATGAAAACCGATATAATATATATTTTTGGTTGTAATCTTTTAGGAAAAAGAATTGTTTTTGGATTTTTTTTTTTTTGTTTCAATTCTGTAGGAAAAGAATTGATTTTGTGGTTTTTTTTTGTTTTTGATTTATAATACGTAAAAATAACGTTCACAAAGTGAACGGATCCCAAAATCCAGTCGTCTCACTCGAAACCGTTAATCTTCGCGAAAAGAACCGGCAGCGGCGCCATTTAATATTTCGTTTTTAGTTCGTTTTTCTCGACTCAATCCGAATTGATATAACGTTTTCAAGTTTGACTTAATCGTTTTTGGTAATAAAATCTTGATTGGAATCTATTTCTACTTGGCAAAAAGCAATCAAAAAGTGTAAAAATACTAACTAATACTACGTATACTTACTAATCTAAAACACGTTGCACGTAAAACATTTAATTGCACACAAATTTAAACTTCTAGGCACACAAATCGAGAATTTATACTAATATTAAATTCTATACTAATATAACTTGTTTACTACTAAACTGAAATATAAACAAGAAACGTAAATTTAACTAATACTAGTGAATATATATGTAATCCAACAGTGCATGAATTAATAAGGCCCAACTAAACACTAACTGCCCAATCAGAAATTTAACAAGTCCATCAGACAAAGCAGGCAGTCCAAAATTCACAAACATAATACTACTAATGCACATCAATTCATTAAAGATAACTAACTCTAAACCTGAATAGGGTCTGTGAACGAAATAACAGATAACACGGTGAAGGGCCTAATGTGTACCTAAACCAAACTCTACAGTAATGAATTTATATCAGACCATGTACATCTAAATCAATGATAGTATCCACTCCTAGTCTAAAGATCACAAATCAAGATTAAAACTTTACTGGAAGCTAAAACAAAATAGTTTTCTCATTTAACTATCTAATCATCTTTTACAAATTGGAAACAAAACTCATGAAGGACAAAATACAAGAACTAAGAACTTGTGCTAAAACAAGAATTCAAGTTTCGTTAATCAAAACAAATAACACTGATCACAGCAAGATTTATATCACAATCAATACACTAGCATGTTTAACTAACTAAGCAGAAAATATAAACCGTGCTTAACCATTTTCTTCCAGGCCAAGTCCGTTGATGTCGAAGCGGAGCGCTGAGCTCGCTTAACACCGATACACTCCTCCACGTCTAATCTAGTAAACTGCGAGCGACTCCAAAGACCTGCAAAACTCCAAACAACGCATAGAAACACCAAACAATACCTTCGAATCTGAACCTGCAAAAACTTTAAGAGTCGAATATTGTACTAACGTAATGATAAAATCAATAAAAGTGCTCAAGGACAAAGAACTTTGAGAAAGAAAAATAAGCTAACTGAACAATACTGATTATCGAAACTAAACCGAAACTATGATCATACTGAACAAACAGAATTTGCCATAAAGCTGTGAACAAGTTTATCAATCAACAACTTGCTAAACTTACTCAATCAACTAACTATTACCGAAACTAAAGGTGAAACTTTCATTAATGGAGATAAAAGTAACTAGTTGCGACTGAAAACGGAATCAGTTTCACTGCTTTAACTGAAACTAAATTGAATTAACTATAAACTTCTAAAATCAACAATGGAACACAAAACTCTTAGCAGTTTAATGAATTGAATCGAAAACTAAAACTTAACGAAGCTTAACTATGGTGTAAACAGAAACTCAAGAAAATTGTTACTTATCGAAACATTATATAAAAGAAAAGAAGATGAGAAAGCTTTGATGTTTTATTAATGGCAGAAAAAGTGACCGTTACAACAAGATTAACAGAACTGAAACTGAATCTAACTTAATGATTAATTGAAATTCATAAAACTTTGAGAGAGAATCAAACTAACTAATCCTATCTAACCTAACTATGTGAAACTACTCTTATGCTAACCGTCTCGAAATGGAGTCTTCGTCTTCAATTTATAGGCGTTTGAAAGAGGAGAAGATGACGTGTTTCTTCCAATTAAATCGTGCCACGTGTTTAATACGAGGTTCTTGATGATTAGGGTTCTTCAGGGATTTGGGGATTTCTTCTCCTTTGCGTCTTGATCTAATTGATTGGTACCATCATGTAGAGGAGATTGTGATGATCATTTTTGTAGTTAAAAGCTTGGCCTGATTCTCCTTGGATCTTCATTGAAATCGATTTGCAGGTCTTGGAGGTGGAAAGATAAGAAACCGTCTTTCTCTCTCTTCTTTGGGGATGAAGACGTGAATGTGTTTGTGTGTTTGACCGGCTTGGTCAATGACCAAATAATATAAACTTTCCACTAGTTTTTCTCTTTGGTCCCTCATCTTCTTTCTTTAATCAAAAGTCTTTTACACTTTGAAATCAAGTTTCTTTATCATCCTTTGTCTTGTAGAAATTGCAACTTAAGTCCTCGATCTTTGAAAGCTTGGCAAATAAGGTCCTTGAAAGCATCTTTCATCTTTTTCTTCGTCTTTTGATCAAATAAGTCCTTGAAACTGCGTGATTGCTCAAAAATGTATCTTCTTACCTGAAAACACATGAAACGCAAATACCAACGTAATTCTGATATTTTTAGTTAAGTATTATGTATTTGACTGTGTTTCTAGTGGTATTTGGATCATTATTAATGAGTGTTTTCACACTTATCAAGGCTGTTTGGATTAGGAAATTTGTTGATGATCTGGAGTGATGCCTTCAATAAAGAATCCTACTGATATGTATTGCGACAACTCTGCCGCAATCATATTCGCCAACGAACCTGACATTTTCTGAGGATATTTCACTATGTCCGAGAGCAAGTTGCTGCCAGTGAAATTAATTTGTTGAAAGTTCACACAGATAGTAACTTAGCTGATCCTTTCACTAAAGCATTGTCTGGTAGGAAAGTCACCGAGCATGCTAAGGGAATAGGACATATGTTAGCTAGTGACTTCATGTAAATCTGTGGTTTAGTATTTGGATAAGGGGTGTTAAACATTATTACCTTGATGAAATAAAGTTTGGGTTACGTTTATTTCTGTTAGTTAATTATGTATCCTATATTTGCATGTTTATATCGATGAATATTAATTTTATTCTAAATTGTCCATTGTCGATTAATAATATGGGAATATTATTAAATTAAGACAAATCTAAAGTTTGGTGGGAGTAGTTCTTAAAAGAATACTTGATGTGATTACATACCAAATTTAGATGATATTCGATGATTCGAGATATAGGACTTATCCCAACTAAAGTGATATTACTTTATGGATCTTTGTCATTAAGTATATCATAAATAGGTATCCTTCAACCTGAGATACCAGGAAACGTTGTGGATCTAGTGCATTTCTGTGAATCAATCTAACGCTATACGTAACTGGTGGCTATACGGATTTGATTTCAGGGGTGTTACAAAATTCATGAGTTTTGCTTGTAGTCAAAATGGGATTTTGTTTCCTTCAATATTTTGTTGGAGTTTTAATACAGTTGGGCCCCTCGTGGGATTAATTAAAGATGTATGTGTGGCCGCACCCAAATAGATATTTGGTAATCTTTAATAATCAACGAACGAGAAAGCATTTTGTTAATTAAGAAATGTCTGATATCCATATCCTTATTAACGTGTATTAAGAAACAAAAGGATAATAATAATGATGTTTAATCATTAAAAGGTTTTTGTCCAGGAGACCTTACTCGAGATCGTACTAGAGGCATCGACGTGTAGCTAGAAGTTAATCGATGTGATCACGATATTTATGATATAGTCCAAGTGGGAGCTGTTAGTTTATGGACGTATTTAAATAGTCGTGTGTTAGGATCGAACTCGAGAATATGGGATTGCACACAAACGTTTAGAGCTATTTAATTTAAATAATTATTTATTATTTATTAAAATGTAATTTATTAACGAGTGTTAAAAACCGTGACTAACGACCCTTAAGTATTTAATGGAAAATGACTAACGGGCGTTAACTGTAAAAACGGAAAAAATATTTTTTGATCCCTTCTATTTTAAGGGGATGTTTGGCCGGCCCCTATGGGGTGTATGGAGGTGTGTTGATAAGTTTTGGTTAAAACAAAGTGTATATTCTCTATAAATACTTTGTCCCCTAACCTTAGTTTTTGACACACTATAAATACAAAGGCTTACATTTGTTTTCATTTCTCATTCATAGTGAAAGAAAATAATCTTTGAAACCTTGCCAAACTCCATATTCGGCCGATTATAGCCTTGTGCGTACTCGGTTCGTTTTTTCCACCACTACAAGACGGTTCTGCTCGTGTGACCTAGCTTGTCGAATAGCTTGTTTGAGGCGTGTGTACAAGAGCATAGATTTAACCTCCTTTGGTTAATCTTTGATTGGTTTGAAGTGTTCTTTTGGTAGGAAGTTTTGCAAGGAATACCCTTTTAACTTTAATGTTCAATTAGTTATATGCATGTTATATTAATTGATCCTAATCGCTTCGGCATGTGTTATGATGTTTATTTGTTTTGTTTATCAAATAAATGTTATGTTAGATCTAACAAACCAACACTCTATAACTTGATCTTGTCCTTATGAGACGTTGAATCGTGATGATGTACATTTCTATTGATTTGTCGCCACCTACTGCCAAACCTTCTACGAGCAATGCCACTTCGCCTATGTAAAGTATCACAATGTATTTAGTACTTACTATAACTAGAAAGCATGCATTAAATGGGTCAATTCGGGTTATGTTTTCTCCTTGATGCCGCAAACAGGTAAAACTTATAAAGAAAACACAAAACAAGTTAAAAGAAGAATTTGTCAAAATCATATCTAACTATTTGTTGGACTAATTTAGTAGAAACCCGTTAGCATTTTTTAGACAAAAAGTGTTTTGCTTCTTACCCATTTTTGCCATTTGTATTATTAATACGAAAAAAAAATATACCTGAACCATCTTTGCAAGCTTGCAGCACGTTTTGCCTCCCCCATTGTTCCTTTACTCATAAGCCACCGAGGTGATTCAGGCAAATACAACACCGTCAAACAAAATAAACAAGGGACGGAACCGTAAGAACCCACATCAACCTCCAACTTGTTCTCTCCATCAACGACAATCCAAACACCATACAATATGGCAAAAAAATTCCACCCGAACCAGTGAACTGTGGGAGTGTATTCAACAAACCTGTTATTTCAGGAGGAGCAGTTTTTGAAATGTAAGTTGGAGTAAAAGTGACGGCTAAGCCGACACCAGATCCATCTATTAATCTTGTGAATAGAAGAATTTAGACATTAGGTGACCAAAACATTATTAAACCTCCAATGAAGAATATAGACTCAGTTTCAGTCAATTTTCGGAACTGATTCACTACGATTAACATTGTTTTGTGTCCCAATAGAACCAGTGGTGGGTAGACAACTAGTACTAGCATCTTTAAGGACTGCTGGCCCTGCATTATACGTTGATTTCCCAGCTGACCATTATCTCAGATTTTCCACAAAATCGTTATCTTTGATCATCTGTGCTAAACTCAACACATCTCTTAAACCGAGTGGCTGTAAAGCCCGTAAATGTGATCGTATCTCAGGCTTCAGGCCCTTGGTGAAAGTACCTTCTAATACTTTGGTGCAATTAACCTTTCAGTTAAGGCCAATGTCAGAGAATATGTTGTTTGCATTGCCAAAAGAATGAAAATATGTTACAGTTTGGTGCAATTAACCATTTAGTTAAGGCCAATGTCAGAGAATAACAATGTACTTAGGTTGGTTGTTCGATTCATATTTTCAGTAACTATGCCCAATAATGTCCCAACATTTTTATTAGAATTTTCAAATTAACAAATAGGCCTATTTTTCCTACTCGTAATAGTCAGCTAGTCACGCCTAAATTACAACCCAAACACCCTATAACTTCAATTTCCAAATTGTACCAACACCTTAAATTCTCCGTACATTGCTTCTACGTACCGTATTCAAAAGATCCCATCTTTTTCACACAATATATACTAATAAGAGCACCCACAATTGGTCAAATGCTCAAAGGCTTTTCACTATTCTATCAAGCTTTTGGAGTGAGTTTTTTGCATTGTAGTGAAAGCTTTTTGAAAAGCTTTGTTTTATGACTTGTAGAACTACAAGTCTTTCCATCAAACTTTAGCTAATACTTGTGCTATGCATTTAAAACATTCAATGCATCAAGTTTTTAAAGACTTGATGCATTGTAGATGCTCTAACCAAAAGTGTATCCAAAATTCATCAAAATTCAGAACAAAAAACAGCAAATTTAACTAAATAACCAAAAGGGTACTCAATTTAACTAAATATCCAAAAGGGTATCCACAAATTATCACAATTCACAATAAAAATTAAGACATGATTTTAAAAAATTAAACTCAGTTGGCCTCATTGCAATTTCGAGTGCAAACAACCTATTATCAGTCAAAGTGTCACCTTTTGATATTTCACTAACTTTTCACTATATGTATTATCAGTCAAGACGGGCTTGCTATCTGTATTGGAGCCGAGGTAGTTTAAAAACAGACTTTCATATTTGACTAACTTTTCTTATTGGTTTATTGCTATTGAATTAATTTTTTTATTTTTGTTATGCATTACAGATTCTTGGTTTCTAGAAGAAGAAAAATGCCGCAGAAAAATCCTATATCGATCAGCTATATTGTATTGCTTCGCTTTCGCCCAACAGAACAAGTGTCCAAAGTTAATGAGAAGGCTTTTTAAATCGTGTATCTGAATTTGTGTCATCCGATAAGGAGGTTGTAAAGGAGGTCAAACAGATCGCTGAGTGTCTTAAGGCATCAGATGAATCCCGAGATGGAGTCAGACCAAGGTCATCGTTTATTAGGTAATGCTTTCCTTCATTATTTAGTAATTTGCCAAGTATTTTAACATTATGTGCTGGTTTCTTACATCACTTTTATTGTAACAGAGAAGCTAAATCTACTACCACTGGATATTGAGGATGATGAGTGCGCTCTGGAGGTGGAGCCCACATGGTCACACCATTGCCAAAGTCTACCAAGGCAGTGCGAGCAAGAAGAGTGACAAGGCGTGAAAAAGACTCTTCGGAAGAAGACGAAGATGAAGATGAAACTTTACAAAGTACTGTCTACCAACCAGTCTGCGGCACTGTAAAATGGTTGACGAGTCCTTTTAAGTAGTATGTTTTTCTTACTTGTTTTGATCTTTATGTAGTTTGATAAATATGTAAATTGCTTGTGTACCATGTCACATACTCTCTTTGTGAAGTGGAAACTACAAAGCTTGTAGCTTTTGATAGATATTAAAAAGTGAAATTGTTGGCACACTGTATGTTGGTTCTAGCTATGTTTTGGGCGATTCACAAACTGATTTTTTTTTGTGAAAATCTAAGTTTACTCTGGAAATCAATGTCTTGTTAAGGAAGTTGTCAAATAATAAACCAATAAGCCAAATCATATTACTCCCATTCAACAAAGGTTAAGCTAGTAACAATTGCAATAAAACAGAAAATATCATAAACTAAAACACAAAAGATAAGTTAACACGTCCATATTTAAATCATAACATTGAAAACCTTAAACAGAATCACCCCACATTAAACATATGTTAAAAGCTAACAAAAACCTTAAAAAACTTCACAGTATTTAGGATGCCTTCCGTCCACAGTACACCCAATGCTCCCACAAGTCCCCAAAATCTCCTTGACCGTACCCTGAAACTCCTTTGCCATTGACCTCGAACGCATCACCTTGGCAATCTCGATGACATTGTCCAAAGACAAATTTCCCTCATGCTTAACATACTTTACCTTCTTCCTATCCCTCTCAGGCTCTTTCAAAGCCTTGAGCACCAGAGCTGCAGCCGACGGGACAACTGATACTTTTGCCTGACGGTTCTGCACTGTCAACTTGACGGTCACATGTTGACCCTTCCAATTTTTTGCCGTCTCCTTGGCGATGTCCTCCCCGATCTTCTTTGGAGAGAGACCGAGTGGGCCGATTTTGGGAGCAAGGGAAGAAGCTGCTCCGACTTCTCCACCTATGACACGCACGTACACTTCCACAACTTGAGAAGGGTCGATCTTTGGAGCCATGTGTTTTTGGTCGATCTTGGATGTTCAAAGAGCTCAACCCCTCACCTCTTTTTATAGGTGATCGAAGGGTAAAGAATATGTCGGCTAAGAAAACCCGTGGCCCAAAAGACAAACATACATATGATATATAAGGTAACTTACCTCATTGACAAATCTTACTAGAATTGGAAACTAGACTAACACCGAAATTTTTTTAGGGTTTTGTCATATTTTTAATCTTCAAGTCACTTTCTTTGGTTCCCATGCTGAGCCATCTTCGTGATATATACCTTCATAATAACGTAGAGCACAAATAAAAGCAAAGAAACATGTAATTAACTAATTCACAGCCGAATAAGGACACTTTCTTTGATACCAGAAACTTTGCACTTTCAGCATTTACAAGGTTCTTTAGTATCATGAGTGTCCGGTTCATCTCTGAATCGACTTTGTTGTCTGCTTCGTCCTTGATGCACAAAAAGTTTTGTCGGATCCGCTTGAATGAAACATTGAGAATTAACCAATATTCCACGTGAGGTAATAGGTCAAAAGTGGCACTGTATTGTTTTCGAAAATTCGAAGTAGAGCACATTATCAACGATATCATGTGATCATGTGGGTTGTGTCTCCTTTGTCAAAGTGCGCGTGAACATGAAAATGTGTATGCTTGCCTTTTACCACAAGTGGAGGTCGATCAGCTCAAGATATTTAACGGTGTTTATGAAGGTTTATAAAGCTAATAACAATTACGCAAAACTTTAAATAAGATTAAAGCACACATAGCGAAAACGATTTAACAAGATCATAATTAATAACACATTCATTACTAATCGAGTTAGGATTACATACCTTTTAGCTAGAGCAAAACCACAAGAACACCACCGAATCACCAATTAGGGTTTGGACGAATAATACCAAGATATAGATTATAGTGAAACTATATTACGCTCTTGTACACACGTAATGCAACGGGATAATCGTGAGTCTAGCACTAATAAACCGGAGCTTCAACACTTATGGAATCTTTTTCTTTGTAAAGCAAAACCTAAAATAAGGACTTTTTCAAGAGATTCTTTCCTTAGTAGAAAATAATTATTTAATTTATTCTCTTAAGGAGTGAAAGTGTTCCTTAATTTAGTAACAAATGTGTAATTTTCGTTTTTCTTTCTAATGAAAGTAAAAAACTGGTTAAAAAATATACGCGTCAAAAACAAAAAGAACAAAACTTATAAAAAAAGCGGGTAAAAATTATAAAACGTTAGGGTTATATCTATCGTTTATCAAACTTCAGGGTTGAAACTTGGGTTTTAAATCTTTAATCCTCAATTAACGAAAATCAAAGTCACCAACCACCCATCCGTCAAAACATATATTTAGAGCTCATCCAAACCACAAACGTACCTGGTGATAAACTGGTAACAACAGAAAGAAGGTCATCGAAACCAGCAGGCCACTGTGATCGTCACAAACGAGGCCAGTTCAAGTTCAAGCCGAAGATCCAAATCACCAGAAAATATTTCTTTGAGACACAATTAATCAATTACAAACTTTAGTTAAGATTAGTCAAAATTTAATTTTGGTTGAGGGGTTTTGTTGGATGGGCCAGTGTGATTCAAAGGTATTGTTAATTTTATAGTTGTTTATTTATTAGTGTTAATTAGTCAATTACAAACCTTAATTACTATCAATCAAAAATTAGTTTTAATCGAAGGGTTTTGTTGGATGGGCCTGTTTGATTCCAATGTAATGTTAATTTTGTATTCGATTCTTTTTTTGTGTTTTTTTTTGAGATGATGAATCTGAAGAGGATTTAATTCAATCGTGTATGTAATATTTTTCTTTCATTTTTATATTCGTTTTAGGCCAAGGCAAAAGGCTCGCGTTCCAGTATCTTGGGTGGTGGAGGAGTCAAGAATTGTTTTAAGAGCATGTGGATGGGCATGTGAAGTTCTTAACAACAATGCGCATAGACCCATTATTTAGGTATGAAACCTCTACCATTACAATGGTGTTATCTGTTGTAACAACACATATCCGGCCATTGCCAAAGATTAAAAAAGTTATCGAATTTATGTCTTACGCAGAGATAGTATTTTTTACTATAGGTTGCCAAATATGTCATCTCAGTTGTGGAAGAATGTAGGTAGAAAACATGCTGCTACATCTACACAAACGTTTGAGGAAACTAATTATGCTTTAGCAAGTTGGTTGCTACTTGATGGATCGAGCTTGCCATACATGTGGAGAGAAAGATATTTATTTTTGCTACTTTAGTTGTTCCAAAGCTAAGAAGTTTCCTCTAGATAAACTAAAATCCGATGAGGTTGCTAAGGATCAGACTGAAGTCAGGAAAGTGCCACTTTCAACTCCTTCACGCCACAAACCTGACATCTTTGGCTTTCGGCGTCGCCTACTCCGGTTGGTCATCTTCTTAGGTATCTTTTTCGCTCCTGTATTTTTCTATATTAGGGATAAGAAATGGTTTAAGATCTATTAATGTTGCTGACAAACCTAAACCTCCTCTTGAATATTCATGATTGTTGAAACGTTTGCCATTAGCTTAAATGATTCTAGCTTAAACATATGATTTATTAACTGCTTTAAGAGTTACACACTATGTGTATGATGATCTTTGCGTATAAGAAGTAGCAAAATTAACTTTATGAAGTAGAGGTTAGAATTTTAGCATTCAGGTACTTTTCCAGTAGCAACAACATAACCCATTATAAATGAGCCAGTAAGAGGATGTTGGCGCTGTAGTTTGGATTTTCTCACCGGTATATAATAACTTAGCATTACAGACATAAGCTCTTCCAGTGCGTCTAAACACGCAGATTTCTTCTTGAGCTGCACTAGGAAATGAACGATTACAAGGACCAGATATGTTTACTAACCACTAAACTAACACTTGAGGTTGACCCTAAGGGAATGTAAATACATTTTGTTTTGGAGCAGGGCATATTGGTATGCCTTATGTGTTATATATGAATGAGTGGGTGGTGTTTGGATGTGCGATTTAGCCAGTTAGTTATTGACTTTCTTATGAAGTATGTGCTGTGATGATTGAATACAAATAGAGCTGTTAAGATGGGTGATTAAATCTAATTGTTCGCACTTGAAATTAAACTCACGATCATGACACTTTATTAATTGTTTTGTCAAACTTACCATTTATTTAATCTCACTATATCTGTGAAATACTAATGTTATTCTAACTTAGCTACTTATTGAGAATCAATTGATTTTTTCAATGCCAAATAATTAACTTTTTTATGAATGAAAATTGTTCACCCATCTCAAGATATATGTCACACATGACATGAATCGGTCAGACTTTGCATCTGACTGTAATGATCAAAATTATGAGGATGATGACCCTAAATGTCCAAGTAGGAATGGCAAGTCACAGTCCAAAAATCGACGAAAGAAGCTTAATGATCGGCCGAGGTATGTAAATATAATGTCAATAAAACCAGTCACATTGTGTTTGGGTCAAAACATCTCATTGTTTATTAGACGGGTTGGGTTAGCCGATACACTTTTTGTCCAAATATTATTTTCGTTAAAAGGTAAGCAGTTGTTGCACTAATCTTTTTTAATTGAGATGGAGGTCAACATATATGCTTATCGCTAAGTTTAATCTGTTGAGTGTTTCATTATGTGATTTATGTAGTATACCTTTTATGTATACAGATTTGGTTGGTCGATAGGATGCCACAAGACATGAATGAAGAAGCTGATGCCGAGGAGTGTACATATTTTTTGACTGGTGAATGGAAAGAGTTTTTTCGCTAAAATTGTGGAGGTTACAAAGCTTGCTTCTTTAGGTTTAATGGTTCTAGATGTTGTTTAATTTTGGCTTAACTGGGAGGCGGAAGACGTCCTGGAAAACTTGATTTCTTCACGATTTACTTCTTTTAGGTTATTTGTATTCAAAACCTCAGTTTCGCTCACCTTGATGAAGGAAGAAGCTAGGAGAAGATGTCTGATTCAAGCACAGGAATTGCGTTTTGCATTTTCTTTTTGTAATATAAGCAACCGTGTTTTAGATGATTGTCTAGAAACAGTCATTGTGAATGATGTAAGAGTGCCTCGCGTGACTACTCTGTTCGCAGCCTATAACTGCTATTACTATGCTGAATAAGAATCTTCAGTTTTGATGGCGATTGAGACTCGTGTCAGAGTTGCCGTGGGTGCGCATGAATGTCTTTGAAACTGTAAGTATTCTTTATCTTTTGAGTGTATTCGATATTGCCGTGTTATCCATATATGATTATATGCTTTCATAGGTAATGTAGATTGCAATAAACAAATATCGAACTATTCAACATTATATATTGCTATAAGTATGTGAACTGATAAATAATTTTGATTTTAATACGAATAAATCTCTTATTTATGAAAACAATGTGAACCGGTAAATTGTTTACGGGGTTTGGTTGGTGGTGGTTACTTTAAGAATCAAGTAATGATTTTTTTAGGTTTTTTTTTATCCAAATGGAGGTAAAAAGAAGATGATTGCAGATTATACTAAAAAGTTGCAAAATCATGTGCCAGTATGAATGTATCACAACAGTTTTGGTTTATTGGTAAAATAGGACAAACGTAAATTTGAATGGGTAGTTTATGCATATGACCCTCGCTCATAATATATGTTTTATAAACAGTCGATTGTTTACTTTCGCTTATCACTTTTTTCTTTGTAGTCAATAACCATTTGGTGCTAATAAGCACTTAAGTTTTAACATGGTCTTGGGCTTATACATTGTGATCTAATGCCCGAGAATATCTTGGTGAATTATGACAAGAAAATTGACATTTAGTCTGTTGCCTGAATCTTGGTGAATTATGACAAGTTGACATTTAGTCTGTTGCCTGCATCTTGGTTTAACTTTGTACTCGAAATGTTAGCATATTCCATCGAAATGTGTGCATAACTTTTGTTTTTTAGATATGTGTAACGATAACATCTTAAATGAAGTTGGGTATGATATAGATTCTTTTCAAAAGTGAACATGTCTTCCGACCATAATATAAATTGCGAATTAAAGTATATTAAAATGGTCTTCTATAATTATGTCCAATCAGCCCATAATTTCGTGGTGGTCGTGGTTTTTAGTACTCCCTACTGATGAACATTACACTTTGCTGTCCAAATAGCCCCCCAAAAAGGCGAGTCTAAATAGCCCTAACCGATTTAATAAGTTTTTTTTCCTACATTTCTTTGCTGTCCAAACAACCTCTCAAAAAGTGTTTTCAAAACAGCCACTTTGGCCACATCATGTCCAAACAGCCTGGGTACTAATTTTCTGCACATGTTTTGTTGAATATTATGAAAAAAAATTATAAATTATGCTGGGATTAGTCAGCTTACAATGTCGAGTCAGAAACCTAGGTATAAAAAAAGTTAAAAAATTATAAATTATTTACACTTTCAGTTTGTATTTGTTGAATCCCTTTTTTTACGGAGAAAATTTTTCAATTTTACTAATTTGTTGTTTGGCAATTTTGGTTAGCTTAATCATTACGATATGCCCTTTATTAGTTAACACTAAAAACCCTGGTGTTGAGATCTTCCGTTCTTTTCTTAATACAATGGAATTTGTACTTTATGTGTAGGTTTTGATAGCGTAAACTAGCGCTGCTTCAAATGTGTGAGCGGAGTGCGTGCCTCATGATCGCTATAAGGATGGTGGTTGTGTTTAACTGAATTAACATCTTCCTTTGACACTAGGGCAGCACACCAAAAATGTAGAGATGGGTTTAAGATGGCGGAATCCTGCTTGGCTAACTAAAGCAGTCAAATTTCAAACAAATTTTGCTTCACTTATCAAGACAAACTATCAAGACTTTAAAGTCATTAACGATTCCAAAGGTGCTTCCTTTCTATTATAATTCCCTTTTTCTAATTTGTTTGCTTTTTTGTGCATGAGTGATATCACACATTATCTTTTGATGTCACCATGGGACCTTGATTCATGAAACTAAATTTTAGCTAATAATTATGCTATATAATGTGAAGTGTAAATTAATAAAAAAACTCGAAGTTGTTGACACTGATAATGAATCTTTATATGAATTACATCACCTTTTAGATGGGAAGACATGACCAATTTGTAATATTACAACTGAATATGTGTTCTTACTTCAGCTTTGTAATGTTTGCTCATTTTTTTATGTTTGTCCATTAGAGATGACGCATTATGGAAATTGAATTCAAAATATTTCTAGCATTTAAAGTTTTTGTTCATCCGTAACTGTACACATGTTAAGGTGTTTCATATTACTATTTCCTTCTTTACTTATATGCATTTGTGGTGACAAAATGTTCCGTGAAAAATTGCGGGTTTTCAAAACTTGATATTGTTAAATATGACCATGTCTATCAACATTTACAACGTATGTTTTACATAATTATAAACTAAAAATAAAAATCATAATTAAAAAAACATCACATGTTTTTTATAAATAATAATATGTTAATTGAATTTAAAAAAAAAACACGTGCGTGCACGGGCATTATAACTAGTATAGCTAAGAACAATAACCGAAAAAACAAACTGAAACCCTTAGGGTGTTTGGTTCGATCGACTAAAGGAGAGAGCAATAGAAGGGATGGAAAATTATGAAGGTCATGGGGTGTTTATATAGGCTTGCTAAACTTGCTTTCCAAGTCATAAACGAAATAGGAAACAAATCCTTCTCCCCATGGGCTTGCATAACCGGCGGTTGATACCCCTAGGGTGTCTTCCGGAACCTTCCAATTCTTCCAATATATTCCATAGCGTTCGTTATATTTAATTCTTAATTTATTTAACGACCGTTTAAGTTAAGCTCGGTTTAAATTTTATAAATATAACAAATACATTTATAAAATAAAATTAACCATTTACGTATTGTGTGCAATCCCGTAATCCCGAGTTCAATCCTATCACACGACTATTTAATTTTATGTCCATAAACTTTCAGCTCCCACTTGGACAAAATTCGAATATCGTGATTACATTGACTAGCATCTAGTTACACTAGCAATGTCACTAGTACAACTCGAGTAAGGTCTCCTAGACAAAAACCTTTTAATGGTTTATCATTATTATTATCTTTTCATTTCAAATACAACGTTAATAGGATATGGATCTTAGTCATCCCTTTCATTAACCATTTTGTTTCTCGTTTACGCATATAGCAAGATTACCAAAACAAATTTGGGTGCGGCCACACAAATATCTTACTAATCCCCCGAGGGGCCCAGCTGTATTATACTTCAAAATAATTTGAAGGAAACAAATCCCATTTTGACTACAAGTGAAACTTACGAACTTTGCAACATTTATGAAAATAACCCTTAAAGCTACCAGTTACATTTAGCGTTAGGTTATCTCACATAAATACACTACATTCGTGACAGTTTCCTGGTATCTCAGGTCTAAGAATAACTATTTATGATTTACTTAATGACAAAGATCCATAAAGTAAAATCATATAGTTAGGATAAGTCTAATATTTGATTCATCAAATATCATACAAAATTGACCAATATACTTTCAAAGATACTCTGTCACTATTTTGATTTGTCTTAGTTTAATAATACTCCCATATTATTAATCGAAAACGGGCATTTAGAACATAACAATTTATTCATGGATTAAAACATGTAAAATAGGATAGAAAATCAAATAACAGAAAATAAACGAAACTCAATCTTTATTTCATCAATTCAATAATGTCTTAACATCCTTTATCGAAATACTAATTTTAGATTTATTACATGAAATCGCTAGCTAGTTGCAGCCCAATAGCCTTGGCATGGTTAACTACCTTTGGTCTAGGAAAAGCCTTAGTAAAAGGATCAGCTACGTTATCGTGTGTGTAAACTTTTATTAATTTTATTTCACGAGCTTCAACTTGTTCTCGAATGTAGTGATATCTACGTTTAAAGTGTCTGGCGCCTTTCATGACTCCAGAATCATTGGTGAATATAATTGCAGCAGAATTGTCACAATATATATCAATAGGTTCTTTAATTGAAGGCATCACTCCAAGATATCTAATAAACTTCCTAATCCCAACAGCTTCTATTGCAGCTTCTGAAGCAGCCATGTACTCAGATTAAGTAGCATGCATTGCAATCATTGTCTGTTTCTTGCTCTTTCGGTCAACTGCTCCTCCATTGATGACAAACACGTGACCCGTCTGAGACTTCGTATCGTCTTTATCACATTGCTAGGACGCATCATAGAAACCTGTAACATTCAGTTATGTGTCTGGTTTACCCCCGAATACCAAAAACACATCTTTCGTACTCCTCAAATACTTTAGTATATGTTTAACAGCAGTCCAGTGGAGCTTCCCTGGATTCTGTAGGTAACGACTGACCAAGTTCTGAGCAAACGCCACATCAGGCCTTGTGCATCTTACAGCATACATAATAGATCCTACAGCCGAAGCATAAGGCACCTTCTGCATGTAAGCCACCTCTTCAGGTGTTGATGCATCTAACTCATGACTTAATTCATGCTTTAACCTCCATAGGTTGAAAAACTTTCTTAGAGTTATGCATGTTATACTTTTTCAATATCTTATCAATATAAGCATCTTGACTAAGACCAATTAACCGTCTTTTCCTATCTCGATAGATTTTAATTACCAGAATATATGCAGCATCTCCCAAATCCTTCATAGAAAAACATTTACCAAGATAATCCTTAACTTCCTTAAGTCTTAGAATGTTACTTCCCATGATTAATATGTCATCAACATATAATTAGGAATACTACATCACTCCCACTAAATTTACGATATACACATGGCTCATCACGATTTTGAATAAATCCGAACTTTTTGATTTATTCATCAAATCATTTATTCCATTGACGTGATGCTTGCTTCAAACCATAAATAGATCTTTGAAGTTTTCATACGCGTTATGGATATTTAGGATCAACGTACCCTTCCAGTTGTTGCATATAGATTTCTTCATCCAAGTGACCGTTCAAGAAGGCAGTTTTAACATCCATTTACCATATCTCATAGTCATAGTATGTTGCTATAGCTATAAGAATCCTAATAGCTCGTAAGTCTGCTACAGGAGAAAATGTCTCCTCGTAGTCTACGCCAAAAGTTTGAGTAAAATCTTTAGCTACTAACCGTGCTTTATAGGATTGTACTTCACCATCCATGTCGATTTTTTTCTTGAAAATCCACCTATTTTTCACTACTTTAGCAGTTTTAGGCGCATCAACAAGAATCCAAACATCATTGATTTTCATGGATTTCATTTCCTCATTCATCGCAACTATCCATTTAGACTTTTCTAGATCAAGCATTGCGGATCGATAGTTAGCAGGTTCACCAAGATCCCCTACTTCCTCCTCATCATCCTCTATGTTAAGATATAGTTTGCTTGGCGCACGTATAGTCCTTCCAGATCTATGTGGAGGAATTAATTCCGGTGGAGCTCCCAGACTTTCTGGCTCTATTGGAATTTCTTCGCTAGTATTTTCAAAAGACAATGTATCTTCTTGAATTTCTTCAAGATCATAATTTCTCTCACAGAATTCTTGATTTACAAGATCATTTTCAAGGAATTCTCCATACCTAGCAACAATAACTTTGTTCTCAGGTGGATAATAAAAGTAGTAACCCATAGTTTCCTTAGGGTAGCCTACAAAGATACATTTTACTGAGCGTTGTTGGAGTTATCTCCAGAGTCACGTTTCACATACGCCTCACAACCCCAAATCTTTAAATAAGACAAATATGGATTTTTTCCATGCCATAATTCATATGGTGTCTTATGAACCTTCTTTGTGGGAACCATATTCAGAATACGAACAACATATTCTAGAGCATAGTCCCAAAAGTATAATGGTAAAGTTGTAATGTTAAACATAGATCACACCATATCCAATAATGTACGATTTCTCCTTTCAGATACACCATTTTATTGTGGAGTATATGGAAAAGTTAGTTTCTGAACAATTTCATTCTCACTTAAATAATCTTTAAACTCTTGACTTAAATATTTACCACCTCGATCGGAACGAAGAGCTTTGATCTTCTTTCCTAGTTTCAATTCTACTTCTGCTTTAAACACTTTCAATGTTTCAAATACCTCATGTTTATGCTTAAGTAAATAAACATAACCATAACGGCTATAATCATCCGTAAATGTTAAGAAGTAACTAGCACCTTTCTTTGATACATGTCTAAGTGGACCACACACATCTGTGTGTATCAAACCAAGTAGTTCAGTAGCCCTTTCAATATTTCTATTAAAAGGTTTCTTGGTCATCTTTCCAGAGATACAAGACTCACATTTATCAAATGATTCATCATTGATATTTTCCAAAAGATCATCACATTGAAGCTTTTGTATGCGAGTCTTCCTAATATGGGCAAGTCTACAATGCCAAAGATAAGAAGAGTTCTTGTCTAACTTGCTCTTCTTATTCATGCTAAAAACAGAATTATTTTTTCTCTTGGAATTATTATCATGCATGTTACTTTCAAAAACACCATTCACAGAAATTGCATCAAAATAGAATAAACCATCTTTGAAAACAGAAATTCTATTATTATCAATAGTGTGAATGAATCTAAGATCCAACATACAAGATAAGGAAATGACACCCCTAACAATTGTAGGTGCATAATGACAATCATTTAAAATCATTACTAAACCCGAAGGTAAAACTAAATTGAATGTTCATATAGCTTCAATCGTTGCTTGTGCGCCATTGCCCACTTGTAGAAATAGTTCCCCTAGGAAAGTTTCCTTTCTAACTCAAATCCCTACAGCGTATTACAAATGTTAATACCGCATCCCGTATCATATACCCAGGAATTTGATTTGTATGTAAGATTAAATAACTCTATCATAAATAAGTTACCTAAAGGTGTTGCAGCACTTAGCTTAGCCTTCTTCTTATTTTCTCACAACTCATCGAGATAAAGAGGACAGTTCCTCTTCCAGTGACCACTTGCTTTGCAATGGTGACAAGTCTCATCCTTTTGAGATTGACTCTTCTAGACAAAGTTTTGCTTAGGTTTTGAATAAGTCGCAGCTTGTTTGCCTTATCACCCTTGCCTTTGCCTTTCTTGTTGTTCGCATGCGGTTTTGGCTTACTCACACAACCATTTTGTACATAAAGCACATGAGGAGTAAAAATAGATGTACTTGCCTTATCTTTAAGACCCTTTTTTATAGTCAATGAGCATTGCGTGCAAATCATTAACTGTCTTCCCCGTGCAATGTATATTAAAGTTCCTAACAAAATCATTGAAGTCCTTATTAAGGGACCTATTGATTAGGTTAAAAGCCATATCATTATCGTAGGATTTCCCTAGTCTGATGAGCTGTTCCATGCAACCCTTCATCTCTTGATAATGTGCACTTACGGGTTTCCCAAGGGATTGCTTACAACTGTGCAAAGCATCTACCAAGTCGTAGATCTCCACAGCCTGAGGCTTCTCATACATTGCCTTGAGCTCTTCAAGCATTTGATTTGGAGCAAATAGTTCAAACTTTCTTTGTAAGAAAGGAGCCATTTTTTCGAGCATTAAGCAAGCCACATCATTGTGCTTCTTAACCTCTGCCTCATAATTCAGTCTTTCAACTGGAGTAGCATTAGGGCCAAGGGGCACAGGAAACGCCCTGGTCAAGTAATCAGAAGTACCCGCTACTCTAAGACAATTCTTAGTGAGCGGTACCAATCGTTGAAGTTTGGGCCAGTTAGTTCCTGACGTTCAAGATAAGTCTTGAAGGCAGAACTCAACGTGTTGTTATCGGGTTGAGCCATTTCTACAGAAATAAGTTCAAAATATTAGTATTTTCGATAATACCATTCAAGAAAATAAAATTACCCCGGTAATAAAACCATAGTATTTTCCTTGAAACTAGAATCCACTTGGACATCAACTTATCACATCAGTTGATCTGCTAGTGATAAATGTACTCAACATGGTAACTTGTCGAACAATAATTGACAAACAAATTTGCAATTTCTAGATTTTTCTAGGGATTTACATTGCCGAAGTCATTTTGCATTGTAAACATGTTTCATCCCTACTTTATGCCTTAAGTTTCCAGATCTCACTGAGTAACTCAATCAAGTCGACTAATCTAAAGAACGCAAATTCATGCGAATTCTCATTCTATGAACGTTTTCTTTCCATCACAACATCGTCCAAAATCTCATATGACGACAATTGTAACTACAAGTGTTCGTCAATTAGATGGCATATGACTTAAATTTTAGGGTATAGATTTTTGGTGTCAAAATCATGTATAGAGAAGCATGAATACATCTCCATATCATAAGTTTTATAAAAACTTTTAATAAACTTTTTTGTGAGTCTAAAATTTCATCATATATTGTAAGTTGAGGTATTGGTTAAACCAATTAAATATTTTACCCACAACAATTCACACCTTACGTTCCTAGAACTTGGCTAAAGCACAAATCAATAACCTTATTCATTGTGTTTCGGATGTGAATTTGTGGTAAATCAACCTTAAGATACAATGCTAATGATAATCGTAGGTAATTTCAATTTGACGCACAGGCGAGCCGGGAATTCGGTCAGCGACTAATGGCATAACACCTCCTTCCTTAACCGGGTACATGACCAGGGGTGCGTTAAACTCACTTTATTTTTTGTCAAAAGGAGTAGGCCGTTAAATTATCATTGCAAATTTATCAATCAACACAATTCTATGTAATTTTGACCTCAAAACAATTCATTAATTTTTATATGATTTAGTCCGTATTTATTTTCTTAAAAAAAATTACCCTTGTTTACAACATACAATTAACATAAAACGTATGAAAACAAGTAGGTACAAAAAACAACTAAATCAAATAGCCACATGCATAACAATTTATACAAAGAACATAAAATCTCGGGTTTTATAAACATATAAAATTCTTCCCTAATTTTAAAACATTAAATCAAATAAAGCAAATAGCATATAAAATCATATGATCCGTGAAAACATGTATGTTCATCACGGACCTCCCACATATTATATCTCTACGGATCGTAACCATACATGACGTAGCAATTAATGCATGCAAACATATAAAGATAATCAACATGTAATTTTTAGAGTTTCAAAAATTTTTTTTTTTAAAATCCGGATAGGCCGATTTTAATAAAAAACAAAAACCCTAATTTTGTGAAAACCTAAAAAACAACATGTGATTTTTAACTCAAACCAATATTAGTTAAAAACATTAGATCTCGATAATTATAACATGTTAAAACGGCTCACGATGCCACTAAAGGTTTATAAAGCTTATAACAATTACGTAGAACCCTGGATAAGATCAAAGCACACATAGCGGAAGCGATTTAACAAGATCATAATTAATAACACATTCATAATTAATCGAGTTAGGGTTACATACCTTTTAGCTAGAGCAAAACCACAAGAACACCACCGAATCACCAATTAGGGTTTGGACGAATAATACCAAGATATAGTTTATAGTGAAACTATATTACGCTCTTATACACACGTAATGTAATACAAGGTATTTCACCAAGTATGAAAGTTTCGTTGTTCCAGTCTTTTCAAATTGATTACCAGTTGAAAGTGCGACTCCGTCGTTCTTGGTAGAAAAATAAAATGGTAATATTATCTATTATAAACTAAAAACAAAAATAAAAATGTCGTTGAGTAAAAATAAAAGCCTTAAAAGTTAAACTAAAAATTACGAGTTAAAAATAAATGATTAAAAACTTAAATGTAAATTTAAAACTCTAAACTTTGTAAAAAAAAAACTTAAACCCATCGGAATAACCCATGATTGAAATCCCATCGGAATGTGTCAAAAGAAATTCTGTCGGAATAATTATTAAAGTGTCGGAATAATGGTAACCCAATTCTATCGGAATGTTAGTCGGAATAAGTATCGGAATAATCCGTTGGAACACGGTCGGAATGCTGATAATCACAACAGTCGGAATCACGATCGGAGTAACGATCGGAATCCCCAAACCCTTTTCCGATAAAAAGTATCGGAATAACACGTCAGAATGTAAAACCCTAATCCGATGGTGTCGTCGGAATAATGGTCGGAAAGGGTAAACCCTTTTCCGACAGTTCGTAAAACTTAATAAGCAACAAATAAGCTCTCTTTTAATAAGCACAATCTGAAACTTTACCAAATTTATAATGAAACGAACTAAATAAGAACGAATAAGAACTTTCAAAACTCTAAATAAGCAACTTTTAAAGCAAACTTCAAAAAGACGAAACTTTTAAGAAAACTTAAAAGTAAATAAGCTAAATAAAAAATAAGCCAATAAGCATGATAAGCTCAAAGCTCAAATCGTATAAAAACTTAGATATGAACAAAAAGATAAACTTTTTTATCACATAAACAACAAGATTAAGCAAAATGTATACTTAATCCGAATCAAGATCAAAATCAAAAACAAGAAAGGTAGGATAAGATGGATATTAAAACAAGATTAAGCTTTAAAAAGTAAAGATTAGATTAAAACAAGAAGGAAGATAAAAGATGAAGTTCCTAGTGAGAGAAAGTTAAACACTTTCTCTCTCTAAAAATTAAAACTACAAAATGAAAAATGAAGACTAAAATGAACTAACTAACACCCTCCTAATGAAGCATTAGGAGGGTATTTATAGGAGAGGGGAGGTATGTTGCTTCCTTCTTTCTTTCTCTTTCTCGTCTTTCTCGACTTTGTCTCGGGATTAGTCGAATGATAACTCGAACTCGTCTTATATTTTTCTTCTTTTAGTAGACCTGTTTCTTCGACTTTGTTAAACTTCCGTCCTTAGACTTTTTCTTCGATAAATCTTCAGAATAGGCCTTTGACTTCCGTTCTTCTTGCACTTTTGATCTTTTGACTTGTCTTTTGTCTTTTTCTTCGATAAAAGCTCGTGATAGTCCGTGTTTTCATCCTTTTCCATATTTTTGTCCTAAAACACAATAAAAACACAAACCACGCTTAATTCCGACTTTTACGACATAAAATACACGTTTTGGTCTAGTTATTATTGGAAATAAGTGGTAAAAGGATAAGTGTTTTCACACTTATTAAATCCCCTACACTTGACCATTGCAATGCCCTCATGCAATGCATTAATTTCAAAGAACGGTTTACCTTTCTCATCATAATTAACCCACCTTCGCCTTTATTAAATACTAAACACCTAGGAAACTTAAAAAGATAGAAAATATATACAAAACAAGTAAAGAAATCAAAGACTTACATTGGGGTTTTGGTTGTCATGAATGTTTATCACCCTCAAGTTTCAGGTTCTAGATACCAAGCTTAAAAACGAGATCATTGTTATTATAAGTTAGCAAACTAACACGAACTCATGTGTCCCAATTATTTACTTAGACTCCCTTATTCCTAGGTGTATCTCTTATATTTTATGATTGTCTGGAATGATCACAAGGATGCATTGTTTGACTTATTTCGATAGTTATTAAGGCTGAAAATAAAGTAGGACGATTTAATCAATAGTTAGCTAAAGGACAAAATCTTTTAAAACTGCTTCTCGGGACCTCTTAAATTTCATATCTTGGCATAACTCGCTTCACGATTTGAGACCTTTCTCAGACCGATATTTGGCAGCGACTTCATACTTCGAATCTTGAGAGACGTACTTGAAATTATGGTCTTCTCTTCATAATAGGAATTTCTTCACTTGAATTTTTTGAGATATTCTTCATACTTGGACCACGACTTCTTCATTTTTCTCCAATCTTTATTTTGGATTTTGATATACAATGATCCGCCTCCTTTTAGGACTTGGATCTATTTATCCTCATACCTTGCTAGGGTCTTTTCGGATAGACTTCTCCATGATCTTTTGGGGAGTATTTACTTTTCGTCGTGTGTCTCGATCCTTCATATTGATTTTTGATAAATGATTCTTCACATCACTTGGGATCTTTAGCAACAAAATGTAGCCCCCATGCCTTGTTAGGGCCTTTTCGGACTCGCCAATCTTCGCATCCCGCTTCAATAAGTTATGCCTTGGGTATGAACTCTAATTAATACCGAGCAACTTTTAAACGATCTTGTGCTAGAAGCTAAGTAACTTTTCAAATCGTACAACCTTACTTATTGTAATTAAATTTATTAACAAGCGATTGGAGAAAAAGCTCATAATTAACTCACATAAATTCATGAAAGAATACCAAACTTATAATTGATTCTATCATCTCTCGTTCTCCACAATTTAAAATCTCAAGGAATGAGACTCGTGGATGCTTAGCCAATTAAGTCAAAGTTTTGGGTTTTCAAATCGTCTATAGGATCTTGCATCTTCTTAGACTTTTTCAAGTTTAGAATTTGCATTTTAAAGTTGCCTTGATAAACGACTCTCTAGGATCAATTATAGGAACTTGCGAAAGGTTCTTGTTCTTAACCCGTAAGAGTTGAGACTTTCACGTTTTAAAGTTCCCTATATAAAAGCCTAGCAAAACTTGACTCAAACACGTTAAGGATACTAGCTAGAGTAAACTTAGATAAGTAAACTCGGGTTGAGTCAAAAGATTCATGACGTTGAAAAATTTATAACCACTTTATTAAACTTTATTTTAGCAAAGAAAGTAAATAACGATAACAAAGGAAAAACTACTAG